>CM076581.1:492837554-493437554 GCA_034641835.2 Pinus albicaulis | reverse complement strand
TGCTCCAAGAATCTCATACTGGAATCCCTGAACCATGCTCCATATGTCTAAAAATAGACATAGTCTAAAAATAGATTTTGCGCCAGAATTTGCCTGCGGGCCCACTTAGTGAAGGCGACTTCATTTCACTAAGCTCCATCATCTTGCTGCATTTTCAACAGACTAGGATGGAGTAGTTAGGAGTTTTGACTAAGGCTAAAATCCATTGGATCCAACATTGATCAAAACCAAAAGCTGTCAGAATATCCTCAATAAAATCTCAACTGACCTTATCATAGGCCTTGGAAAGATCCAGCTGAATGATCATGCCAACTTTTTTATGAGCTTGAAGAGTATGAATCATTTCTTGAGCCAGTAACACATTGTCCAGGATTTGCCTTCCCTCGACATAACCAGACTGTTCCTCAGAGATAATGCAAGGAAGAATGGGTTTCAATCTATTGGACATGACTTTCGAGATAATCTTGTAAAGCACGTTGCAAAGAGCAATAGGTCGGAATTTAGAAGGGGTTTTGGCAACTTCTTCCTTCGGAATCAGGGCAATAAAAGTAGCATTAAGGGACCTTAGGATGGCCTTATATTGACGAGAATCCTCCACCACCTCCCAAACTTCGAGCTGAACAATGTCCCAACAAGCCTTGAAAAAATCTATGGTGAAGCCGTCCAAGCCAGGAGCCTTTCCATTAGGCATGTCTTTCATGACCTCTTCCACTTCAGCCAAGGTAACAGGGCGATTTAGGGATATATTTTGATCCTCAGTGATGAACTGGGGAATAGAGTTTAGGACCTCCCTTCTAGCCATCGATCTATCAATCTCAGGTTTAGTGGCAATATGGCTAAAATTCTCGACCAGGAGAGAAGATATGTCCCGATGAGAGAAGAGAGTGTTTCCATGCTCATCCCTTAAGCTGGTTATGTTGTTCGCACACCTGTACTCCACTGCAGAGCGATGAAAAAATTGAGTGTTCTTTTCCCCTTCCTTGAGCCACTGGTTGCAAGATTTCTGCTTCCATAATATCTCCTGCTAGCATCGTTGATTCCATTTTTGCATGAGGGTTTGTTCTTGGTTGATAGTATCTTGGTGTATGTTTCCATTTAGCCAATGAGTGTGGATCAGGGTTAATTGATCCTCAAGGTCTTTCTTATCTTTGAAGATATTACCAAAGAATTCTTGGTTCCAGGTTTTAAGACGGGCCTTGATGTGCCTAAGCTTTGCCTGCAGTTTGTACATTTTGGTGCCACGAGTGTCACTTGGCTCCTGCCACCACGATTTGATATTATTTAAGAAGTCTGGATGAGTCAACCAGAATCTTTCGAATCTGAAAGGTCTGTTCTTGGGGGTCCCAAGGACAACAACGTCAAGAGTAACAGGCCAGTGATCAGAGCCCCCACAAGGGATGATGTCTGATTCAACAGTCACCCCCTCCAATAGGATGGAGTCAGCGATGAGGAAACGATCAAGTCTAGAGGCTATTTTTCTGTCACCCCCCCGCTTGTTGTTCCAGGTGAACAACCCAGACTTGGGGAGGATATCCACTAAGCGGGTTTCATGGATGAAATTGTTGAAGGCTTCAACATCCCTGTGCAGAGTTCTAATGCCCCCCTTCTTTTCAGCCAGCGTTGTAATCATATTGAAATCGCCACCAAATATTGCTTTGGCAGAAGGATGTCTTTGATGCAACTCTGATAAACTGTTTAACAGCTTCAGTTTGTCTTCCAATTTTTGGGGACTATAGACATTTGTGCAAATAAACGTGTTGGCTTCCCCAATTATGTGCACTTCCAAGGAAATGTACGATCTGTTGGCTTCAGCACTGGTAAGATGTATGGATTGAGGATTCCAGAATGTGGCCAGACCGCCCATTGCCCCAAGACCTTCAACTTCCGTATATTGCATTCTTTTGCCAATGTTTTTGCAGATGCCCTCAATTTTAATACTAGAACATTTGGTTTCCTGTAAGAAGATCATATCTGGGTTTTCCTTTCTAATCTTCTTTTTCAACAGTATTTGTTTCCGTTGGCTATTGAGCCCTCTTGTATTCCATAAGAGAATCTTCATGATTAAAAAAATTAGGAGGTGAACATGAAAGCATCAAGGGTTTTCATCTTACCCGAGTTGAGGAGAAGCTGACCAAGCTCAAAGAGGGCTTCCTTATTCGTTTTACATCCTCTTTTTTTCCTACGTTTTGCATTGTTGCTGGAGAGGTGCAAACCTTGAGCATTGACTCCCAGACTCTTGGTAGCTCCATGACTTCTTTTTAACCCATGTAGTTCCACATCCTGTCTTGAAAGGAATAGGTAGTTTAGCCTATCTATTTCTTCTTCAGGGACATGTTCCATTCCTTTATGCTTCCATTATTCCACCATGGAGTTCAAATCCATATCTTCCTTCTCAAGTATATCACTCAGCTCCATATCCTCTGTTCCCATCTCACTGGATAACATTTTTGTGTCTCCTTCTAGGTCCGTGGTAAGATTGGAACCTTGTTCACTTGCCTTGTGACATTATATTTGCGGAGCTATGACAGTCTGTGCAGGCTTGGTCAGAATTTGTTGCTGTTGGTCAGATGTTGGCAGGGAATCAGAAGCAGCAACTTCCTCTGTCAGGATCTCAAAGGTGTTGCTCGTGGCTCTGAAAGAAGGGCCTACTTTCGGTAGGGCTTTCCTATTGGTTCTTTGTTTTCCATTGGGACAAGTGAAGCCATCTTGGTTCTTCGATGGAGCTTCTTTGGGTTTCTCAGCTATTTTGTTCAGAGGGAATTCCCTAAATATATGGCCATGTTCATGACACTTCCAACAACAGAAGGGAATTTGTTCATAATCTATGGCCTGAAAAAACTTCTCATCCCTGAATTCTAACCATAACCCATCATGTAACGCACCAGATACATCCATTTCAACACAAATGCGGGCACAAGAGGTATACCTTTTTTGCAGAGTGGCCTCGGAGGCTTGGATGAAGGTCCCCAATGTGTTGCCAATTTGTTCCAAGGCCGCAGGCCGCTAGTAATCAATAGGAAGAGAAATGATTCGAATCCACACTAGAACATGTGTGAAGGTCTCAAGCTCTGGAGAAAATTTCGGCTTCCATGGTCTCATATAGAGACCAACCGAGGCATAAAAGTAAGGACCACCATCAAAGATGCGGTCTCTATCCTCCAGGTTTGCAAACAAAACTGTGAAAAAACCTTTTGCTCCCAGATGTAGCTTAACATCTCCTTTTGGCTTCCACTGCTGACGGATCCAGAGGCATAAAGCTTTCTCCGTGGGCCAGAACCCCATAAATTTGCAGATGACAGCATGGATGCACATGTGGTCACGATATTCCTGTAGCTCTGGGTCAGAGATGATGACCTTGAGACTATCTTTGGCTTTGGGCTTGCAGTGCCCCTGATCTTCCAGTTTCCGGTCATTGGTGGTAGAAACCCCCAATGTGGCCTCCTGGTGGGCTTGTTCCTCGATACCCTCAGAACCCTTGTCTTTTCCTCCCGTTTCTAGAGTTTTTTGCTCGGGATTGGTGTCCCTTTTGTCTTTTCCTTCTGAGATCTTGATTTCGTTTGTCCGTTTCTGCTGTTGGGTTTCTTTGGTATTCCCTCCTGCCTTCTTCTTGCCTTTTGACTCCTCTTTCTCCAGATTGGCAGACCCAGAGATCTGCACTCCTTCCAGAGGCCCTTTCCCCTTTTCCATTGTTATCTGTTTGAAATATGGGGCCCCCTGGACCCCCGCACGACGCATTTGCTGGGTTAGGGCCAACCCCCGCTTACGCAGATATGCACACAGGGCGCTGCCCTCCTCCAGATTTTAGAAGAAAAACCTAGCCTGTTGCAAAACCTAAGCTCCAACGCTGCTCCAACCCCTCTTCCCTTCTTACTTCTCAGTGAATCTTATGATTTTTGTTTCCATTGTCATTTTTATATTTCTTGTTTCCATTGTGATATTTGAATGTTTAAGGCCGAAAGTTTTTACTGTTTAAAATTTTGTTTTTATGGGCAAAGTAATATAGTTATAGCGGAAAGTAGAAGGAAAAAATAGTACCAATACTGGTTAGCATATAATTATCTAAGGTGGCCAACATACCTGGTTTCCTTCGCCCAGATTAATGCTAAGTCATGCATTATTATTTGTATAGCAAATTGCTTTTTGATTAATATAAAATAGAAAAACTCTACAAAACTTACAAAAATAAATAAATAACCAAATTTATAATTGTCAAAATTATTTATAAAAATATTAAATATTAACAAATTAACAACCCAAAATTAATTTAAAAACATACATTAAAAATAAAATCTACATCACAAAACCAGTTATAAATAACTAAATTTATAATCATGTGTCAAATTTATTTATAACAATATTAAATATTAAATATTAACAAATTAACAACCCAAAACTTGAAACATCAATTAAATAAAAAATACATCAGAAAAACAGTTATAAATAACCAAATTTATAATTATGTATCAAATTTATTTATAAAAATATTAAATATTTTAAATTTATATATAATTGCTAAAATTTGTATATAATTGTTTCAACCTGTACGTTTTGAATTTTAATTTTAGTTTGATTTTGGTAACGCTGATAAACACATTTTCTAAGTTGGATTAAGTTAGGGTAACGCAGTTGATTTTTCATTTTATATATGTAATCCAGTGTATATAATTATTGATTAAAAAATGTTTTTATATAAAATAAAAACATCTTAAAAAAATTTAACCCACTATTGATTACATGTCACTATGGGGGCAACAAGACCGATTATTCTCGAAGTTTAATCACCGGAGTAAAAAGTGTAAATAAAGAAAGTATATAAATTTTGTAAGCAATTGAAAACAATTTTTAATGTGGAATATAAAACTGTAAATAGAATCGAAAAGTAAAACTTTTAAAATGCCTAATAAAAACATAAATACCTCCAGCCATTGATGCTACTTTGAATTCTAAACTGTGTTCAAAAAAATTCTTCTATATAAGAAAACAGTGTTCAGCTTCTCTTTTGCATGCAGATTTAAGGAGTCGTAATCCAAGCCTCAATGTTCACATACTCTAATGGTTGAATAGGGTTCCACACACGCTACCGCTATGCCTTTAGCAACACTCTGTTTTCGTGTGTTTGTATTCACTATAACAGAGCCCAATCAAGAACTATAACTTCTAATTCTTGCAGCCACGTAGATGAAAGTAGATGCAACGTTCAAAGACAAAAGCTCTTGCAAGAATTAAAAAAAGAGTTAAAAATAAAACGAGTAAGTGTCATCAAAACTGGCAATCGTAACACCATAAGAATTTTCCCAAAGAAGGGGCAGAGAGATTTTCAGATTGAGAGCACACACACTGGAGAAAATCTGAAGGCACTTCCAAGCTCTGCTCACTCTAGCTTGATGGTGTAAAACTGAAGGGATTGAGTTAGTGAGCTTGGAGACCAAACATAAATCTTTATAGCCAATCTTCCATCAAGCTTCTGTTGGCTATTTGTCAAGTGTTCCACAGATCATGGTAGAGAACTGCAGTGGGAGTAATGGACCACTTCAGTAGCTCCCAAAAATAAATTAATTATCTACAATTGATTTCCGTAATTTAGGGAAATTACTGCAGTTGGTTTCCATAAATTAAGGAAACAACTGCAGATTAATTTTTAAAAATTGGCATGTTGGGAGAGGCAGCGTTCCAGAAATTAAGCGGCCGTTTCCAGAAATCGAGGGAGCTTAACATTCTCCCACTTGGTCCATACTTCCAATATTAATGTCTCATCTTAAAACCCATTGATAATCTGTATTAATTAATAGATACATGAATCATGGCGATAAGTCCTCTAAAGACGAGTATTATCTTCCATGTATTACGATGTATTTATTTCTATTAAAATTTATGTGGCAACAATTTCTTAATGAATAAACCCTATGTTTATTCTTGGTCCTACACAAATGAATTCTCTCAAATCAAATTATGGTGCACATAAATATGAGAAAAACATCACAAAATTTAAGAATTTCATTAAAATAACATTGTTCATACAATGAGAAACTACATAATGGAACCAAGTCCCATATTCATTACATGATCCTTGAATTTAAACAGTGGCATGCCCTTAGTCAAAGGATCAACGATCATCAACTCAGTGCTAACGTGCTTAATGACCACTTTCTTTTCTTTAACACATTCCCTTATAGCTAAATACTTAATGTCGATGTGTTTGTTTCGACTCCCACTTTTGTTGTTCTTAGCCATAAAAACAGTAGTTGAATTGTCGCAATATATTCTTAATGGCTTAAAGATAGAATCCATAATTCTAAGCCCAGAAATGAAACTCTTAAGCCATACACCATGTAAAGTAGCCTCAAAACAGGAGACGAACTTGGCTTCCATAGTGGAAGTGGCAATCAAGGTTTGCTTGGCACTCCTCCATGATACAGCTCCACCGGCCATCATAAAAATGTATCCTGATGTTGATTTGCGTGAATCAACACATCCAGCAAAGTCAGAATCTGAGTAGCCAATCACTTCCAAATTG
The DNA here is from genome assembly GCA_034641835.2 of Pinus albicaulis. Classification (NCBI taxonomy): domain Eukaryota; kingdom Viridiplantae; phylum Streptophyta; class Pinopsida; order Pinales; family Pinaceae; genus Pinus; species Pinus albicaulis. The sequence continues at coordinate 493,431,040 of CM076581.1, read as the reverse complement.
TCCGTCTGTCTATACATAAGCATGTAGTCTTTGGTTCCTTGAAGGTACCTCATTACTTTCTTTGCAGCTCTCCAATGGTCTAAACCTGGATTACTCTGATATCGTCCCAACATTCCCACAACAAATGCAATGTCAGGTCTTGTGCAGACCTGAGCATAGATTAGGCTTCTGATAGCATAAGCATATGGAATGTTCTTCATTTGTTCCCTTTCAAAGTCGTTCTTTGGGCATTGGTTCAAACTGAACCTATCACCCTTCACAATGGGAGCAACACTTAGTGAACAATCCTTCATCCGAAATCTCTCTAAAATTTTATTAATATAGGTTTCCTGAGACAGACCCAAGATGCCTCGAAATCTGTCTCTATGAATCTTAATGCCAATGACATAAGATGCCTCACGCATATCCTTCATATCGAAATTTTTAGAGAGGAATTGTTTCACCTCATGCAGCAAACCCTTATCATTGGTTCCTAGAAAAACGCCATCCACATATAAAACAAAAAAACAGATTTTACTCCCACTGACTTTAAGGTATTTACATTCATCCATAATGTTTTCTACAAAATCGAAAGAAGAAATTACATTATGAAATTTCAAATACTATTGGTGGGATGCTTGTTTTAATCCATATAATGACTTCTTGAGCTTACAAACCAAATGCTCACCATCACTAGAGGAGAATCCTTTAGGTTGTTTCATGTAAACCTCCTCCTCTAGATCTCCATTGAGAAATGTCGTTTTCACATCCATTTGGTGCAACTCCAAGTCAAAATGGGCTACTAATGCCATAATAATGAGCAAGGAATCTTTCTTAGATACAGGAGAGAAAGTCTCCTTGTAATCGATTCCTTCTTTCTGAGTGAATCCCTTTGCAACGAGTCTTGCTTTGTATCTCTCAATGTTGCCCAATAAGTCTTTCTTTGTCTTAAAGACCCATTTACATCCAATGGCTTTTGCACCATTAGGTAACTCAACAAGATCCTAGACTTCGTTATTCTTCATAGAATTTATATCTTCCTTCATGGGATCGTACCATAATTCTGATTCTTTGCAACTCATGGCTTGTGAAAAAGACTCAGGATCATTTTCGGCTCCAATGTCGTAGTCAAATTCTTGCAGATACACAACATAATCATCAGGAATTGTTGATCTCTTTAGTCTAGTAGATATTCTTAATGTTGTACCACCATCTTCCTGAGAAGTATGTGGTTCAACTCGTTGTTCAAGAATTCTTAGCAATTCTTGAACTGTCTGATCTACTGGAATGTCATCAGCAGCTTGTGGAACTTCAATAATTGGTTGTTCAACACCAGTTTGTACTTGAGGGGTGTTGTGAATAATAACCAATCTATCACTTGAGGTGGAAGGTTGACATTCTGAATGATCCTTCTCAGAAACTATGTTCCTGGTTTGATCGCTCCCACTGATCAAGTCATTTTCAAGAAACTTTGCATTTCTTGATTCCACAATCCTAGTGTTGTTAGATGGACAATAAAATCTGTAACCTTTAGACCTTTCAGCATATCCAATGAAATACCCACTAATGGTCCTTGGGTCCAGCTTCTTCTCTTGTGGATTATATATTCTCACTTCATACGAGCATCCCCAAACGCGCATATGTCGCAAACTCGGTTTCCAACCTTTCCATAATTCAAATGGTGTTTTAGGAACATCCTTGGTTGGAACTCGATTTAATATATACACTGCCATCTTAAGTGCTTCAGTCCACAAGAATTTAGGAAGATTGGAGCTGCTAAGCATACTCCGCACCATGTCCAATAATGTTCAGTTTCTTCTTTCTGCTACACCATTCTGGTCGGGTGAACCAGACATGGTGTATTGGGTAACAATCCCATGCTCTTGAAGAAATTTTTCGAATGGCCCAGGTGCTTGTCCATCCTTTGTGTATCTACCATAATATTCTCCACCTCTATATGATCTCACGATCTTAATTTGCTTGCCGCATTGATTATCTACTTCAGCCTTAAAGATCTTAAAGGCATCTAATGCTTCGCTCTTTTTATGAAGCATGTAGAGATACATATATCGTGAGTAATCATCTATAAAAGAGATGAAGTATCTCTGACCATGTGCGTCCATGTTTGGACTACATATATCAGTATGTATGATCTCTAATATGTCCGAACTCCTATTGGCACCTTTCTTTGACTTCTTGGTCTGCTTTCTCTTTATGCAGTCCACACAAGTCTCAAAATTAGTAAAATCCAGAGTATTAAGTACCCCTTCATTTACCAATCTTTTAATTCTTTCTATGGAGATATGACCTAGTCTCCAGTGCCATAATTTAGAGGAATTTTCATCAATAACACATCTTTTAGTGCCAGTGTGAACATGCATTGAATCATAAGTGAAATTGTTTTGTAAATTAATGCAATAAAGACCATTAGACATAATACCATTCCCAACATAATCAAATTTATAAAATAAATTGAAGGATGTTTCTGAAAAGTTAAAGGAATATCCAAAAGGTACAAGCCTTGAAACTGAAATCAAGTTTTTGGAAAAACTTGGTACATAAAAGGTATTTTCTAATTCTAAAACAAAGCCACTAATTAAAGTTAAATAGCATGTTCCTATAGCCTCCACATGTGAGCCCATCTTGTTCCTGATAAGATGCTTTACTCACTTCCCACTAGCTTCCTTAGGTTTTGCAAACCCTGCAAGGAATTCGAAATGTGGATTGTTGATCCATAATCAATCCACCAGGTGTTAATATTGACATTAAACATAATAGATTCATAAAAAACAAACGAGATTGGATTACCGTTGTCCGCAAGCCATTTCTGAAATTTGGCGCATTCCTTCTTCATGTGTCCCTTCTTTTTACAGAAGAAACACTTGGAATCCTTTTTGATATCGGCTTGGGGAGGTATTTTACCTTTCCCTTTCCGATTGGCTTGAGATTTTCCCTTTCCTCGCGTTGCCAGCATTGCACTTGCTCCCATTTCCATCACCAGTCTCTCTTCCTCTTGAACACACATGGTCATGAGTTCATTAATTAACCATTTATCCTTATGTGTGTTGTATGAGATTTTGAAGGGTTCGTATTGGTGTGGAAGGGTGTTCAGGATGTATTGCACCAGGAAAGACTCTGATATTTCAACCTCGAGTTTCTTCAATTAAGCCGCAATGTCCCTCATTTGTATGATGTGCTTGCGCACACCTTTTACACTGGTGAGCCTTAGGGATGAGAACTTCATAATTAGGGTGCTTGCTAGTGCCTTGTCTGAATTGACGAATTGATCATCAATAGATTTCAACAAATCTCAGACCTTTTCATGCTGTTCAACGGAACCACGAATACCAGCTGAAATTTTAGTCTTAATGAACATCACGCTTAGACGATTAGATCGTTCCCATCGTTCATAAAGCGTGATGTCCGCTGCAGTGCTGGTATTATTGAGTGCCGGTGGTTCGTCTTTCCTAATAGCATATGTCCATCCACCCCAAATGAAGGAGAACTCTCTCCTTCCAGATTTTATAGTTATCTCCCTTAAGTTCAGGGATATCAGTACGAATTTCAGAGAAATTTGCAGGTTGTACAACTGCATAAAATTAAAAATCACATGCTTATGTTAAAATTGAGGCATAAATAAAAATTTCATGCTTTACCAATGTAAATCATGCTTAAAATTGAATCTAATGACATAAAATTGTATGTGGACTAAATTTTTAATTCAAGCATATTCAATTATTCTTTATCATAGAATTTATCAAATTCTATATTAGTTTTGAACTTTATGATAAAACTATTAATTCATAACTCCTATGGGTAAATTATGAATATTTTATCCTAATTAATTATATAAATATAACAAAAATTCTTGTGAAATAAAATTTATTATATTTAATATAATTAATTACAATTAATGTCTAAATATTCTTTATGTGATCCTAATCAATCATAATATATAATTTTATTTAATTAGAGATGTTGTGGCTATTCTCTAATCAACTAAAATTAAATGGATCACTAGAGATTATTTTCATAAAAATTAACTGATAATTTGCATAAATAAAACTACAATACTCATGCATAACATTTAACCATGGTTCTTGTATACTCATTCATAATAACATGTTTTAATTAAAGCTTAAATAATTAATTCATGCAAACTAAATACAAGCATATTTTCCAAATTGCATATAATTAAACTAAATAAATATTATATGCATAAAAATTGAGCAGACATATTTCCAAATAAATGTTTTAATTCAGATTTTTTTTTAAAATAAAACATTTAGCCAAACTATGTCTATAATCACCAAGGTAGAGATACACTTGCTCTGATTCCAAATGTAAGCAATTAAAAACAATTCTTAATGCGGAATATAAAACTGTAAATAGAATCGAAAAGTAAAAACTTTACAAATGCCCAGTAAAAACATAAATACCTCCAGCCATTGACGCTACTTTGAATCCTAAACTGTAATTTCTATGTTCAAAAAAATTCTTCTATATAAGAAAACAGTGTTCAACTTCCCTTTTGCATGCAGATTTAAGGATTCGTAATCCAAGCCTCAATTTTCACATACTCTAATGGTTGAATATGGTTCCACACACGCTACCGCTGTGCCTTTAGCAACAATGTATTTTCATGTGTTTGTATTCACTATAATAGAGCCCAATCAAGAACTATAACTTCTAATTCTTGCAGCCACGTAGATGAAATTAGATGCAATGTTCTAAGACAAAAGCTCTTGCAAGAATTAAAAAAAGAGTTAAAAATCAAACGAGTAAGTGTCATCAAAACTGGCAATCGTAACACCATAAGAATTTTCCCAAAGAAGGGGCAGAGAGATTTTCAGATTGAGAGCACACACACTGGAGAAAATCTGAAGGCACTTCCAAGCTCTGCTCACTCTAGCTTGATGGTGTAAAACTGAAGGGATTGAGTTAGTGATCTTGGGGACCAAACATAAATCTTTATAGCCAAGCTTCCATCAAGCTTCTGTTGGCTATGTGTCAAGTGTTCCACAGATCATGGTAGAGAATTGCAGTGGGAGTAGTAGACCACTTCAGTAGCTCCCAACAATAAATTAATTATCTGCAGTTGATTTCCGTAATTTAGGGAAATTACTGCAGTTGGTTTCCATAAATTAATGAGACAATTGCAGATCAATTTTTAGAAATTGGCACGTTGGGACGGGTAGCTTTCCAGAAATTAAGCGACCGTTTCCAGAAATCGAGGGAGCTTAACAAATTTTTGGAGAATCGAAATAAATGATAGATTTTCAAACTTGCGAGACATAACTGTCAGTGTGCTCTATTAAAGCCGACAGTTCAGATCAACTTTTTATAACTGGAATTTATAGCGAGACATCTGTAATTTTAATTTTATTGTGATTCCCATTAGGGTAAAAATTTCAAATCTGAAATAACGGTTTCTTTAATTACATTACAAGTTTTGATGTTTTATATAAAGTTTGCAAATTTTCTGAAAGACAAATCACTTCATAACATACAATTTTCCCATCAAATTCTTCTCCATTAAAGAAAATCATTCCATCCATGTTCCCTATTAAAGAAAGCCACGCAGACACTTAAGTTTTTGGATGCCGATCACTTCAGTGTGAGAGTTCTGCTACTAAGGTTTTATAATGAAGGGTATAAATTTGCGAAGGACCAAAGTTGTTATTTGATATTTTATTTTAGTTTTAGAATATATTGTGATGGGGGTGTATTGTTTAGTTATATTTTGATGTGAAAGTTAGTGAGTAGACTGTGATAAGGTAGATTATTAAATTACGACTTGATGTGAAGATCAATGACTCGAAATTTCATGAATAAATCCATTCATATTAAAAACTGATATAGCCCATGCCATATAAATGATTTTGATAACTTAAATAACCTAATTGTAATTTTTCAATCCAAAAATTGAACCTATACTTGTCTCTAAAAACATAAACAACTTAATAAACAAACCAAAAAAATTAAGATTTTGTTCTAACCATATTTCTCAATTTACTATTCGCCACTAAGAAATGTGTCATGTTTTGAAAAAAGCCAAAACTGTAAACATTTAATCCAATATATAATTATTAATTAAAAAATATTAAATAAATAAATAAATCTTAAAAACTTTTGAATAAGTACTCATCACCTGCCAGTGTGGAACGAGATCAATTATTTTCTTAATTTGAAAGATTCTCCATCGTCAGACTCAAATGTAAAAATAAATAAGTTATCTAGATTTTTAGAGGATCGAAATAAATGATAAGTTTAAAATCTCATGCCAAATCTCTCGGAGTTGTCATATTAAAATTTCTGATTATTATCAATTTTATGTAATTTTTTTTTTTTTAAAGATTTGTTTATTAGTGAGAATGTTATTATAAAGATAATATGAATTGTCTGAAAGATATATTTAATATGTCATATACTTGGGTGGTTGTCTAAGAGGTAGCATAACATGTGGCTAGGAAATACCTTGACTTGCGTCAGTGATCGTGTTATCTATAAATTTACGTATTAGTTTGAGCCAAATTAATTAATTACATTAATGTATTAAAAATGCAAACGGCTCCTTTCTGAAATCCTAATCATATGACAAAATTAATTAGTAAGGGTTAGATTTATCGAATAGAAAATGAGTCAAATAAGTCAAATATTAGTATTTTTTTATATACAGGGATTTCATTCATCTACGTGATAGATCCTCAAGGCATTTTTTAAAATAATTTTAAAAATCTACATTTATCCAATAAAAATAGTCAAATATTAATATTTTTATATAAAGGATGTGTGGACAACAAATTCATTTATGTGATGGATTCTGAAAATATTTTTTTAAATAATTTTATTCACAAAGCTTACATTTATCCAATAGAAAATAAGTCAAATATTAGTATTTTTTATATACAGTGATTTCTAAAAGTGTGGACAACAAATTCATTCATTTGATAGATCATGAAGGTATTTTTCTAAATAATTTTATTCACAAACCTTACATTTATCCAACAGAAAATGAGTCAATTATTAGTGTTATTAGTGTTTTTTATATGCATAGATTTCCAAACGTGTCGACAACAAATTCATTCATGTGATGGATCTTGAAGGCATTTTTCTAAATATCTTTAGTTACAAAGGCTACAATTTGATATAGGGATTATTGTTAATAGGAAAGTATATTTTGAAATAAGCAGATTATTGTTAATACGAAATTGGGTAGTGGTATGCATGACATTGGCTTATGGCATGGATCTATGTGAAAAAAAATGTTATCAACCAAGGTAGATTCATTAAGCCCAGAGACTAATTTTAAGGCATGTTATTAATCAAGGTAGATTCTTTGAGCTCAAAGGCTTATTTTACAACCCATTATGAGGGGATGTCCCTTTAAAATAAAAATTAAATTTAAAAAACAATGTTAGCTATAATTAAAAAAATGAATATGTTTTAAAGTAATTAGAACTAAAAAATGTGTGAATCGGATGTTTAAATATTACTTTTCAAAAATATTTTAACAACAGATTTAAATAAACTATTTGAAGACCTATGTTAACTAATTTATGTCAATTTCAACTTCATATATATATCTATATATGGAAACAAAAATATATATATATATATTTTTTTTATGGTTAAATTTTTTATTTGATCCTATAGATACTCTATTTAACATCCAAAAATACAATTTAAACAATGAAAAATAACACATTGTATTTTGCATTTAAAAAAAAACTTGCAAATGAAGAAATTTGATCCTATCTACCAAGGAAGGATCAAATCTCTTTTCATTTTAAAAGAGATTTAAATTATGAATATCATGGGTCAATACCATGAGGTGGATCTATGGTATTCTTAACTCCATATCTATCAAGGAAAGGTCAAATCTCTTTTCATTCTAAAAGAGATTTAAATTATGAATAACTTGACCAAGTCAAGTTTACCTTATTATTTTACTTTAAAGTTATTTTTGTTTTAAGAGAGCTATTTTTTTTCTTTATTTGATTTTTTAAGGAGTAAAAATATTTAACTTAGTGTTATTTTTATTTTTATTAATAAATATAACTATTACTAAAAGTGACTTCTTCTAGATTAAGCCACATTATGAATCACATAAGTTTGAATTCAAAAATATAACTATTGCTTTTATTTTATTTTATGTTATTTGACCAAGTAAAAGGTTTCATAATGACAACATCTCTTCCATACTAGGTTGGAAAGTGAGTACAATTATTTATTTTTATTAGTAAATATAATCAAATTTTATTTTATTTATAATAATAGTTATTTATTTTATGATTATTAATGATAAATTTCAAATATACCATCCTAGATCCATTTTAACTCGGGATCTATCAAGCGTCGAGAGGGATCAAATCTCTTGAGATGCAAATATCTTTTAAAGTGAAAAGAAAAACTCTTTAAAAGTGAAAAGAGATTTGATCCCCCTTGGATCTTGATTGATCTCGGGTTATTATGGATCTAGTCTAGTTTTTATATACACATACCATATCTAGGCTAGATTCATCTCTCCCTCTTTGTCTCTTCCCTCCCTCTCTCGTCTCTCTTAAGTCCTCTCTCTCTCCCTTTCTCTCCACCATCTCTCTCTTCCCCCCATCTTTATCTCTCTCTACCCTCCATCTCTGTCAATATCTCCTTCCCTTTCTCTTTCTCTCTCTTGCCCTCTCTCCTTCTATCTTTCCCAACCTCTCCCCTTTCGTCTCTATGTCTCCCTCTCTCTCACCTCTCCTCTCTATCTTCCCTCTTATCCTTTTTCCCTCTCTCCCCTACCCAGCACTCTCTCTCCCCTCCAACTCTGTCATTATCTCCCTCCCTGTCTTGTTCTCTCTGCCCCACTCTCTCTCTCTCACTCTCTTATTTTCCCTCTATTAGCCCATGGTATTGTAACAAAACCTATTTACAAGTTAATAATATCCATGGTAAAGTGAGGATGGATATCCATGGTTAGAAACTTGTTATATTGTAGGTTGATCGTAAATATTAATTTTTTATGTGCTTACTAATTAAATTTAAGTATGGTTATGAAATCATTATTAGTCCCTCTTAAGGCAAGACTCTAGCAATTGATTTTTCTATTGATCACAATTAGTTGCATTGACGAATGCAAATTATAATACAGTTTAAATTTGAAAAATAAATATTTGTTTTCCCATATTATTAAAAAAAAAAATCAAATATTTGATTGGACTTGAAGGTCTTATTGTAGCATTCGCATAATATAGTGCCATGTGGATAATTGGATTATATATTTTATGCCATAATTTATGGATATAGTTGCAATATTCATGCATGATATTTAGATATTTTTGTAGTGATTTTTTATTCTTAAGATTTGCCAAAAACTAGTCTAAAAATAAACTACTTGAAAATAACTTATACTCAATTAAATAACATATCTACCATCAATTACTTCCCACCATAATTTAAGAAATTATTTGCATAAAAAATGGATAAGAATAAGATGTGATTAATATACTCTCACTAGTTACTTCCACCATTATTTATGTTTTCTTTAACACTTATGTAGAAGTAAAATTATACATGTGTAGACTTTTACTACCCACCAAAATTTATGCAAGTTTTTCTATTTGAGAAAACAATTTACTTATACACTTCACATCTCAATTTAGTAGTTACTACCAAAGCAAGACTATCTGATGTGTTGTACCTTTTTCTTGTCCCAAAAAAGTTGCAATTTTTTTTCGAAATTTTCCTAATTGGTTTCCTCGCAAGATTATCAAGTATATGTGAACCTCGCTGGAAAATTTGGTTTTTATACAAGTTTCTGGAATATTATTTATAATAGTTTTTATTTTAAATAAAATTTAGTTTTATAAAATATATATAATTATATTTTTATAAAACTATTTATTTAAAATATTAAACGTATGTTAAAAATATTGAGACAACACCAATCTCTAATTACGGAAACCACATTTATTACCATATATTATGGGGTAGAAATTCACGACAATCACATTTATTACCATACATTATGGGGGTCGAAATTCAAAGTCAATGAGTCAAATAAATAAGCCCATTCAAACATATGTCCCCACCCCGTATTTCATTATCTATAATACCTCGAGATGTGTGATTTACATGTGTTCCCATCTCATGTATTGCGGAACCACCCACCCCCATAAACCATTTACCACCTACTACCCCCCATGTTGCCATACCATTTACCGAATAATTATAAAGTATGCATTGAAGGTGATAACACAAAAGATTTTTATAGTCTTATTTTTCTAGAATAAGCTTATGGGTGAAAGCTTGAGGGAAGAGGAGACTAGGTCAACAATTGAAATATATCTTTGTGCAAGTAAAAATGAATATACATGTTCCAGAAGTACATTTCAATACAAATCATGGAGTTTAAGAAATGGAAGATGAAAACATGTTTTTGTAGTTTACCAAACATGGTTGGAGACATGGTTTTCAAAAACATGGGAAGAAAACGAGTAAATGGTTTCCAAAGGAAAATGAGAATTATTTATGAAGTTTCATTTATTCATAAGTATACCAAAAGTGTGAAAAACTAAATATAAAAACAATGGATGGTTTTGGTAAATTGTTGTAAATTTCATTTATGAAATTCATAAACAAATAAATTTTACAATGGAGAAGTATTACAAGGCATGGTTTTCAAAACCATGAATGGTTTTATAAAGAAAATATTATTTAAGAAAATATGTAGGGATTTGATTTATGAAATTCATGAAAAAAGGAATAGTTTTACAAGTCAAAACAAGACATGGTTTTCTATAGAATACATGGATTTCAAAACCACAAGCAATAATTATTTTAATGGAAATATGGAAATATAATTTTAGATATTTTTGGGAAATGTTTTTATTAAAATATATTATTCTCAAAAACTTCAAATTTTTAGTTTTGAAAACTAAAGAGCGGCATAAACTCAATGATTTCCAAATCATCTCCAAATTTTACGATAAATCATCTCTTCGGTAACGACACCAAATATTGCATTTGTTTCTCAAATGTAGTTCTTGCCTACGAAACTTCGTTGAGAAACCAACTTTGTCAAAATTTAGGTTCAAGATGGCCCTCAAACCAAAGGGGGGTCCCTTAAGTGTTACGAGGATTTTTGATGTTGTTCATTGTTACTGGACAAAAACCTATGAGGCATAACGACTAGATCTATGATTTGTATAAATGGTTGCTGATGAGTATCCAATCTCTGCTAAAAAGTAAAATCCTCACTTGAAGAAGTTTTATCAAAGTGCCAATGTCTAGCTCTAACAGAATAAAATAGTTTTAAATAGTTTCGTAGAGGAATAAAAGATAAAATAGATAATTAAATATTCATACTGAATACCCAATCAATCAGATTTAATATACACGTCTAGAATAATTCTACAACCAAACACATATACACTTAAGAGATAACAGAACACAAAATTTAAATTATGTAGAGGAACTAATTTAAAGAGACTTTTCAATTGGCTAGTCTCCATAATGATGACAACTTTGCAGCGGGTTGTCAGGGAGGTTGATACTCAACCTAGAATTGCCCAATGCTTCTATATTACCTCAAACATATGCAAAATCATGTTATGAAATCATTGGAAAAGACATACATGAGAAACAAATTCTGTCATGAAACTAAAGTTAGAATACTTTAATTAAAAATTCTGCAATAGAAGTCCTTACAAAAATGACAGGGTTTTGGCATCAAAATCTAGCCCTTTTACATTTAAAATTAAACAATATATAGAACATTACACCCATATGATTGTTTCTAGATTTCTAGAATAAAAATCTAAAAAATTCACTAAAAGTAAAAATAATCTCTAAATAATTGCAAGAAATATGGAGCTGATTGAAATTATTTTGCCTCCAAATCTGGAAATTGGTTCATTGAATGTTGATTATTCTTGAAATTGGTTGGTCATTTTTTGTCACAAATTTTCCTTAATCTTCTACCTATTGATATTTTTCTTTATAATATTGATCTATATGTGAAAGCTTGAGGATTATGTTAAATTTTACAAGTGGGTAAATTACGTTTTTTAGCATTTTATGGAAAATTCATAAACACATAAACATGCATTAAAACTTCAATTTTTGTAGAAAAATAGAAGACAACATCAACATAACAGTAAACACAAAACAACAAGTGATAAAGAAGTTCACCCCTCCTAGGCTACATCTCCTAGTCTAGCTTCCAATGGTTGGGCCCTTTCATTATGCTCATAAAATGGTGTTTAAATCAAGTTACAGTGCTCAAATGGCTTCAAAAATGACTCCAATGGCTCTAGAACCATAAAAAACCCCTTGTCTACCCTCTTTCTGCTCCCAGAAAAGATAAAAATTGAATGAGTTATACTCTCCCCTAAGTTTCTGCACTCTCTGTCCTACAAATCACACCTTCCTGCAACTCCTCCTACAAATTCGGACTTTGTCAACCATGTGGGGCGACGATTTTTCCTCGCACCAACAAGATTATCATCGCGCCGAGTGCAAAATGTCGCCTACTTAATCACGCCAGTTAGCCCATGTCTGACTACATTTCTGCCACTTGTCCTCCTTTTTTGTCATTGATTTAGGGTAGTTCGTACCACTTCCCTCCGGTTTCAACCTTTAACTCCAGTTTGATTGTGATTTCATGGTGGTTCGGGTTGAGGGTTAGATTTAGCACCAACATAGCGTAACTGCCATCAAACCATGGAATAAACCGTTAACGTGTGAACACCTGCTCCGAGGAACTTGGCCACCGACATAATCGTTACAAAACCCACTGCGTATAAAATTTAGGATATGGTTTATGAATAAGGTTCGGTTGGTGTATAAAGGTTTGTGGTTATGTTATATTCCATTGATACATATAATATTTGGGGCCCAAAACTTTGGTTTAATGGTTCATGTGGTATGATATCTCCGTTAAAATACATTACGACCAAAAACTTTAGATATGTGGGTTTTAATACATCGAAATATATGTGCCAATACTTTGGCTTAAAAAATATCTCGGGGCCATGGTTAGCCCCTAACCTTGGTCTGCGGACCAGAGTTGGGGGTTAATCCCGGTCCCCACCCCCGCGTATAATTTCAATAAACTTTATATAGCATATTCGACCCATAGCTGTTAAATAACACGATATTGGAGATGGTTGGAGACCTATTTTGGCTTGGTATAGGTCTTGTGTTTTAACCTCAAGGGCTGTTTCTCGACCCATAAAAAATTTTAATGGCCACGTGGTAGCCCGTGGTTGGCCCACATGGTCCTCCCTGGTTGGTCCACCTCAACCAACACAATCAACCAATGAAAAACCATCAAATTCGGGCCACTGAAAATTTGATAAGTGTCAAGCAGAGATTGACCGAAGGAACACAATCATCATGTAACATAGTTACTAATAAAACGGGAACTATTCCCTCAAAACAAGAACTCTAGCCCAAAAAAACTCAAAAAATATGGAAAAACACCCCAAAAACAAAGTGTGTATTCCATAACACATTAGTTTTTTTTAGGGTCAAATTTCAACATTTTTTAAAATTATGCTAAAAATGAAATTGTTTCTTGAAAAAAGGATTGAAAAAACACCCTCGAAACAAAAAGTGTTGATGGTGGAATAACCAAAAAAAATAAATTGTGTCACAAATTTGATATTTTTTAACAATGGAATTAAAGATATCATATTAGGACATTGAAAAATCGTAAAATTCTAAAAATTTTGATACATGATGTTAAAGATAAAAATATCATGTCTGAAGATCTTATAATTTCCAACAATTTTCATGCATCTTGTTAAAGATAAAATATCTTGACTCTAAAAAACCCTAAATTGTAACTGTTTTCAACCATAACATTAAAGATAAAATATCACTACGCATAAAAACCTTAATATTTTGACAAGTTTTAAATATTAAGTTTTTAACATACTTGAACCATGAAGATATGGACAAATTATATGACTTAAACAGTTTTTAAAAATGAGCAAGTAAATGAAATATTTATTATTCCAAGAGTAATTTTTATTTTAAAGGATAAAAATATATCTCTTTTCAAATCTTAGCCTAAGACAACTTATCTAATTGAAACCAAAACCTAAAAATCAACCATCAAAATGAAGTGTCCCCTTTCAATGAGGCATAGAATTTTTTATTTTATTTTTAAATATCTTATACCAAATGTTAACAATAAATAATATCATGGCAATATCACTGCATAATCTAAAAATTCAACATTAATTTATAATTAAAAAAAAAAAAATCAAACTATCAACTTTGGTATATTGAATATAACATAAATTATTTTTGTAATTCATTGTTGCACTGTGGATATTCTATTGAGATGAATTCTTCATAATTAAAACATGTAATCGAACAAACATAGAAATACCTCATAACTTCATGTAAGATCATATGGAAGTCAAAATATTTATTTCAAGTTACCATGCAAAATCAATTACATAAAAATGTCTTAGACATTTATTCAAAATCAATCATAGCGTCTGGCACACCATCAGAACCTACATCTTCAAATGAATGACTGGATACAGATGAAGATGATCCATATTCTTCTCTTTCATCAACTATTGTTCCATCTAAGTCAACATGCATGCCCACCATTTCAGATTTCAAATGTCTTCTAGATCTACGACTATATTCAACAGACTCTCATCTTAGCACTATTTATTCAGGTAGAAATTTCTTCAAAATATTTATGGTCTTCAAGCGAATATTTCCTCTCTGTCAAATTGAATTCATACACAAGTATGTCAACATCCTCCAATTTTAAGACATCAGTGCGATGACAATTTATATTTGTGCCCTTTCTTTTCTCTTTCTGCCATTTTTTTTTCAACTACCATCTCTAGCTTGTACACACCATTGAATGGGTGAGTACTTGTGACATACCAATGTACTTCAACAACTGTAATATCTTCATTTTCATTAATTAACTTTATAAACTTCGCAACCCAGAATGGATAGCCAAGTGTATATTCATCAGATAACACTGTTATCATGTAAACCTCCTTAACATCCTGCACAGAACCCCTGTAAAGGTAACCTTGGAAACCCAGAATGGATAGCCAAGTGGATCTTCATCTTCTAACACTACTATCATGCAACCCTCCTTAACATTCTGCACAGAACCCCTGTAAAGGTCTTCCATGGCTTTACGTTGTGCACGTGATCTTTTAGAACCAATATATATTTCTCTTTCCTCTACCTATGGATAATTAATAATACCTTGAGACTGTTGTTGTTCAACAATGTGTGTTTCCTCATGTTCATTTGGCATATTTTGTGGCAAAAAAAGGAGTCTTCAAAAGCGTATCCTCATTTATTGATTTTGAAATCATATCACTTTGATTATTGAAAAAAGACTCCCACCAAACTAAATCAACAACATCAAAATACTCATATGTATCTCTAATACATTGTTTAATTTCCTCCAGAAATTCATCATAATTTATATCTCTTTTATGTCTTCATGCATTATGGAGTTCAACAAATGACTGTAATAACAATACCTTTCATGGAAATATTGGATGCTTTGGAATGAACTTCAAAAATGCTAAACATGATGATGGCCCCCATTCTGTAGTAGTTGAATACTTCTTGCCCCATATAAGTGTTATCCCATCAATTTTTTGGATACGAAATTGATGCTGGAAGATAATGTCATTAAGTTTTTCAATGCATTTCTCTTCACCATGCGATCCCAGAATAAACCTTCACATGTCAATAGTTTCTTCCAATACATGAAAAGTAGGCTCTGGAATGTATGATTTCGTAATACATTCAATTAATGATTGTATGCTCCAAACACCTTTCCTCTTCAATGTTACTGAAAAACGACTGAACATTTGATCAATATGGTGACTCATGAGTATGCCCAACAAGAAGAAAACCAACCTTTATCTTTTTAAAAATTCTCAATTCAAGGAGCACGTTTAGATACCCAAAAAAAACTTGATTTTGTTTTCATGGCTTGTGTTGTCTAATTGTACATACAAAGCTTCAAGAAGAATACCAGACCAATCAGTAACCACATCATGGATTACAGTTATGGTCATATTTGCATCATTATGAATATTTGTAGATGTGAAGTAAACCCTTGGAAAATTCTTCTCATTAAAGGCTATACAACCAACCAAATGAAACTGAATGAAATTTTCCTCCTGTAATTTTTTTTGTGTGCAGAAAAAATGTGGCATAAGTATTTTATTTTGGTCCATACCATCAATTATCAAACCCAAATATTTATTTGGATTATCATAACACTTATTTCGATGTTTATATAATTTTTGTCTTTCACTTGATTGTTGATTGTGATGCTTTTGAAGTTCTTCAACAACAGAATCTGTATAAAATAAAAGAAACATATGAATAAATATATTTTCATACTTGATAACTATCCAATTTTTAAAAATAATGTTTTGAACACATACCTCTTTCTGCCCCTTGACATTTATCTCTTTTTTCTTTAAGATAAGCACTTGTACTACAAATCCCCATCCTTGTCTTCTTAGGAATACAAACATTGTTGAATTGGTTTTTCCATACCCTTGTAAAATATGAATATGTAATAAAATTACCAACTCCTTCAACACCTTCTGCATAATCTTTGTATAAGTTGTAGATTTCTCGTCTCAAGAAATTATCTGGAATAAGTATTGTGTCTCTATTTGGCATACACTCTCCATGCTTTTAAAATAAGTCTTTCATCCATGACATAGCATTATTTGCTAATGGCCCAACCTCTCGTTTATAGCGTACTTCTGAATAATATGTGGGATCATTTTCTAGTCTTTCTTGGATTCTTTACAAACGAAAATTACCAATTGAATGCAACATTTTGAAAGCCTTTCTATAGAGAAATACATTCCCAATATGATAATCATAACCTGCTAGTATAGATTGCATGAAATCCACTAAATATGAATTTTGCGTGCTTTTATTCATTGACAAATATCTTTTCCTTTTCTCAAAAGAAAAGTTGAAATCCATATGTTTCAAGCAATCCTTTCGAGAACATTCACTTGAAATCAGATGAATGAAAAAACTTTTGTTTGTGATATATGTTGTCCTAACCCTTGTATAACTGGAATATTTTGGATTGATATGAAAAGGTCTACTCCTACTCCTAGTTACAATATTTTCTTGCAATGAACTCATCATTCCATTATTCTTTGTAGAAGCAGTTTCATCACCATTAGGAGGAATATTATCCCCACTATCATCATTTTCAACATAGTTAAGAAACTCATTAGCATCATTGTCTGGAAAATATTCATTACCATCCTCACTTGAAGAAAATTTTTCACAAGAATAATCTACACTTTTGAAACCTTGACTCAAACAAAATTATTCACCATCTTCATCCATGATGTTGAAATCTTCCCTTGGAGGATTCAATTCTTCATCACCATGAGTGTCTTTGAAACACTCACTTAGAGAAAATGCATTTTTCATATCCATGCCTTCTAAATTATCATTTGCAAGAAACTCTTCATCCTCCCCTTCCTCAGTGGTGCTCTCATAATCCTTGGATTAGGCCTAAGTGGAAGCTTTGAATCTCTATTCAGTAGAAATTCTTCATCCCGCTCCTCCCCTTCCTCACTGGTGCTCTCATAATCCTTAGGATTAGGAATAAGTGGACGCATTGAATCTCTATTTATTGGAAATTATTCATCCCCCCTTCATCAATGGTGCTCTTATAATCCTTAGCATTAGGATGAAGTGGAAATTTTGACTCTAAAAATTCATCCCCCCTTCATAAGTGGTGCTTGCATAATCCTTAGGATTAGGATGAAGTGGATATTTTGACTTTGGAAATTCTTCATTCCTCTCTGTAGAAATTTGAATAATTTGCTGAATTATTCACCGAGATTCTCCTGATCACACACTATTTTAGCTTCATGCATAATACAAAATCTCTTCTACCATTGATCATCACATGCGGAAATAAAATCACACCAGATGCACACATTAAAGCCTAAAAATCTACACATATAAACACAAGATTTCATGGGAAAGCTTAAAGCTGAAAACCCCCAACTATCTCAGATATTATACATGTCATGGAGATCATAACAATCATAGTACAAAGCTCTTGCAAGGTCTCATGCACTACCTTCGCTTGGAACTATCAAGCTGCATCTAGCAAAACACATGCTCCAATATTTTTCCACTTGATAGCTAGCCTCTATTGCGTAATCAATGCTATGGGATGGCTTCATTAAATAGATAAACCACCTGGCTTGTACTGCGCAATCCTCATGGGCTTCTCCACCTATCTGTATGTTGCAAATAGCAACAATATAGTCACAACTGATAGTTAACCTGCTCTTTCACCTATTTCTGCACTGGTCTCCACTGAAACTGTCCATGCACTGAAGTTAACTGATGCATTCTTTAGTTGATTAATGAGTTTATAATTAGTGAATTAATTAATAATTAATTCACACCACTCACACTAATTGTATCAATCAGTTAAACTAGATACAAATAGCTCAACTATGTTTAGATTAGTTAAACTGAATACAACTCCACTAACTTCCTCAATCAACTCCACCAAACTCTGTCACATGAGTTCTAACCGAAGTCTTCATGCAATAGCTTCACTTAAACCCTAGGAAAAGCGTATTTCCTTCTGTTAGCTGCATGTGCCACATCCAGGCATCAAACTGAAGTGCTTCAAGAGAATAAGATAATGTTTATAGTCCAAATATTATTAAGAGCTAATAATATTTGATCGTTCTATTTTTAGACAAAATTAAAATAGACTTCTCGTGGATCTCATGTTCAGTAATAGAAATAGATGTCCATCTATTTTTACCAACTTGACCAATCATCCAAGAATAGCATCCCGCAACTCCTAGACCATGCTCCATATGTCTAAAATAGACATAGTCTAAAATAGACTTTTCGACAAAAATCACATGTGTGGTCCCCACCTAGTTTAGGTGATCACTTTCCAACTAGGATCAGGAAAGATGTTTCAAGAGGCCTCCTTCACTGTTTCTTGTTGCCATTTTCAACACTCCCTCTCAACAAGAAAGGACTGTCATTGCATGCGACATGCAACTCCATGCATTCGCCCTGCAACCTTCACAAGCGCCATGCAACTCCATGCATGCGACATGCAACTCCATGCATTCGCTATGCACCCTTTGCATGTGCCATGCAAACTCATGCATGCACCATGCAACTCCATGCATGCGCCATGCACCATTTGCATGCAACATCTCTGAAACTGAATAGGCTCCAAACAACTCAATCAGTCTGATGCATCTAGCATCTATCATCAAAGTCTTAGACTTCTGCTTGGCCAACTGCACATGTCATCAGGAACTACTGCGCTGTTGAACTCTTGCACCCATGCACTCTTGCACTTGCTGTCAACTCTGATCCGCGCTCCAGTATCCGACACTGTCACTTTGATCTGCCTGCATCACTCCAACTGATCTTGCTACTGCTGCGCTGTGGGCACCTCGTAGCCAGGTTCAATTCATGAGATCCACACCAACTCATGAATCCTGCCCAGAAATCTCCACTTGGGATTACTCATGCATGTCGCCCCACCTCTCATATGGTGGTATAGCTGCATGCACTCCCTCTGCCCGTCTGGCACGAAATTTCTCTGCATGAGTGGTCTCTTCCACTCCATGATCCTCTTGTGGCTGCTCCACACCCCGAGGTTCACTATCACCGGCATGCAAAACTTGCTCCCTCTCAAGCTTCAGTTGCATGTCTTCCTTCCGCTTCCCAACAGTAGGAAGCTCCGTAGACATCCCATCTACATCAAATCTATAAAGATTCTTCTGCATCTCCAGTTGTGGCTGCTCCACAACCTTCTGAGACTGCTTCTCACGCTGCATGTTGAGAGGATCCCTCTCAACCACCAAGTCACTAACCTCTGCTTTGCTCCTCAAAGCTTTGCATGCATCTTGTACCTCAGTGCATGTAGATTCTTGGCTCGCGCACATTGTAATGGTCCCGCCGTCGCAAAGTTTTCTAACAAAAAGAGCTGATTTTAAATCGATGATATCTCCCTCATCCGAGCTCCGATTCGATCGATTTTTTTTTCAATTTGGGTATTTTTTCACAAGGAATCCAAATATGCTATTTTTTTCTGAAAATATTTCACCAAAAATTTTCAGATATTCCCTACAAACTCGCGCACCCAAAAATTCTCGCTCTCATTCCATGTAGAAAATTATATACAATATGCATGTATATTTCCGGCTTTCTCCATCTTTATGTTTCTTGAGTTTATCTAAAACTCAACCGCTTCAATGCTTTGCAATTGCTCCAATGATCAATATCGCTCCGATACCATGTAGAAATTATATAACACAGCTCCGATACCATGTAGAAATTTGAATAATTTGTTGAATTATTCACCGAGATTCTCCTGATCACACACTATTTTAGCTTCATGCATAATACAAAATCTCTTCTACCATTGATCATCACATGCGGAAATAAAATCAATTGCATGCACACATTAAAGCCATAAAAATTCACACATATAAACACAGTATTTCATGGGAAAGCTTAAAGTTGAAAACCCCCAACTATCTGTATATTATACATGTCATGGAGATCATGTAACAATCATAGTACAAAGCTCTTTGCAAGCTCTCATGCACTACCTTCCTTGCTACACACTATCAAGCTAGATCTAGCAAAACTCATGCTCCAACCTTTAGCCACTTGATAGCCAACCTGAATTGCATTTTCAAGCTATGGGATGGCCTCTTTATATAGATAAACCACCCAGCCTGAACTACGTAATCCTCATGGGTTACTCCACCCATCTGTGTGTTGCAAATAGCAATAGTATAGTCACAACCGATAGTTAACCTGCTCTTTCACCTATTTCTGCACTGGTCTCCACTGAAACTGTCCATGCACTGAAGTTAACTGATGTATTCTTTAGTTGATTTATGAGTATTTAATTAGTGAATTGATTAATAATTAATTCACACCACTCTCACTAATTGTATCTATTAGTTAACTTTGATACAAAAAGCTCAACTATGTTTAGATTAGTTAAACTGAATACAACTCCACTAACTTCCTCAATCAACTCCACCAAACTCTGTCACATGAGTTCTAACTGAAGTCATCATGCAATAGCTTCACTTAAACCCTAGGAAAAACGTATTTCCTTCTGTCAGCTGCATGTGCCACATCCAGGCATCAAACTGAAGTGCTCCAAGAGAATAAGATAATGTTTAGAGTCCAAATATTATTAAGAGCTAATAATATTTGACTGTTCTATTTTTAGACAGGCAGTCTAAAAATAGACTTCGACTTGTATGTCTAAAAATAGATGTCCATCTATTTTTACCAACTTGACCAATCATCCAAGAATAGCATCCCGCAACTCCTAGACCATGCTCCATATGTCTAAAAATAGACATAGTCTAAAAATAGACTTTTCGACAAAAATCACATGTGTGGTCCCCACCTAGTTTAGGTGATCACTTTTCAACTAGGATCAGGAAAGATGTTTCAGGAGGCCTCCTTCACTGTTTCTTGTTGCCATTTTCAACACTCTCTTCATCAGTGGTGCTCACATAATCCTTCGGATTAGGAAGAAGTGGATATTTTGACTCTGGAAATTCTTCATTCCCCTCTTCATCAGTGGTGCTCGCATAATCCTTAGGATTAGGACGAAGTGGATATTTTGACTCTAGAAATTATTCATTCTCCCTTTCATCAATGGTGCTCGCATAATCCTTAAGATTAGGATGAAGTAGATATTTTGACTCTATAAATTCTTTATTTCGCTCTTCATCAGTGGTGCTCGCATAATCCTTAGGATTAGGACGAAGTGGATATTTTAACTCTGGAAATTCTTCATCTCCTCCTTCATCAATGATGCCCTCATAATCCTTAGGATTATGATGAAGTGAAAATTTTGACTCTGGAAATTCCTCGTCATGCCCTTCATCGCTGGTGCTCTCATAATCCTTAGGATTAAGACTAAGTGGAATAACTGACTCTCGATTTACAGAAATTTCTTTTTGTTGCCCTTCATCAATTATGTTCACATCATCCTCAAGATTACGACCAAGTCAAAAATTTCACTCTCTATTCATGGTGAACGAACTTTTGTAATATTCATCAATCTAAATAGAGTTGTTGTGTGATGAATATGTTGATGTTGTAGAAAGAAAAATTTCACTATCATAAGAACCCATGACTTTCAACAAGAAGATGTTGAATGATACCAATGCACTCTCTCCCATTTACGATATATAGCTTAAAGACTGAAAATTTTCCTCTAAAATCCCCCCCCCCAACAATTATCACTAAAAGTTTTCCCTCCAAATTTACCCCCTAATTTTTTTCGCTAAAAAGGTTTCCTCCAAAAATTTCGTTTGAAATATTTCCCTCCAAAATATTCGTCTAAATTGTATTTCAAAACATTTTACTAAACTATTGGTCTTCAAATATTTCACCCTACTTTCTATTCTAAATATCCACAAAAATACTTTGTTCATACATTCATTCCAAACTAAAATAATTTTTTTATTTAAATGATTTAACATTGACTACGTATCGAAATTAATTTTTAAAATTTATGTTTTATTTTTTTGCCAACATTGAATAAAAGTTAATATAAACCTATAATATTTTCTAAATATTAATTTTCTTAATTTTAATTTTAATCCCACATTCGCGGAATGCTAAAGCAATCACACAATCTTCGTTATATAATAACAATCATTGTTTCTATTCCTCACATCATATCAAATCTTCTGGGTTTTGTTGGAGCAATTTTGTGGAGGCGTTGCATTGGCATTGATAACACATTGAACGAGTGTTTTTCATATTTGAAAGGTTAGTTTTCCTTCTATTTTTTTCATTTAAAGATGAATTTGGGGATAATCTGTTTTTATTTATGGTTTTTATGTTCCAAAACTATTTTTTATGGTTTTTATGTTCAAAAAGCCTATTTTTTTAAATATTTTTATAGTGAAGAAAATGGAAAAAAAACTCAAATTTGTAGGGTATTTAGGACAAAAAAAAAATTATTATTATTATTATTATTTTTTAAGGTTGCTGAGTTCCTTTACAAAACAAAAAACCAAAAAACAACCATGCACATAAAAAAACAGTTATTTTATTATTTTTTAAAAATCATATATATACATATATTTAATGAAAATATAGATTTGTTTTTTTTGTTTATAGATATATGTTTTCCAAATTAGTTTTTATTAAACAAAAAATTAATTTTTATTATAAATACAGTTTGAAATTTAAAAGACAATTTAATTTAAAAATAAATTTATTTTAATTTGTTTTTTAATATATATATATATATATATATATATATATATATATATATATATATATATATATATATTACAAAAAAAATTAAAAAATTAAAAATAAAATTTCACGCCTAGCTGGAGGCCGGTCGGGCAACGCTCCACAGTGCCGCTCGGTCGACCTCCGGCCCCCGACTAGGCGGAGGTCGATTCCACAGCGCCGTTCGACCAGCCTTTGGCCCTAGCGGTGCCAAAAAAATATTATTTTTAAATTTAGAAAAACAATTAAAAATTAAAAACATTTTAAATTAAATTAAAATATTTAAAAATAATAATTAAAAAAAATTAATATTAATGTTTTTTAAAAATTAAATTGGCTTATTTTATTTTATTTTTTAATTAAAAAAAAAACTTAATATTAAAACTTGATTAAATTTTTTTATTTTTTTATTTTTTTTTTATTTTTTATTTTATTTTATTTTTTTTTAAATTAAATTTTTTATATCCAAGAAAAAAAACTTAATATTAGAAAATGTTTATATATATATATTAAATTGTTTAAAAAGCACTCAATATTAATTTTTTTTAAATGTATTAAAAAAATGTTTTATATATATATTTTGATATTGATTTTAAAAATTTTTGTTTTTAAATGAAAAAAATATATATGTATTTATAATTTTAAAAATATAAAATTATATTCCGAAAAGTTATATAGTTATTTATTTATTTTTTTAATTTTAATTCATATATATATATATATATATATATATATATATATATATATACTTTAAAAGATTTTGTTTTTAAATGAAAAGAATATATATATATATATATATATATATATATATATATATATATATAATTTTAAAAATATATAGTTATATTTGGAAAAGTTATATAGTTAATTTGTTTTTAATATTAATTTATATCATTTTACAAATAAATTTTGTTTATTTATTTAATTTATTTTATAGATATTAATTTTCAATTAATTTTAAATTTATATTGACAAACTTAAAAAAAAAATGATTAATTAAGATATGTGTTTTCTCATTAACTAATATATATATTTCTTTTGATCATGAAGATGACATCAAAAAATATTTATGTGAATGTTTCTAGACCAAGGGCAGCAACTGCCAAATCTAAAGTTGCAGGTGAACGCACTATGGATACTTCTGGACGCAATAACGATATTAATGGACACACTATGAATACTATTGAACACACAAAAACTGAAAAAAAATAATAAAAGTCAAGCACGTGGCCCATCAAGTTCATTAAAAAAAATTTATGAATGGAAGAACGCAGAGGAAATAAATAAAACAAATTTTTCATGGTATCTTGAAGACAATGAAATAGATGATGATATACATATCTATCTGTTTTGTGGTATAATTCACTTAGGTGGATCATATGAGGTGATGGGCAGAGTACGAGGCATATGTTTGGTGTTGAATACAAACACTATTTATGTTCTTGCAAGAATGACTAATAAACGTGAAAAGGTTAGATATCATCTATCAAAGATCAAGTATGACACAGATGAAACATCTACAAATTTGTGTGCATAAATCATAAGCAACATTGCAAATAACTTTAAGCAACATTGCAAATAACTTTGTAAGTATGGTTATTTATATTTGTGTTAGCATTATTGTAAGGATCATTCAATTTTTTGTAAATTATTAATCATTGACATATTTTATTTTGTTTCATAGGATTTTGTTGAGCATCTTTCAAACACGTTTGAGGGTATTTATTATATGGATCCAAATTTTATGACTATGATAAAGACTTTCCACACATACATAAAAGAAGAAAGGAGAATGAAGAAAAGATCAATAGCTCATTACATTACAATAGTACAAAGAGGGGACCAACCAAGACTCACTAAGGCGGGTTAATATAGTAAACTTAAACATGTTTCTTTTGAAGATGTGGAAGATGAAGCTGAAAATTATGATAGAATTAGTGAGGAATAGATTAGAACTGTTGTGCAAAAGGAGAAAACAAATCAAACACCAAAAATAAAAATGGCCAAACATGTCTCTCTTCTACTTGAAGATGAAGAGCTTGTTTATCATAAAAAGGATGTTAACCGTTAAGAAGAAGAAATCAAATTTTGGTCAACTTGTAAAATTCACGAGCAGCAGTGAAGAAAAAACTGAAAGCTCTAAAGGAATCAGAGAAATCATAACATCGGGTGCTGAGTTAGAGGATGACATTATTAAAACAAAACAAAATTCCATTCGATCTAAGTTGAGGAAGAATAAATTAATTTGTGGTGGCCAAACATTTGAGCTTAATGTTAGCTAATTCTATAGGTCAGATGAAGGACAATCTCAATATCAAATTAGAAAGGCACATCACATACATGTATATAATCTGAAAGCATTTTTCAGGTTCAATCCATATGTGCATGTGGTGGATTATGTGGTTCTTATTGATCCACGTCAGGTTCCCAACAAACATGCATTTGACAAGACACAATGTTTTGATTATAAATATTATGTAATTGGATGGAACCGTTCGATAGTGGCTAAAAGAAATTGATTGAGGAATATCCCAATAACTATCTTTTTCAAACAGTGAAATGCATCCTTTACATTGGTTTAACATAATCAAAATCAATTTTATTGACATGGGATCACAATGCAGATAATTGGTACAGAATGAAAATGACTTTCATCCAAAGGGTCAGATTTATTCATAATGAATTCGTAGAAAAATGTGGTGGGGATAAGGAAAAAGTCAGTTTAACCTTTCAGAAGGAATGTTTAATGGAAACAGGTTATCAAATTGATGACAAAATCAAATCAAAAAATGGAAAAATGCATTCAAATATATTCAGAAGTATGGATAACATTTTTCAATTGGAATTTAGAATTGGAGAGATATGAGAATTGATTGATGATATTTTTGTGCGGTGGGAGAATATTTCCATAAAAAATTAGAAAGTTAAAAAGAGTAAACCCATAATATATACCAACAGTAAAACAGATCTTGAAATGAAGCAACTTCCAGAGGATATGACTATCACACCGTGGAGAACAATGCAAGGAGTGAAGGATGATAAACTACTCAAATCAATACTATCATGTGTGAAGTCGGGTGAATAACCAATGGAAGAAATGTGCTCAGAATTTCAAAAGTAAGTTTGTTGAATTATTTGTACTTTTCTTTTTATTATAATTTTTTAAAAATAAAACATAATGTTGTTGGTAGAATTTATTATACATATCACTATATTAACAATTTTAACTTTATTTATTTATTCAGAATATTTATATGAAAATACAATAACATATGGTTAAAATGTTGAATGAAGACAATTGGGATGATGTTGTGCGCCACTACCAGAATAAAGTTTTACAACAACACTTAAATTTTTTTATATTGCATTCATAAGGTATGTTGCTTTATACATTCATTTTATTCATATGTAAACTATTTTTATTTTATAACTTCTATATATATATATATATATATATATAAAGATGTGGAAGAATGATGGAAATGGAGTACTATATAATTTCAAAAACTTAATTGAAAAAATTAAGTTGGAAAAGATGAGAAGGCAGTGCCTTATGAATGTTGAACTTGATCCTACTCTTAATCATTTCATTTGGAATGGGCTCGACAGTATCCAATATCAAATAATATTAGGTTGTTGTGAAAACAATGAAAAACTCATACCTAAAAAGGAATATTCCCTAGTTATTGCATTTATTCCTCATGGTTTCAATTTCTCAGACATTGAATATGATAGTGAACCATATACTTATCAAGCTTTTAGTAAAGTGGTTACGAGTTTTCAAGAAGTCACAACATCACCACTTTGGCGATTTGTGACATTTCATTCAGACACACAATTTGCAATGTTATTAACAAGCTTCAAGGGAAAACAAACTCAAGGATGCAAATTACATAGTAAGACATTGAAATTGTATGTTTGATTAATGTTAAAAAAAATTATTTGTGTACAATTTAATTGAACTTTTACTACGTTATGTTACAATGAGAAGTCAAATCTTGTTTCTTCCGAAGATCAACCTATTATAAATTATTGTGATTTCATCCATGTTGAGTGTTGGACAAAAGAGGATGGCTATAAGCCCATTCTTCTAAATCGAGTAGATGGGAAGAGTCATAGTCCAGTACTGGTTCATGATGTTGTTGTAAGAAAACTAACATATGAGGATAAAGATGCAAAAGGAGATATAGTTAACATTTATCAAAAATCGTAGGCATTGATTAACTATCTTATAGATCTATGTTCAAATAAAGGAGATTGGGTTTTGGATTTATTCTCAATTTCAGGTAAGTTATATTATATAAAATTGAATTTAAATATTTTATTTTTTAGCTTTTATGTGTTTATACTAATTTTCTTAATTATTTATTTTGTGATTGATGGTTAGGTACAACACTAGCATGTTGCCTAAAAAAATAAAGAAATTTCATTTCCATTGAGAAAGACCCAGTGCAATGCAAATTTATTCAACAAAGAATTAATGCTCTCCAATTTCTTCCAGATGCATTGCAAGAAGTTGGTTTGAAGAAAGGGGATTTTAATGAATCATGTGTGGCGAAAAAGGCAAAGGAACCTCAACCACCATTATATGGAATTATTGGAAAAGTACAATTTGGAAGATATGCAGACATGAAAGATCCATTAGAAGATGACAATGACCAAAATGAAGCAGAAAATGTTGCAGAAGAAGACAATAATGATGTTCTAGAAGATGTTGAACATGCATTAGTTGATATTATTGATTAGCTTTAAGTTATGCTTGCAAATAAAGCTCAATTTTGAGAGCTATTAATCAATTTTACTTGTAATGTTTAGACTTTGATATTTTATGAGAAGAGTCCTTATTTTTTACAAAAAACCTATGATTACTATTATTTTTTGACATAAAATTTATAAAAAAATCTATTTTCTTAAGTTTTTTTGTTAAGATTTTCCCAAAAAAATAGTTTATTTAACATGTTTCTTTTAACAAAAAGTCTCAAAATGTGTATTTTTTTTTCATTGTATTTATATTTAAAATGTGTATTTTTTTGTCACATGGTTAAAAATATTGGTTTTTTAGTGACAATTATTTGATGTGAATTGAAATATTAATTAACAGTACATAAACATATAGAAAATTGTAACTTTAAAATTTTGACCATTTTTAATTTTTTTTAACTATGTGAAAAAATGAAGATTTCATTACAATTTTTTTTTTTTTTAATTAAAAAAAGAAAGTAAATAAATATACTTAAAAATAAACATCTCACGAAAGAAGAAGACATTAGAAAATGTATAGTGTCAAAATTAACCCTCTAAAAAAAGTGGGTGGTTATGCACCACCACTTTTCAAAATCGACATGAAAATCATGACATTTAAAAAAAATTGAAGTGCCAAAAATATGCTCTAAAAAAAGGGTGATTCTACATCACCACTTTTCAAAATCGAGTGTTTTTTTTGCTACCTCAAAAAAATAGGACCAGTTAATTTTCCTGTTTGATCAGTAACTATGTTATGTACAGTCAGGGTCTAGTCAACAGTATAGACTACTGATTGTACAACCCTGTACAACCAAAAAAATATTTTTTTTTATTGTTTTCCAAAACGAACAGAACTTGATATCGGGAGCATCCGATGTAGGATTTGAGCAAAACAAGTTGTGAAAGATTCAAAACAATGAGACCTACACAAGCGCACTAGTTTCAAACCATTATAACAACTTTGAATTTTGAGCATAAAATTGATCCACGGGATCATTCCACTCCACTGAAAGATTTTGGACCTCCAAAAACTCTTTATCCATCAACAAAGAGATGTAGGTAGAACTCCCTCACCCTTCCAGTCTCAATCCATTAAAATTTACTTGAATGCGACATTTTGAGCTTTTCATAAAAACACAACATTTTTCCTAATTTTGGAGACCTTATCTTGCTATCATAGATAACATCTTGCTACAATTTGATAGAATATGGAGAACAACAAAATTACCTTGAAGGACTAAACACATTACCTCCTTAGTCATCAATCAAAGGAAACTTAACAACTTCAAATTCTTCTCACTTTAAACATTTTCAACATGAAGATGCATAACATGTCTAGCCTTGCACTTGGATTGACCCTTGACTAAATGTGATCTCCATCGCCATGCACCATCCATTTTTAAAGCTAACACATTATTAAACCCACAATAATAACTTTTGGAACCAATTCCCTCTTTGTCAAATTGCTTTTGCACTCGCTCTTTAACCTTTGCACTATCTAGCACTGGCATCTTGCTCACATCACTCTTCAACAATGATGCATGTTGCTGCAAATTTACCACATCTTGTTCACCTCTTTTAGGAGGAAACATGTTAGCCTCTTGAAAAATCTTATCATGCCCATAAAAAACTTCATGAAATCGTATTTTACATCTGATTCATCTCCTTGAAAGGCCTCATTCACAACATCTTTATGCTTGAACATTAACAAAGAAAAACTCTCACTAGCATTAATAATTCTCTTCATTTGTCTAGCATTCATAAGATACAAACTCATCTTCTTACTATGCGCTCTAACAATGTACTCAAAGCCACTCTTGAACAAGTGATACTTATTCTCATGGCGATGAAATATTGCTCTCATATCATAAATATACGACTTCCCTAAATTATACCACAAATATCAAGAAAAATTACATCAAATTCAACTTCATCATGAAAGTTTGCAGTGACTGAAAATATAAGGATGCACCTCCTTGTAACCTGCAATCATTAGAGGAAATTTTAGCCTAAAATTGCCTATGAAAATTTCATGTAATTTCCATGTCATAATATATAAGCCAATCAGAATCCTTTAAATTTAAAAAGTGGTACATGTAAATATTTTGGAGAGAAAAGAAGAAAAGATACTTTTTTTTAATTTTATTTTCGGCTTATCTCCTTACATGTTTACTCGAATTTCAAGTGTAGAAACTCATTGGATGTGGAATTAAATTCCACTTCCAACAAGTACCCATTATGAATAATTTTGAGAATACCCCCATTGATAAAAGTTGAAGAACATTAAAAAAGTGTGTTGAACACGTTTTTTTAATGTATCTTCAATTTCTATCAATGCAGGTCTTCTCAAAAGTATGCATAATGGGTATTTATTGGATGTGGAATTTATTTCCGCATCCAATGGGTGTCTACACTTGAGATTTGAGTATGCCTATAGAGAGATAAGCTGAAAATACAATTAAAAAAAAGTAGTTTTCTTCTTTTCCTTCCAAAATTCATAACTCTTATTTTATTATTTTAACTATTATTTTATTATTTTTCCTTAGGAGGCCACTTTTAGGTTGAAATTTCCTCTAATGTTTGCATTCTCACATACCCAACCTAAAGGATAGAGTCTAGGATATGGAATGGTATCTAAATTTAACTTCTTAACAATATCCTCTGAAATAAGATGTGCTTGTGAAACACTATCAAACAATGTGTCTATTTTGGTATGTTTTGAAACGACTCTAATATGGAAAAGCTCAATTCTTGTTTCTTCATCTTGAGTATCTTTAAGACAACTTGAAGAAATATTACTTTCTGTGTACTTACCTTTCAAACCCATTATTGTGATCTTTGTTTCATCTCCAGAATTAGAACCTATATCATGTTGTATAGTTGCAGCTGTCTTCTCCTTCTCCTTATTTTTCAACTTCTTGGGTCTCATTTCTGGATGAAGTTTCCAACAATGATCTTCATCATGCCCATATTCGGATAAATGTTTTCATGTGAGTTTATCTTTCTTGAACTTGAAGGATGCATTCTTCTTTCCTTTTCCCTTGAAGTTACCCTTTCCTTTTTCTCCAGACTCAAAAGCATTCTCACTTGTTTCATAGGAAACATGTTTCCCTCTTGCCTCTAGATGTGTGGCCTATACACAAAATTCATCAAAACTTGTAGGGTTAAACATGAGAATTGTATGTCTTAGGTAAGTATGCAAACCTCCAATTTTTTTCGGCAAAGTGTCTTGAGATGTCAAATCTACACCCAATATTAGTGCTCTTCTCCTAAATTCTTGAGTATAGTTTTGCACACTTTGTCCCTTTCCTTGCCTAAAGTTTTTCCAATCCATTATAGCTTTTTGCACGTATTCTAATGGATAAAATTGTCTTCTCAATGCGGAAACAAATTCATTCCAAGAGGTTAATACCTTACCATGTTTCTTCATGTCCTCTTGAGTTTTGGCTTCCCACCAAATAAGTGCAACACTTTCCAATCTTAATGAAGCAAGTTGAATCTTGGTGTCATCATCCTTGATCCTTTTTATCCTGCACAATTTAATCTAACGAACCCAATTATCTAATCTTTCAACATTTACCTCTCCATCATACATAGACAAATCAAAATTTATGTCAAGTTTTAGAAATGGATTTTTACCATGACCATTTGGAGAATATGGAGGTGTTTATCAAGGGCTTGTTATGGAAGAAGATGATGGTGAGGATGGAGGTGAAGAGAATGGTGGTGTCAAAGATGGTTTGTCACCATTCCCTCTATTACCTTTTGTAGTATTGTCTCCATTTCCTCCATCTCCTTATGAAGAATTATCTCCCTTTGGAGGATTGGAGCTCTCACCTTAAAACCTTGTGTTTCTCTCTTCATAGAGAACTTTCACCATTTGTGTCATATTAAAGAATTATTTTCTGAAATCCTATTCCTCCTCTGACATATTTTCAGGCTCTCCCTCATGTGACATGCTTGCTGAAGCTTCAAGTACAACTTGTGAAATTTGTGGTGGAGATTGTGGCAAATTTTCTCTCCTTGTACTTGACCTAACATGAGGACTTGCAACCACAAGATTTCCTTCTCCTCTCTTGAGCCTCAACCTTGTAAGCATCAGAAACACTTGCAAACAAATTAAACCCTCACAACAACAAATAACTGTAGCTCTGATACCAAACTGAACTGTATATGAAAGCTTAAGGATTATGTCAAATTTTTCCAGTGGATAAATTAGGTTTCTTAGCCTCTTATGTCAAATTCATAAACACGTAAACATGCATTAAACTCTAGTTTTTGTAGAAAATAGAATAAAACATCACCATAACAATAAACATGAAACAACAAGTGATGGAGGAGTTCACCCCTCCTGGGCTACATTTCCTGGTCCAACTTCTAGTGGTTGGGCCTCTTTCATTTTGTTCATAAAATGGTGTTTACTTCAAGTTTCAGTGCTCAAATGGCTTAAAAAATGGCTCCAATGGCTACATAACAGTAAAAAACCCATGTCTAGCCACTTTCTTCTCCCAAAAAAGATAAAAATTGAATGAGTTATGCTCTCCCCCAAGTTTCTATACTATTTGTCCTACAAATCGCACCTTCCTGCAATTTGTCCTACAAATTCAGATTTTTGCGACCACGTGGGGCGACAATTTTTCCCCACGCCAATGAGATTCCCACTATATCGAGTGCAAAATGTCACCTACTTAATCGTGTGGGTTAGCCCATGTTCGGCTACATTTCCACCACTTGTACTCCTTTTATGTCATTCATTTAGGGGAGGTCGTACCACTTCCCTCCGGTTTCAACCTCTAACTCCGGTTTGATTTTGATTTCATGGTGGTTTGGGTTGAGGGTTACAGTTAGCTCCAACATATATTAACTCTCATCGAATCGTGGCATAAACCGTTAATGCGTGAACACATTCTTTGATGAACCTGACTGGACATAACTGTTACAAAAACCGTTGCATATAAACTTTAGGATATGGTTTATGAATAAGGTTTGGTTGGTGTATAAAGGTTTGTGGTTATGTTATATGCCGCTGATACATATAATATTTGGGGCCCAAAACTCTAGTTTAACGGTTCATGTGGTATGATATCTTTGCTGAAATACATTGCGACCAAGAACTTTGGATATGTGGGTTTTAATACGTTGAAATAAATGTGCCAATATTTTGGCTTAAAACAATATCTCGGGGTCAGGGTTAGCCCCTAACCATGGTCTACGGACCAGAGTCGAGGGTTAACCCCGGTCCCCACCCCCACGTATAATTTCAATAAACTTTATATAGCATATTCGATCCATAACTGTTAAGTAACACGATAGCGGAGATGGTTGGAGACCTTTGTTGGCTTGGTGGAGGTCTTGTATTTGAACCTCATGGGTTGTTTCTTGGCCCATACAAATTTTATTGGCCACCAGGATTCCACATGGCATCCTCCGATTGGCCCACGTGGTCTTCCCTTGTTGGTCCACCTCAACCAACACAATTATCCAATGAAAAACCATCAAATCCGGGCCAATGAAAACATGGCAAGTGTCAAGCAGATATTGGACAAAGGAACACAATCATATTGTACATTCAAGGTCTAGTCAATAGTACTGAATGCTAACTGTGCAACCCTATCCAACCAAAAAAACAATTTTTTTGTTGTTTCCCAAAACGAACAGAACTCGATATCGGGAGCATCTGATGTCGGATTTGAGAGAAATGAGTTGTGCCAGATTCAGAATGACGAGACCTACACAAGAGAAATAGTTTTGATCCATTTTGAAAACTTTGAATTTTGAGCATAAAATTGATCCACAAATCTTGAGGTTGTTGAAGTTATCTCCTCAAAATATGTTATTTGCCCATAATCTAGTTTATCATATCCTTTGATTACTAGATGTCCTTTGAACCTCCAATGTTTGAATTGATTAATTATTTATTTCCACTCTCTAATTTTCAAAAATATAAATCTTATTTTTTTGGGAAATAGATATTTTGATAAAAATATTTCCCAAAAATCTATAAAATCATATTTCCATATTTTCATAAAAATAATTTCTTCCAATGGTTTTGAAAAACCATGTCTTGTTTTTCCTTGTAAAACTGTTATTTTTTTCATGAATTTTGTAAATTAAATCCCAAAATATATCCTTAAATAATCTTTACTCCATAAATCCATTCATGGTTTTTAAAACCATGTATTATTTCTCACGTGATTTCATGGATTTTGAAATTGCATATAAATATAAACCCGTAAACATTTCCTCCAAATTCCTGTAAAACTATTGTTGGTTTTCTCCCATGGTTTTGATCTATAAAATAATTATTTTTTTTCAATTTAAAAAATATGTGCATGGTTTATAAAGTTTTTCCAAACAAATTTTTTTAAATATTTCTTTGTGTTGCTATATAAGAGGATCAATGAACAAAAGTTACTTCTCCTCCTGGCATAATTCCTTCCTTCTGACAATTTTGCGTGAATTTCATTTTTAGTAGCAGCAACAGAGATTATCACCTTTAAGTCTTTAACTATACGTTACTGTAGAAATTATAAAAGATGCATGTATATTATCGGACTCCCCCGATCTAACAAATTAACTTATGTTAAATACAGAATCCTTCCACTTAATTCTTTATGGAAATTAAATCGCCAATTGCAAAACACATATGATGCAAAATCAATCGCACATAAACACAATTGTTTAATGGGAAAGCTTAAAGCTGAAAACCCCAACTACCATATATTATGTATATCAATGGATCATGTAATAATCTCATACAAAGCTTAGTACATCAATCTCTTAGTACAATCAACAATCATTGCACACTGTCATGCAGAAATTTTCATATCTATGCACCAATAGCCTGTCTCCATTGCACAATCCTTGCTGAAGAAGACACCTGAATGAATTCGAATTGGCCTTGCCTTGACTGCACAATCCTGATTGGCATCTCCAATGTGTGTCAGATGCATTGAATGCATCACTATAGTCACAATAGATAGTCCATCTCACCCTTTCACCTATCTCTCCACTGGGTCTCCACTGGAACTGACATGCAAGTAGTTAACTGATGTATTTGTTCAGTTGCAAGTGAGTCTCTAGTTGTGAATTAATTAAATAATTAATTCACTAAACTCTCACTAGTGTATCTTCAGTTAGAACTAGATACAACTAGCACAACTGAGTTTAACTCACTTAACTGAGTTAAACTAAATAACAACTCCCATAACTAATCTTCCAACTTTGTCACAACTTTGCCACTTCAGTTCTAACTGAGTCCTCCATGCATGAGTCACCAACCACCCTAGGAATTGCGTAATTCCTTCAACCAGTGATTTTCCAAATCTGTTCACTGAAATAAAGTGCTCCAAGAGAATAAGTTGATATTTATTGTCGGATTATTATTAAGGGCTAATAATAATCGACATGCATCTATTTTTAGATTAGCGATCTATAAATATACTTCACCTAATCTTCTAAAAATATAATCTCATCTATTTTTCCAACTTGACCAACCATATACAAATAACATCCTGCAACTTATAGAATATGCTCACCATGTCTAAAAATATACATACACCTAAAAATAGCCTACGGGCCCCACTTAGTGAAGGTGCTTAATTTTCACTAAGCTCATCATCTTGTTGAATCTCAACACTCCCTCTCAACAATATAGGGATTATCCTTC
Organism: Pinus albicaulis; assembly: GCA_034641835.2. Lineage (NCBI taxonomy): Eukaryota > Viridiplantae > Streptophyta > Pinopsida > Pinales > Pinaceae > Pinus > Pinus albicaulis. The sequence continues at coordinate 493,395,321 of CM076581.1, read as the reverse complement.
ACCCTGATCCTGCCTCTATGGTATTCGAATTTGCTCCTGGTGAGCGCCTTCGTCAGAATATATGCATCCTGATCTTATGTAGGAATGTACTGAAGCAACATGATCTTCCGCTCCACACAATCTCTGATATGATGATACCGGATATCTATATGCTTAGATCTATCATAAAACATATGATTAATCAAGAGTTTAATGCAACTCTGACTATCACAATGTATCACTGTAGGATCTAAATGAGAACCGAACAAACCAACCAGGATCTTCCTTATCCAGATAGCCTCACATGCAGCTTGACTTGCTACCATGTATTCTGCTTCCATTGAACTGACTGCCACGAATATTTGTTTCCTACTATACCAATAAAATTTTGTAGATCCGATACTGAAAACCCCTCCTGATGTGCTCTTTTTGTCTGTTGGGCTGCCTGCCCAATCTGCATCCGTGAAGCCATGCAACTTCACCTCATCCGTCTATCTGTACCATAAGCCATACTTAGATGTGCCCCTGAGATATCTCAGGACATGCTTGCCTGCCTTCCAAAAGAGCTTGGTAGGCTTAACCATCACTTGACTAAGTTGGTTCACCGCATAGCATATGTCCAGTCTTGTATTAACTAAATACATGAGCGAACCCACCAACTGTCGATAGATAGTAGCATCCACTACCTCTGCTGATGTAGCATCCTCTTTCCTCCAATTTCCTGGAAGAGGAGTATCCGTGGGCTTGTAGTCCTGCATGCGAAACTTACCAAGTATCTCCCGAGCATACTTGCCTTGAGACACAAATATTTCACCTTCTCGCTGCCATATTTCCAATCCAAGGAAATAATGAAGGAGGCCCAAATCCTTCATCTCAAAATCCTTTATAAGATCTTCCTTGCATGAGTGTGTCAACTGCTCATAACCCGTTAGTATTAAATCATCAACATAAAGAACAATTATTAAAAGCTTACCCTCCACCACAATTTGGTATAGGTTTTCATCCACCTCACTCTTGGTGAAGCCAAATCTAGTGAAATAGCTGTCGATCTGTGTGTACCAAGCACAGGGTGCTTGCTTCAACCCATAAAATGCTCTTTTTAGTCTGCACACATGTGTCTCACTGCTGAAGATCTCAAATCCTTCAGATTTCTCAATGTACACTTCTTCCTCAATGATCCCATTAAGGAACACAGTCTCCACATCCATCTGATGAATGTGCCAACCCATCTGCGCTGAGAGAGCAAGGATCGTCCTTATGGAAGAATACCGTGCGACAGGTGCAAAGGCTTCTTCATAATCAATCCCCTCTATCTGTGAGAAGCCCCGAGCAAAAAATATTGCCTTATACTTCTCGACGCTCCCATCAGCAGCTTTCTTTACCTTGTAGATCCATCTTGAACCTACCACTGATTTACCAATCAGCCTTGGAACAATCTCCCGAGCATTGTTTCTAAAAATGGAGTCATACTCCTCCACCATGGCATTTACCCATGTGGGCTCCTGCGTTGCTTCCTCAAAGGAAGATGGCTCTGTCACGATACACTTACTCATTAGAGCCATGTATCCAGTGAATCGGTTAGGTGACTGTCACTGTCTGCGCTGTGATGTAGGGACTCCTACATTGTGTGCCACATCAAGCTTCAGTCTCTCAGCTTTTGTGGTATGCCTTCTACCTATTCTGATGTTTGGCTCTGCATGAATGGACTCCTCCACTCCACGATCCTCCTCCTGTGGTTGATCCACATCTTGAGGCTCATCTTTGGGAATAAGAAGTTCCTCCTCTGCATGCAAGTGTAGCTCCCTCTCAAGCGACAACTTCATGTATTTCTCCTCATTGAATTTTATATCCCGTCGCACCACAGTCATCCGAATGTTTTGAAAATACACACGATAATTATGGGGTGTTTCAGTGTACCCCACAAACATCCCAACTTCTGCAGTCAGCTCTAGCTTCTTCCTGGCTCCCTTTGTCACATGAATGTAAACAGATGAGCCAAAAATATTCAAATGAGAAATATCAGGCTTCTTAGTATTAAAAGCTTCTTCGGGTGTACTCATGCCAAGTAATCTATGAGGACAACGGTTTTGCACATAAACCACAGTGTTGCATGCTTCTGCCCACAAGTGCATTGGTAGGCCCTGGTCATGCAACATAGCTCGTGCAACACCCACAATCGTTCTGTTATTCCTCTCCGCAACCCCATTCTATTGTGGGTTATGAGGCGCTATGAGTTCTCTTTGAATTCTTTCTTTGCTATAGAATTATTTGAATTCGTTCGAGATATATTCACCACCATTATTGCTCCGCAAAGCCTTCACTTGCTTCCCTAACTCCTTCTCCACCAATGCTTTAAACTCACAGAACTTTGAGAATGTTTCGCTCTTCTTCTGCATGAATGATATCCAGCATCTATGAGAATAGTCATCAACAAATATAACATAATAGCAGTGTTTTGTTGTTGAAGCAACCAAGAAAGGTCCACACATGTCTGTGTGAATTCTCTCTAGGATCACTGAAGCACAATTATCCTTCTCATGAAAGGTGGTCTTCACAAACTTACCCATAGTACATCCCTTGCACTGATCTGACTGCACAAGAGTATCCTTGGGAATTCCAGTAGAAATCTGCTGCAAAATATTCAAGGCACCATGATGAAGATGGCCCAATCTTCTGTGCCATAATTCGCCCTCATCCCGGCTCACCACTTCTTCTACTTTTCCCATTATTTCAGCACATCCATATACCTCCAGCTTGTAGAGATTCTTAACTCGAATCCCTATCCTCTTGGTTTGACCCGTTGTTTTATGCCGCAGGAAAGCTTTTCCCTCGCTGAAAACAAAGTCATAACCTCTATCCTCCAACATTGTGACCGAGACCAAGTTATTCTTCAGACTTGGAACATGCATAACATATTTCAACAGAAATGATTTACCTGACTCCCTCTCGAAGGTAATGGTTCCAATTTTGGTCGCATTGTATCTACCATTGTCTCCCATCTCTATATGCATTTGGAGATCTTTCTCATCCAAGTCACTAAACAACTCCTTGTCTCTTGTCATGTGGAAGGAAGCACCACTATCAAGATACCACACCGATCCCATTGCGCTTGAAACCAAGCATGTGATCAAAGAGAAATAAAGTTCAAATTGTGAGGCTAAGGCCTCACCTACTACAGCTCCAACAGCCTTCTTGTTCTTCTTTTTCTATGGGAACTTAGTGGCAAGATGCCCATGTTCGTGACAGTGAAAACACTTCACTTTGGACAAATCCAACTTCTTTCCTTTAGCCTCGGATTTTGGATGGGATTTCTTCCCCTTCCCTTTCCCTTCTTTGGTAGCCAAAGCGCATTTCTCTTCATCATCATTCTTCGATGAAGAGCCATCCTTGGTAGTTCGCCTTATCTCCTCTTGCACTAGATCTGACCAAGTCGCTCCCAATTCAGCAGTTTCTCTCGTCCATTGACATAGTCATGATAACTGTGCCAACTCTTTAGTATTCCAAGGAAAGCCAAGCTCACCAAGTCATCATATGCAATTGTGATTCCCACACTCCCCAGCTCATCCCTACATTGGACAAACTTCGTGAGATATTTTGGAATACTGTCGCCCTTCTCCATTTTGATTTTTCTGAGCTTATCTTTCAGCGCCAACTTCCTATGGTCGCTGCTGCTTTGGAAAATATCTGTCAAAACCTTCCATATAACAAATAAAGTGGCTTTCCCGTGAAGGCTTGACACAATATGGTCCTTCACTCCTTCCAACATAATTCTTCTTGTCTTCATTACCTTCTTTTTCCAGGCATCAAGTAATGCAACATCACTAGAAGTAGGCTTAGGAACATCACTATCAATGAACTCCTTCAGACCATTATCTTCAAGCACCGCCTCCATCCTGTCCTTCTAGGCTATGTAGTTCAAGCTACCCTAAAGGGAATACTCCAACCACAACCCATTGAAAGCCATTTCAATGAATACTCAACTATCGCACTAAGAAATTTTTGCAGCGAATTTGAATTGTCCACCAGCACAAAACTCAACACCGCTTCAAGATTGCAATCTTCAGTGATTAACACTGATCCGATACCATGTAGAAATTATACAATATGCATGTATATTACCGAACTCCCTTGATATAACAAATTAACTTATGTTATATACAGAATCCTTCCACTTAATTCTTTGCGGAAATTAAATCGCCAATTGCAAAACACATATGAAGCAAAATCAATCGCACATAAACACAATTATTTAACGAGAAATCTTAAAGCTAAAAACCCCAACTATAATATGTTATGTATATCAATTGATCATGTAATAATCTCATACAAAGCTTAGTACATCAAGCTCTCAGTCCAATCAACAATCATTACACATTGTCATGCAGAAATTTGCATATCTATAAACCAATTTCTTGCCTCCTGACAGCCTGCCTCCACTGCGCAATCCTTGTTGAAGAAGACCCCTGAATGAATTCGAATTGGCCTTTCCTTGACTGCGCAATCCTCATTGGCATCTCCAATGTGTGTCAGATGCATTGAATGCATCACTATAGTCACAACAGATAGTCCATCTCACCCTTTCACCTATCTCTCCACTGGGTCTCCACTGGAACTGACATGCAAGTAGTTAACTGATGTATTTGTTCAGTTGCAAGTGAGTCTCTAGTTGTGAATTAATTAAATAATTAATTCACTAAAATATCGCTAGTGTATCTTCAGTTAGAACTAGATACAACTAGCACAACTGAGTTTAACTCAGTTAATTGAGTTAAACTAAATAACAACTCCCATAACTACTCTTCCAACTTTGTCACAACTCTGCCACTTCAGTTCTAACTGAGTCCTCCATGAATGAGTCACCAACCACCCTAGGAATTGAGGAATTGCTTCAACCCACTGATTTGCCAAATCTGTTCACTGAAATAAAGTGATCCAAGAGAATAAGTTGATATTTATTGTCGAATTATTATTAAGGGCTAATAATAATTGACATGCATCTATTTTTAGGTTAGGATCTATAAATAGACTTCGCCCAATCTTCTAAAAATATAATCTCATATATTTTTCCAACTTGATCAACCATCTACAAATAGCATCCTACAACTTATAGAATATGCTCACCATGTCTAAAAATAGACATACACCTAAAAATAACCTGCGGGCCCCACTTAGTGAGGGTGCTTAATTTTCACTAAGCTCATCATCTTGTTGAATCTCAACAGTTACTATTGAAGTAGCTAATGCCTCCACCATGTTTGTTGTTATTTCCTTGAAAATAAAAGCAAGCTTAATAAAACTCAAGTCTAAAGTTCTTTTGATTGCAAAATTGTCCTGGAAACATGATCCTTGTAGCAATAATTCCTCATATAATTCATATATATATATATATATATATATATCCCTCTATTGCCAGCCATTGAAATGCTTTATTTGGACTCCATGCAGAAATTTGCATGTAGTTTTCTAAATTGACTTGGCTTCGACATTGTCTTTGGCATATCAAAGGTGGGAAAATGAAAGAATTGGAGTCCAAGCTCTCTAAAACCTTTCAATATAGGGATAAACACTGAATCTAAGTTTTAACATTCAATAATCTAAATATATAGTTTTGGATATTGATTCTTGTAGAGCTGCATTGCTACTCTCCTGATTTGAAAAGCATGGCATTGATTCCATTCAACTTGGAACTAATTTTTTGGATGTTGTTTTCCTTCGCTATTCATTGAACTGTAGACTAGATTGTCTAATAATTGGAAAGCCCCAATTTTTATTTGTTGTTTCTCTAGATATAGGCGACTTTCCCAAATCCACAGCTCATAATGGAAATATGTATGCTACCACTAGAATTTGTGTCATTCCTATAGATGATTGTGTTTCTAGACAAAAATTTCCTTTCCAACCAAAAAATTATTGGTTGAGTCCTATTATTTCATTTTATCAGTGTTTTTCAGAAGTAGAATGTGGAGGGGGTGCTAAACAGTAAATAGTTTTCATGAGAGGGCCCCCACAATTCACCTGCCACTGTCACATACGAAAATTGGTTTTCATAAAACCAAAATTGTGGACTCCCCCCCCTTCTGTTAAAGCTCGAGTAGCCTAGGGGATTCAGAATTAATTTATATTCACCGAATTTTAAAATGGGCATATCTGTCATTGAAAATTGCAAGTAGTTTACTTTCCAATGAATGAGAATTATGTTAGGTCCCTATAATACTAGTGTAACCCCTTATTGTTATTATTTTATCCCCATTATTGTTATTTTTGTACCCATGTAGTCCCCATATTGCTATTATTGTGCCCCATAGGTGTAGCCACATTATTGTTCTTATTGTGCCTATGAAGTCCCCATATTTTTATATTATGACCCCTTAGACTCCTATATATAGAAGGTGTTAGTGTCAGAATTTTCATTCTACCATCAGTGATAAAAAATCTCTCTTTTTATATTCATTGTAGGGGTCCCACTCAGAATTTTTTTATCATTCCATTAGGTCATACAAAAAATTGGTTCACTGATGGCAGCCCTAGTCATAAAATCTCACTCTCCCTCAAAATTTCACATTTGTTGACCCACCTTCATGTCTTTCTGAGCATAAAAAAATCTTAAAATATCATTTCACTATGTCATTATGTTAGTCAAAGTCAACCATGGAGTCAGGTCATCCAAGGTCCCATTAGGTCAACTAGGTTTTATTTTTCAAGGTTCATAACACGCCATTTCATCTCAAATAAGGTCAGCAAAGGTGTGAGAGTGACCCAAATAATACTTTCTCAATCATCTGCAAAGGATTTATCAACATGTAAACATGATTTTTAAAGATTTTAATTATGTTTTCAGAGTATGATTTTCATACCAAAATGTAATTTTATTCAAAACAGAGATGTAATTTATTTTTAATTTTTATATGTAATAAGTTTTGTCCCAAGCTTCCAACTCAAACTTCACATTCCAAATTAAAGAGAATAAAAGTAAAATTTAAAAGTGCCAAACTCTAACAACATCATCTTGCAAATAAGAAAAATAAAAGAAAAAGGGTAATCAACAATGTTTTCAAAAGGTGAAATGAAACATTAGAAAAGTGGGTTTTTTTAATCTAAATTAAAATTAACTTAAGTATTAAAGACTTCTTGAAATCATTTCAAATTCATTTGTCTCCTAAAAACACCAAGCAAACACTCCAAGAGAGAAAAATTTCGATTTTCTGGGTGAAATTGGCAAAAAACAGAGCAGAGGGCGCATATCCTTAAGAGAGGGCGCAAATCCTTCAGGTGTTGTGCATATCCTTTTGCGAGGGCACAAATCCTTTAGGCGTTGCGCATATGACCCGAAAATCCCATAAACGCATTCAAGTTGGAAAAAATCACTGCCAAAGCTTCATCAACCTCCAACAAATGAGTAAGAGCTAATACCATAAATTATCATCTTCATCAAGTTCATGTGTTGGGTGTTGTGGAATTTATGTTAGAATTTGGTGTTTGAAATCGTTTTAAAACCCTATTATTCCCATTACATTCTTTAATTTCCTAATTTTCACTCCCTTACACCTTTATACCCTCCCTATAATTGTAAATACCCATTCCTAAACCCCTGTTTTACAAAATTCCCTTTCCCTAACCCTTTTTCCCAAAACCCTAAGCCCTAGGTGCTACATTTACCTTTGCTCCCAATCCCAAAATCCCCATCCTAAATCCCATCATACTACTACTCCTTATCCCCTCCCCATTTCATACATCCCTAGCACCATCTCCTTCATTTTCCCTTTCCCATTCCTCATTCCTAAAACCATATTTCACACAATCACACTTCCCTCAGGTTTTGATAAAAAAACCATGGCAGAAGAGGAGGAAAACATATCATACAATGAGGGAGAGGAAACAGAGGTGAAGAGGCCACATAAAGGGGGAAGAATACTCAGACTTTAACATCCCAACACTAGGGAACTCTTGGCTTCTCTAATGACTGTGACATGCTTCAAACATGTTGGTTGTTATGAGTTCTGTGAGCAAATTCAGAGGGTCCAACACCATCCCATGTTGACTAGACTTTTCATATCTAGACTCCATGACAACCAAGTTACTTTAGCTGGTGTCACCTTTACTATATCAACTGCTATCATTTCAGCTGCCATTGGGATCCCAAATGTTGGGGAGAAGTGGTTCAAGAAGGGTGATTTGGAGAAACAGTACTTTAAGCCTTTCTTAAAACCAAGATACAAGAATGAGAAAAAGAGGTTCTTTCCTTTTTCTCACCTCCAGAACAGATATGCACCAATGATGAGGATAATCATGAAGTAATTTTCATGTGAAGGTAGATTTTCAAGGCTTTATACCTATCACATCCGACTCTGAATGCATTTCACTAGAGTAAGGATGCTTAACATACCCTACTATATTTTCTGGAGCATAGATAAGATGGCATTTATTGCCCAGAAAATGGATTATGAACATCAAATGAGAAGTCTTTTTCATCATTCCCTTATCAAAATCATAGTCCTCTATCATCTCAATCAATTAAACATTGTATGGAGTACCTTCATAACCAATGATATATTCAGAGAGCCATCTCCTCAGCATGCACAAAATGTGCCTTCATCATCTCACCCAGCTACTTCTGTCCCTCCATCTCAGCCCATAGCACATTCATCATCATCAGATCAGTCCCCTTCACCTCCTTCATCTCCATCTCATCATAACATTGGATCACCTGGCAGGATTGAAGACAGTGAGCCTAAATGGGCTAATGTGGTCGAGGTTGAGCCATTTCCAAAAACTTACCTGCAGAGAGGTCACAGGCATTTGTTTTCTCCACACATAGTGGAAGGGGCCATGCATTCTACATCAACAAAGTAGGTGGACAAAGGCAAATAAAAGGTGATTGAGGAAGTCATTCATGATGAGGAGGACCTCCATGAAACAGAACATAAATTTGAGCTTATTGACCTAGATGAGGATGAATATGATAAAATCACTAATGCGACCATCAAAGGAAATGATGTCAAGATTAAGGAGCTCTAAACTATTCTTGACAAGGCCAAATTTGTCATAAAATTCCTTGAGCACGAGAATGAGCAATTGAAGACTAAACATGCCATTGATGAGGTCAAGTATATCACTGCTCAAAGGGAGGCATAAAAATCCAAAGTGATGCTAGATGAGACACTCGAAAAGTATGGCTTGCTTGATGAAAAATAGGAACAAGCACCAAGAAAGAGACCTAGAACTAGAGGGCTAAAAGATCTCTAGCTCTAGAAAGACAAAAAGAGGCTGAGATTGCTAATCAACTAATCTTAAGTGAGAAACTTTCCATAGTGATCAATGAAAATAGGGAGCCATGGCTTAATAGAGCCAATCAACATTTGGAGAAGCTTTTGGCAAAGGCTAACATAGACAATGACCTATTGAGGAGGAAGGTCAAGCATCATGCCCAAAAGGAGAAAATTGCAATGGCCAAGCTCAAAAGAGCCAATGCAAAGATTGAATAGTTGACCATGAAAGAGAAGAAGAAATTGGACATACTTGTAGAGGCTTCCCTCTAAGCCTAGCCACATCATCATCAGCCATTCTACCAATTTTGAAGAATTTTGAAACTTTTTTGAAAAATCTGTGATTTTATGGGTTTTTCTGAACAAGCATTTATCAGAAATTAGGTCATATGTACAACACCCAAGGCATTGCACAAATGTTTGGGGCACTTTTTGAGGGAAAGGAGACTACCAATGGATTCCTAAGGACAAATAAATTCCAGAAAACCACTTTTCCAACTTTGATTTCTAGATTTGATAGGTGAAAAAGGCAAAAAACTAGCTAAAAATCACATTTCTGCCCCTATTTTGGCCTAGGTGCTGCGCACTGAGAAGTCTTGGGAGATTGAAGTTTTGAGGGGGGAAATGACCTTCATTTTTAAAACTGAAGGCATATTTAAAAACTAGACTTGAAGGGCTTTCCAACAAGCTATATTGGGCCTAATTTGGACACCTACAAGTCAGAAAAAATCAGCCTTGAATAGGGAAGACACATATGACAAGAAAATGGCGCATATGACCATTTGTTGATATTTTTGGTTTTTCACTGTAATTTTGACTTCAATTCAGAAATTCATGTTTCTACCTTTGTAATTGATGATGGTAAATGTAATTATGCTATGGATAAGCTACCTAGGGGTAGATTCATTAGGTAAAAGTTATCCTTAATTAAAATGAATCAGATTGAATGTAATTAGGAATGAGTCTCTTGGACCATCCTACACTTCAACTTTCAGTACAGTATTTTGTGGATCTCTTCCTCACCTCATGGATTCGATCCCTAAGGATGAGTGAATGTTTTTTTTATGTCTATTTAGTCCCTTACTTCACACTAAGCAAGGGTTGGAATCAGTTTGGATGTTAGCTTATTGATAAAGGAACTATTGTACTCAGTTTTGGCCAGTTAATAAAGAAGAGTTGCAGCTATTTTTTGGGATACATGTGGTATGGTGTTTATCATTGTTTTTCTTTTAGTTTCATATGTTATAATGTGTTGTCTTCATGTTTATTACATCTCTATTTTATGATTTCTTTCAAGTTGATAGGCAGAACACATGCTTGCTCATGCGCTGTTTAGGGAAAGATACCATAATTTGTCCATTTTCCTATGTTTAGGAAGAATACATCTCCCATGCCCTTCCTATCTTCTCATCAGTCTTAAAACCATCCCATCACAATCATCTTAAATTTCTAAGCCTTATGCCTACCTTGCCCCATTGAATTTCTGTAACCCTATCTCATTTTCCCTGACCTAGCTCCCTTGACCATACTTTCATCTAGCAGCCCGACCAAAATCAATTATCAAAACCCCTGAACTCACACCTAGCCTGAAATTATCAATTATCTCTTAGGTTGTGTTTTGTGGAGAGAGCCCTCTCTGACTTGGTAGGGCTAACTACGAAGTTAAAATCTTGGTCTGTGGTTACCTCTGTTGGGATTCCTTCTTCAGCCTTGGGAATCTGGCGGAGTGATAACAGAAGGCAGGATTTGTCATTTATAATCCAAGAATTGTTCATTGATGTAATGTAAATGAGTTTGGCCCCTCGAATCGGTTGATTTCTAAGTCACTGATCTATCTTTTCTTCTATTTTGTGAGCTAGTTTCATAACATTTGGTATCACAGCTTTGGATTCTAGGTTCGCTTCTTCAAACATGTCATATTGGAATTTTTGCTATAATGTTTTTTATACGAGGCTTCAGAAGCTGAAATTTTTACCACATGGAGCTGAAATTGTGATGAACTTCGTGTAAATTTTTTTGACCTTGGTTAGAAATAGTTTCGGAGATATGATCTATGTAAGTTAGGGTTTTTGCAGGTTCCAAGATTTCATCTCAAACACGTGACTGAGCAAAAATCATCATAAATTTCTTTTCTTGCATCGGATTGGAATTATGTAAAAAGTGGTCAAAATTGCACGGACTTTAGTTTCTTTTTTATCGATTTTAAGGCCGAAGGTTGAAACAATGACATGTGGCACGCTGTACAGGTTCTCTCTACTGAACCAATTCATAATTAGGCCATTGTGGGGGATCAGACATAACTTTGTTTTGAAAAATCCAAATTAGGTCTGACCCATGGAATTGGAAAGAATACTCATAGGGCTACTACAATACCGAATTTAAAATCTTTGGGATTAGAAATCACAGAGATACATCAGTTTCAATATCTAGCCCCTCAAAAGAAAGAAAAAGGTGTATTTTTTTTTTTTTAATTGGATAACTTTTGTTTAAAAAAATCAGTTTGAAGTGATTCCAAAGGGAATATTTAAGCATTGATATCAATATTGGGTTCTATAATTCCTCCCAAAAATAATTCCACACCCATCAAGCCCTCAAAAAGCTCTACTATGACGCATGAAGAGGAAGAAGTGCAAGATGATATATCAAAATTACGAGACCAAGTGCAACAAATTATTTTGCTCTCACAAAAAGTAACCAAAAATGAAATGGAAGCTAAGATTGATGGTTTGAAGAATGACATGGATGGCATGGAAGCTAAGATTGATGGTATAGAAGAAAACTTGAAAGACAACATGGAAGACATGAAGAATGGTCTAAAAGAAGACATGGAAGGTTTGAAGGAAGGTTTGACAAAGTTGCTACAAGAAATGATTCCTAATGGAGAAAGAGTAGTATCTGAAAATCATGATAAGAAAAAAATAAATGTTAATCATGATTTCATAGACTCTAATGTTGGATTTAAGACTCACCATATTCCAAAGATCGATATGAGGAAGTTTGATGGCAATGATCTGATAACATGGGTACTACAAATGGAGCAATACTTTGAGCTCCATAATGTGCAACACACACAAAAGGTACGCATTGCAACTTTATATTTATAACAAAATGAGTTTGTATGGTATCAATAACTTTGTTCTCGTAAACCACTTATCACTTGGTCAATTTTTATGGAGGAAATGATAGCACATTATGAGCATACAAAGAGCAACACCTTCTTTAGCCAATTGATAAATCTCAAACAAAAGGGTTCAATAATGGAGTACATTGAGGACTTCCAAAAATTGAATATAAGGGTAAATAATATTCTAGAGGAACATAGAATTTATGTCTTCATAGGGACTTTAAAGGATAACATCCAACATGAGGTTCACCTTTGGGAACCTGATTCATTGGAAAAATGCATTCAAGGTGGAAATAAACGTTGAAAGAATAATTATGGCAACAAGGAAGTCTACCAATTACAACTATAAATATGGAAATGTTTTTTCTCCTAGACTTCCACAACCTATAAGGTTGACACCACAACAATTGGGGGAAAAAAGAGCAAAAAGGATATGTTACAGTTGTGATAGAAAATACAATAAAGGTCATAAGTGTGCTAAGAAGAAATTAATTTACATAGATTGTGAAGAGGAGGAAGAAAAGGAACAAGAAAATTCAAAAGAAAAGGATATACACTAGGAACCAACCCTAGAGAAATAATAAATGAATTCAACGATATTTTTTAATGCATTGGTAGGAATTACTGCTCCTAAAACTCTCAAGATAAAAGGACATATCAGGAAGAAAAAGGTAGTAGTGTTAATTGATTCAGGTAGTACCCATAATTTTATTCATTATAAGATAGCCAAGGAATTGAATTTCTTCCTATATCCAGCACCAAAGTATCAAGTGATGGTTACAAATGGAGGAATTATAAATTTCTCTGGAAAGTGCCATGATATCAAGCTAACCATGGGGGGATATGTATTGAATAATACAATGCTTTTTATTCCAATGGGTGGTGCTGATGTTGTACTATGAGTCAAATGATTATAATCCTTGGGGGCTATAACTTTTAATTTTCAAGAAATTTTCTGTAAATTTTCTTGGGAAGGAAAGGAATTTGAATTATGGGGTATTGCAAGGAAGCCAAGAAATATAATTAGTTCTAATGTCATGACAAAGATTCTAAAGAAAGAAAAATGAGGCATAGATGCACAATTATGCTCACTACAGGTTCAAACAGTGGAATATCACATCGAGCATCAACAACAAGTTCTCCAACTCTTAAAGGATAACCTCGCTTTGGCGCATAATCGAATGAAACAACAAGAAAATAAACATCGCAACGAAATAAGTTTTTATATAGGAGACTGGGTATTTTTACAGCTACAACCATACAAACAAATGTTCCTCCAACAAGCTAAGAAGGATAATAAATTATCACCAAAGTATTATGGTCCTTACAAGGTGTTGCAAAATATTGGTACTATGGGATACAAATTGGAGCTTCCGACATCTTCCCGAGTGCTCCAAGTTTTCCATGTTTCATGCTTAAAGAAGGTTATAGGTGACAAGCTCCCAGCTCAAACAATATTTCTAGAAATTGGCAAGGAAAGAAAAAACACATTGGAACTTGAAGCAGTCACGAAAACAAGAACTCGAAAACTACGAAATCGATCAATTTCAAAGTATGTCATCAAGTGAAAGAACTTACCAGCTGAAGATTCCTCATGGAAGGATGAGAATATTTATACAAAAGCTTCCATAACTACTCAAGTGTTGACGACAACACTTGTTTGAAGGAGAGCAGCATGTTAGGTCCCTATAATACTAGTGTAGCCCCTTATTGTTATGATTTTATCCCCATTATTATTATTGTTGTGACCATGTAGTCCCCATATTGTTATTATTGTGCCCCATAGGTGTAGCCCCATTATTGTTATTATTGTGCCCCATATTTGTATCCCCATTATTTTTATTATTGTGCCCATGAAGTCCTCATATTTTTATATTGAGACCCCTTAGATTCCTATATATAGAAGGTAGGTTTTTTCATTTGTATCGTCCAATAATTGTTCATTTATGTAATGTAAAGGAGGTTTCCCCCTCGAAGAGGCTGATTTCTAAGTCATTCATCTATCTTTTCCCCATCGCCTTGCCATACTTCCAACTCGAGGAAGCAGTGCATGAGACCCATGTCCTTCATTTCAGATTCTCTTGCAAGTTCTTACTTGCAAGATCTAATTAGTTGTTCATCACCAATTAAAATCAAATCATCAACATATAAGATAATAATCAATAATTTACCTTCTACTAAGATATGATAGAGGTTTGCATCATTTTTGGTGAAGCCCAAACTGGTGAGATAGCCATCGATCCTAGTGTACCAAGCACTGGGTGTGTTATGAAACCAACTCACAAAATAGAAGAAAAGATAGATCAACGACCTAGAAATCAACCTCTTCGAGGGGGAAACCTCCTTTACATTACATAAATGAACAATTCTTGGATGATACAACTGACAAAACCTACCTTCTATGTATAGGAGTCTAAGGGGTCACAATATAACAATATGGGGACCACATGAGCACAATAATAACAATAATGGGGCTACACCTATGGGGCACAATAATAAAAATAATGGGGCTACACCTATGGGGCACAATAATAAAAATACGAGGACTAAATGGGCACAACAATAATAATAATGGGGATAAAATAATAAAAATAAGGGGCTACACTAGTATTATAGGGACCTAACATGCCCCTCTTCTTCAAACAATTGGTGTCCTCAATGCTTGAATAGTTTTGTGAGCTAGTTTCATAACAAATTATCCCACATCCATCGAGTGAGTAAGTTTTATGGCCTTTATATACACCAAGGCACCCAAGTGCCTTTGACGTATTGTACACTCTTTATGCTCCTCTGTTGTCTTGTGCATTGAATGTTGAACTCTAACTTGGCTTGAATTGCCTGATTATTGGTATAGTTCGTAGCTTGGTAAATGGTTGGCCCTTGATGTGATGACTTGGAGATTGGGCCATAGGTTCAATATTTTTAGCAATTTTCTATATTTTAAATAAAGAAATAATTTTATAATAATATATAATAATATTTTCATAAAATTAAATTTATTTAGAATTTAAAATTATCATTTAAAATAACCCAGTAACTTGTATAAATTCATTTTTCCCCCAAAATTTATAAAAAAAAAATTATAACTTTTCTTGGACAAGAAAAATTTACGATATCGACTCCAACTGGGGACTGCTTCCTCCTATGGGATGCAGAGAAACTGTAGACTTGCGCCTTGAATCTGTTGGGCATGGAGTTCTGCCATAAAAATATTTGACCTAAAGTTGCAGCTTGTAAACTAAAATATGTAACCTATGACCTGCAAATCTAAAACCATACTGTCTGCACTAATCCAGAGACTAACTCACACTGAAATATGAAAATGAAATTGATTCAATCTGGAAACCACACATTACAAACTGAATTTTAAAAACTATTGCCAAAGAAGATTTAAAATTAACTGATCTATTGTATACTAACATTGTTGAGATCACTCCATTCATAAATTGTAAAAAATCCATATACTGCACACTGGAACCAACTAATATATTTGCACACACTCCTACTTTATAGAGCTAAAATTGTACATTGTTAAGTATAATCATGCTTCCACTGCAACCAAGTGAGCATTGGATTAACTGACATATCACTTTGCATGCAGATGAAAACTTGAAAAATATGTACAATATAAAAAACAAACTCCATAGGCAATTGATATTTACAATTGAATTATGGAGATTGCATCCTTTTTAGAAATTTGAATTTTTTTATAACTATCAAGATGAATATAAATATGTTGATGAATGCAGCCATCAATGAACCTTGAGTTATCACATCAGTGGATGCATCTGAAATTTTAAACCAGTGGGATTGATAACCCAGTGGAATCGTCATATAAACAAAGTGGTGCCGCCAGGTGAAGGAATTACAATCAATATCAAATGCTTATTCCTTGCTCACAAGCAAGGAATAGACCTAGTCTTGATATTTGTCAAAGGAAATGTTTCTTCGTTACTTTGGTCCCCAATAAGGATGCCAAATGTTGTATTTTTTTCTCGAAGGTGGTTATTGGCTACATAACTTTGTCGAGAAACTAACTCGGCCAAAATTTAGGTTCAAGCTTACCCTCGAACCAAAGGCAAATCCCTCAAGTGTTACGAGGCTTTTTTATGTAGTTCATTGTCACCAGATAACAACTAGATCTATGATTTTTTTAAATGGTTGTTGATGAGTATCCAATCGCTGCTCAAAAATAAATTTCTCTCTTGTTAAGGTTTTATCAAAGTGCCAATGTCTAGCTCCAACATAATAACATATCTTTAAAGATTTTGACAGAGGAATAGAAGAGATATTAGATAATTAAGTATTCATATTGAATACCCAATCAATCCTATTTAGTAGATACATTTAGAATACTTCTACAGCCAAACACATATACATTCAAGTGATGGCAGAAGGCAACAATTAAATGATGCAGAAGAACTAATTTAAACAAATTATACAATTAGCTAGTCTCCATAATGATGATAACTTTGCAATGAGCTTTCAGAGAGGTTGATACTCAACCTAACCTTTCCCGGTGCTTTTGTATTACCTTAAACATATGTAGAATCAAATTATGAAATCATTAGAAAATGCATACATGAGAAACAAATTATGCCATGAAATTAAATTCAGAATACTTCAATGAAAAATTATTCAATAGAAGTCTTTACAAAAATGACAAGGTTTTGGCATAAAAAGTAAACCCTTTTACATTCAAAATCAAACAATATATAGAACATTACACCCAAATAACCGTGTCTAGATTTCTGGAATAAAAATCTAAACAATTCACTAAAAAATCAAAATAATCTCTAAATAATTGCAGGAAATTTGGCGCTGATTGAAAGTCTTTTGCCTCCAAATCTGGAAATTGGCCCACTGATTGCTGATTGATTGCCATTATTCTTGAAACTGGTTGCTCATTTTTTGTCACAGATCTGCCTTAATATTCTACTTGTTGATCTTTTGCCTTAGAATCTAGAGGTTGTTGAAGTTGTTTGCTCAAAATCTGTTATTTGCCCATAATCTGGTTGACTAGTCATTTGATTGCTAGGTGTCCTTTGAACCTCTAATGTTTGAATTGATTAATGATTTTTTGTCACTTTTTAATTTAAAAAAATATAAATCTTGAATTTTTGGGAATTAGATATTTTGATAAAGATATTTTCCAAAAATCTATAAAATCATATTTACATATTTTTGTAAAAATAATTTGTCCGTGGTTTTGAAAAACCATGTCTTGTCTTGTTTTTCCTTGTAGAACTGTTCTTTTTTTCACAAATTTCATAAATGAAATCCCAAAATATTTCCTTAAATAATCTTTACTCTGTAAATCCATTCATGGTTTTGAAAACCATGTCTTGTTTCTCACATGATTTCATGGATTTTGAAATTATGTATAAATATAAACTCGTAAACAGTTCCTCCAAATTCCGGTAAAACTGTCGTTTGTTTTCTCCCGTGGTTTTGATTTAAAAGCAATTAAAAAAAAAAAAAATCAATTTCAAAACTATGTGCATGATTTATAAAGTTTTTCCAAATCAAAACTTTTAAATATTCCTTTGTGCCAGCATATAAGAGGATAAATGAACAAAAGTTACTTCTCCTCCTGGCATAATTCCTTCTGACAAGTTTACGTGAATTTCATTTTTACTCGCAGCAATATAGATTATCGCCTTCAAACCTGTAACTATAGTGACTTTTCTGCAACTATCAAGTTTCTCTAAGTATTCCCAACTTTTATACCTAAATCATCATCCATGAAATCAACTCATGTAAGAAAAACAATATCTTAGAGAAGACTTTTTTTTTCTTCCCAAAACTTGATGACTTGATAGTAGAAAAATTGAGTACTATATGTAACTTTTTTACAATTGAAGTAGCTAATGCCTCCACCATGTTTGTTGTTATTTCCTTGAAAATAAAACCAAACTTAATAAAACTCAAGTCTGCACATCTACCTCTATATCATTTTTAATTAGGGCAGACATTAACATTAGATTAAATTTGTTAAATCTTAAATCTTAAATGTTGAACATTTAGGCTTGACATCTACCTTATATTGGGCTGTAGAAAACCTCTCAACACAATTAATATTATTTATATTTGATAATTAATATTATTAAATTATATTACTAAAAAAAATTAAATAAAAAAGTGTCTGTTTTGACAATTTAAATAAGTAAAATGTGTAAATAAGAAAATTTTAATTAGTAATTAACATATATTTGGTGTACTGATTCTTCATAAATTCTCATTTTGATTTAAAAAAAAAACAAAAAAATTAAATATAATGTTATTTTTAATTTTTAAAATGTCAAAAATAATAAAATTCTTATATATATATATATATATATATATATATATATATATATATATATATATATATATATATATATATATATATATATATACAAGATTAATTAAATTTATCTTGATGATGATGATGGTTAACATCCACTGAGACCAATCTTTGGTTTATTGGACCTAAAGAAAAGAGTTATTTAATTTGATTTAAGATTTTATTCCTATGCTCAAAAAGCTTGGAGAGAAGCCTCCCGAGCTCACTATAATTTTGACATCTGAAAAGGCTAGGCAGGTCAGTTTTGCAACAAAGATTATGAAATTGAGCTCTAATGTGGTTGTACACAGGGCACTCTAAGAGGAAGTGATTTTCATCCTCGATGTTCATATTCTCACAGAGATGGCTGATCCTTTCCATCCATGGTGTTTTAGGAACTGTCCAACGACTTGTTTCACTATGGAGCTCATGAGAGTTCGTTCTAATCTTGGCTATATTAATTTTCTTCTTTGAGCTAGTTAAAATAGAAATATACTTTTGATCTTCTAAGGTGGGGTTGATGACCTCCTTATAATACCTTAATTTTCTTTTGGCTGCAAGATCTTTCTCACACCACATTTTTTCTTTGAACTTAGAAGTAAATTTTTTTTTATTGTTATTGATTTTTTGCAATGCAACATTCTCGTCAATCTCGCAATGGTTTAACCAGGCCCTGGTGTCTTTATACCAACCTCGTTTAAGCCTTAGGTGGTTTTGGCTAGAATTTAAAGCTAGCTTAGGAAGTCTATGGTCTCCTATGCTATTGAGCTTGTGCTTGTACAACAGAAGCCTAGTCATAGCTAGGCTCTCGATAGGGGAAATACCCACTTCTATAAGGAGAATAGGATAGTGTGTATTTCTTTTAATTTTAAGGTTATACATTATAAAACGCTTCTGGATTTGCTCAATATTTCTCGAGGATTCTCTAGAGATGCTGCAACCCCAAACCTCACATCCATATAAGATAACAAGAGTGACTAAAGTTTCAAAGAGGAACTTATTTCTATCCCACATTATGAGGTTTGTTGTTTTAAAATTATTTTCAAGACCAAAATAAGCTTTCCACCCCCCATTAATCCTTTTCTGAATGCTATAGTTCTAGTTGAGCTTGTGATGAATATCAATTCATAGGTACTTGTAAGAAGACACTTCCTCCAAGTTACTATTGTCATACATAAAATTAGCGTAAGTGTCTTTCTTGGATTTGATAATCATAATTTTTGTTTTGTCAGTGTTAATATACATACCCATGGTAGAGCATAAATCCTTAAGAAGTCTAAGTTGCTTATTAAGATCAGATGGGCACCTTGCGAGAGGAACAATATCGTCAGCATAGAGAAGAAGGATGATGACTATCCCAGCTAAGATCGTGCCAGCACATCCTGCTTCTTCTAAACAACCTTCTAGCTTGTCGATGTAAATGCCAAATAGGGTAGGGGAGAGGGGGCAACCTTGTTTAACTCTGATATTACATTCAATATCTTTCGACCACCCCTCATTGCTCTTTAACTTGGCAATTACATTCTCGTATAACCTTATAGTGGCCGCTCTTAGCTCGAAAGGAACATTTAGCTCTTCTAATCTATTCCATATGTTATTTCTATGAACTGTATTGAAAGAAGTATAAATGGCCATTATTACATTTCAATTTTGATAAATAATATATATATATATATATATATATATATATATATATATATATATATATATATATATATATATATATATATATATATCAAAAACTTCGTATTATTAAAAATGTGAAATGAGCCCAGCATGTGCATTAATAGAGGACGGTATAGGTTTATGAGAGTCAATGTTCAGTGAAAAAAATTTACTTCAACATTTCTAATGCCAATAAAAATATATATGCTAAAAAATTATGAAACAATATTTATTTCAACATTTCTAATGCCTATATATATATAAACATAATTTTACAATATATATATATAATTTTAGAAAACTTGCACAACTTGTTAATTCATCCAAACAGGAGGATCATTCCTTGAACTGCGCTCCCAAGCTAAAGAAGAGGTGCATTTAGGTTGAAGCTATTTTTCTCAAGAGTTTTTAGAGTTGTTGGAGGATGATTGTTTCATATATTTTTAATTAAGTGTGTTATTTTGGATTTTGGGTGAAATTTGGTTAGAAAAAATGTAATGAATTTTTGATTAATATGGTTTAAACTGGTTTTTTTTATTGTATATATGGATTTAATATCTTGAAAAAAATTTGGGGCACTTCGTGTAGAAATTATATGTACTAAGCATGCATATGTCCTTGATTCACCTGATCTCACACTATTTAACTTTATGCAAAATACTGAATCAAGTCCACGTGTTAATTTTTTGTGGAAAAAATAATTACACACACATGTGAAGCATAAACAAAAATAATCAATCGCACATAACACAGTTTTTTAACTAGGAAAGCCTGAAGCTGAAAACCACAACTATATATTATGTGTCATGGAATCATATGAAAATCCTCATACAAAGCTTACCAAGCTCTCAGTACAGTACAATCGTCATACACTAATCAGGACCAATCTTGCAAATCCATGCACCGATCTTTGCCTCCTGCTAGCCTGCCTCCACTACGCAATCTCTGTTGAAGAATAGCTCTGAATGAATTCGAATTACACTTTCCTTGACTGCGCAATCCTCATTGGCAACTCCAATGTGTGTGTGATGCAATCAATGCATCACTATAGTCACAACAAATAGTCTATCTTGCCCTTTCACCTACCTCTCCACTGGGTCTCCACTGAAACTGCCATGCACTGTAGTTAACTGCTGTATTGTTCAGTTGATTAATGAGTTATTATTTGTGAATTAATTAACTAATTAATTCACTCCACTCTCACTAGTGTATCAATCAGTTAGACTAGATACAACTAGCTCAACTAAGTCTAACTGAGTTAAACTGAATACAACTCCATAACTACTTCTTCCAACTGTGTCATAACTTTGCCACTTGAGTTCTAACTGAGTCCTCCATGCATTAGCTCCAGTAAACCCTTGGGAATTGCATAATTCCCTCAGTCCACTGATGTGCCACATCTGTGCACTAAAACAAAGTGCTCCAAGAGAATAAGTTGATGTTTAGTGTCTGATTATTATTAAGAGCTAATAATAATCGACATGCATCTATTTTTAGATCAGCGATCTATAAATAGACTTCGCCCAATATTCTAAAAATAGAATTTCATCTATTTTTCCAACTTGATCAACCATCCACAAATAGCATCCTGCAACTTTTGAAATATGATCATCATGTCTAAAAATAGACATAGTCTAAAAATAGACTTGCGCCAAAAATAGACTGCGGGCCCACTTAGTGAAGGCGACTCTTTTCACTAAGCTCATCATCTTGTTGAATCTCAACACTCCCTCTCAACAAGATAGGGATTATCCTTCACCCCAATCCTGCCTCTATGGTATTCAAATTTGCTCCTGGTGAGCGCCTTCGTCAGAATATCTGCATCCTGATCCTCCGTAGGAATGTACTGAAGCAACATGATCTTCTGCTGCACACAATATTTGATCTGATGATACCATATATCAATATGTTTAGATCTATCATGAAACACATGATTAACCGAGAGTTTAATGCAACTCTGATTATCACAATGTATCACCGTGGGATCTAAATGTGAACCGAACAAACCAACCAGGATCTTCCTCATCCTGATAGCCTCACATGCAGCTTCACTTGCTGCCATGTATTTTTCTTCCGCTAAACTCAGTGCCATGGAACTTTGTTTCCTGTTGTACCAAGAAATTGTCATAGATATGATACTGAAAATCCCTCCTGATGTGCTCTTTCTGTCTGTTAGGCTTCCTGCCCAATCTGCATCCGTGAAGCCATGCAACTTCACCTCATCCGTCTGTCTGTACCATAAACCATACTCAAATGTGCCCCTCAGATATCTCAGGACATGCTTGCCTGCCTTCCAAAAGAGCTTGGTAGGCTTAACCATCGCTTGTGAAAAATTTCGGTTTGGCCCTGCTTGTGTACGGTCTTGTATTGACTAAATACATGAGCGAACCCACCAACTGTCGATAAACAGTGGCATCCACTACCTCTGCCGATGTAGCATCCTCTTTCTTCCAATTTCCTGGAAGAGGAGTGTCGATAGGCTTGCAGCCTTCCATGTGAAACTTCTCCAGTATCTCCCGGGCATACTTGCCTTGAGACATAAACAATTCACCATCCTGTTGCCATATTTCCAATCCAAGGAAATAATGAAGGAGGCCCAAGTCCTTCATCTCAAACTCCTTTGCAAGATCTGCCTTGCATGAGTGTATCAAATACTCATCACATGTTAGTATTAAATCATCAACATAAAGCACAATGATTAAAATCTTACCCTCAACCACAATCTGGTACAGGTTTGCATCCGCCTCACTCTTGGTGAAGCCAAGTCCAGTGAAATAGTTTTCAATCTGAGTGTACCAAGCACGGAGTGCTTGTTTAAGCCCATACAACGCTCTTTTGAGCTTGCACACATGCGACTCGCTGCTGAAGATCTCAAATCCTTCAAGCTTCTCAATGTACACCTCTTCCTCAATGATCCCATTAAGGAACGTAGTCTTCACATCCATCTGATGAATGTGCCAACCCATCTGTGCTGAGAGAGCAAGGATGGTCCTTATGGAAGAATACCGTGCAACAGATGCAAAGGTTTCTTCATAGTCAATCCCCTCAATCTGTGAGAAGCCCCGGGCAACAAATATTTCCTTATACTTCTCGACACTCCCATCAACAGCTTGCTTTACCTTGTAGATCCATCTTGATCCTACAACTAATTTTCCCATCGGCCTTGGAACAATCTCCCAAGCACTGTTTATGACAATGGAGTCATACTCCTCCACCATGGCATCTACCCATGTGGGCTCTTGCACTACTTCTTTGAAAGAAGATGGCTCTGTCATGATACACTTTCTCATAAGAGCCATGTATCCAGTATATCGGTCAGGTGACTATCTCTGTCTGCATTGTGATGTAGGGACTCCTACATTCTGTGCCGCATCAAGCTTCAGTCTCTTAGCTTCTGTGGTACGCTTTCTGCCTTGTCTGATGTTTGGTTCTGCATGAGTGGACTCCTCCACTCCATGAATCTCCTCCTGTGGCTGATCCACATCCAGAGGTTCATCTTTGGGAACAAGAAGTTCCTCCTCCACATGCAAGTGTAGCTCCCTCTCAAGCAACAACTTCATGGTTTTCACTTCATTGAATTTTATATCCCGTCGCACAACAATCATCCGACTGTCTGGAAAATACACATGATAGTTATGGGGTGTTTCTATGTACCCCACAAATATCCCAACTTCTACAGTCGGCTCCAGCTTCTTCCTAGCGTCCTTCGTCACATGAATGTAAACAGGTGAGCCAAAAATATTCAAATGAGAAATATCAGGCTTCTTACTAGTAAAAGCTTCTTCGGGTGTACTCATGCCAAGTACTCTATGAGGACAAAAATTTTGCACATAAACCACAGTGTTGCATGCTTCCGCTCACAAGTGCATCGGTAGGCCCTGATCATGCAACATCGCTCGAGCAGCACCCACGATCATTTTGTTCTTTCTCTCCACGACCCCATTCTGCTGTGGGTTATGAGGCGCTATGAGTTCTCTTCAAATTCCTTCTTTGCTACATAAGTCTTTGAATTCACCCGAGATGTATTCACCACCATTATCGCTCTGTAGAGCTTTCACTTGCTTCCCCGACTCCTTCTCCACCAATGCCTTGAACTCACAGAACTTTGAGAACGTTTCACTCTTCTTCTGCATGAAGAAGATCCAGCATCTACAAGAATAGTCATCAACAAATATAACATAATACCTATGTTTTGCTGTTGAAGCAACCGAGAAAGGTCCACACACGTCTGTGTGAATTCTCTCCAGGATCACCAAAGCACGGTTCTCCTTCTCATGAAAAGTGGTCTTCACAAACTTACCCATAGTACATCCCTTGCTGCCCCGGTACGTGCCTTGAGGAGTACCCTTGGGAAATCCAGGTAGAAATTTCTTTGCAAAAAAATATTCAAGCGCCATGGTGAAAGATGGCCCAATTGCCTATGCCATAATTCACCCTCATCACGAGGGATCACCGGTTCTTGTACTTTTCCCACCATTGCGAGCGCAACCATCTGCTGACTTGTAGAGATTCTTAATTCGAACCCCTATCTTCTTGGTTTGACCTGTTGTTTTATGTCGAAGGAAGGCTTTTCCCTCACTGAAAACAACATCATAACCCTTGTCTTCCAGCATTGTGACCGAGACCAAGTTCTTCTTCAGACCTGGAACATGCATAACATTCTTCAACGATAATGGATTACTAAACTCACTCTCAAGGTAATGGTCCCAATGCCAGTCGCACTGTACCGACCATCATCGCCCATCTCTATATGCATCTAGAGGTCCTTCTCCTCCAATTCACTAAACAACTCTTTGTCTCCCGTCATATGGAAAGAAGCGCCACTATCAAAATACCACACCGATCCCATGCAGCTTGAAACCAAGCAAGAGATCAAGGAGAAATCAAGCTCAAATTGCAAGGCTAAGACCTCTCCAGCTGCAGATCAACATCGTGCTTTTTCTTCTTCTTCTGTGGATAGTTAGTGGCGAAATGTCCATGTTCGTGACAATGAAAACACTTCACTTTGGAAAAATCCTGCTTCTTGCCTTTAGCACCAGATTTTGAAGAAGATTTCTTCCGCTTCCCTTTCCTTGCTTTGGCATCCAAAGTGCAATTCTCTTCATCTTCATTCTTCGATGAAGATCCATCCTTGGTACGCTGCCTTATCTCCTCCTGCACAAGATCCAACCAAAGTCGCTCCCATCCCGACAATTTCTCCCATCCATTGACAGAGTCTTCGTAGCTATGCCAACTCTTCGGAAGCCCATGGAGAGCCAAGCTCACCAAGTATTCTTCATCAACAGTAACCCCCACACTTCCCAGTTCATCATTGCAGTGGACAAACTTTGTGAGGTATTTTGGAATACTGTCGCCTTTCTCAATTTTTATTTTTCTGAGCTTGTCTTTAAGCACCAACTTCCTCTGGTCACTTCTGCTTTGGAACAAGTCTGTCAAAGCCTTCCACATTAAGAATGGAGTGGCTTTCCCATGAAGGTTGGACACAATATGATCCTTCACACCTTCCAACAAAATTCTCCTCGTCTTTGTTGTCTTGTTTTTCCATGCATCAAGTAATGTAGCATCGCTAGATCCCGGCTTAGGAACATCGTTATCAATGAACTCCTTCAACCCATTATCCTCCAGCACCGCCTCCATCCTGTCCTTCCAGGCTATTTAATTCGAGCTCCCATCAAGGAAATACTCCAATCTCAACCCGTTGAAAGACATTTCAATGTATACTCGATTTCTGCACCAAGAATCTTATGTAGCAAATTCGAATTGTCCACCAGCACAAACTCACTTCACAATTGCAATCTTCAATCAACAATGCTTTGATACCATGTAGAAATTATATGCACTAAGCATGCATATGTCCTTAATTCACCTGATCTCACACTATTTAACTTTATGCAAAATACTGAATCAATTCCACTTGTTAATCTTTTGCGGAAAAATTAATTGCACACACATGTGAAGCATAAACAAAAATAATCAATCGCACATAACACGGTTTTTTAACCGGGAAAGCCTGAAGCTGAAAACCCCAACTATACATTATGTATCATGGAATCATATGACAATCCTCATATAAAGCTTATCAAGCTCTCAGTACAGTACAATCATCGTACACTAATCAGGACCAATCTTGCAAATCCATGCATCGATCTTTGCCTCCTGCTAGCCTGCCTCCACTGCGCAATCTCTACTGAAGAAGAGCTCTGAATGAATTCGAATTACACTTGCCTTGACTGTGTAATCCTCATTGGCAACTCCAATATGTGTGTGATGCAATCAACACATCACTATAGTCACAACAGATAGTCTATCTTGCCCTTTCACCTACCTCTCCACTAGGTCTCCACTGAAACTGCCATGCACTGTAGTTAACTGCTGTATTGTTCAGTTGATTAATGAGTTATTATTTGTGAATTAATTAAATAATTAATTCACTCCACTCTCACTAGTGTATCAATTAGTTAGACTAGATACAACTAGCTCAACTGAGTCTAACTGAGTTAAACTAAATGCAACTCCATAACTACTTCTTCCAACTGTGTCATAACTCTGCCACTTGAGTTCTAACTAATTCCTCCATGCATTAGCTCCGGTAAACCCTTAGGAATAGCGTAATTCCTTCTATCAGCTGATGTGCCACATCTATGCACTGAACTAAAGTGCTCCAAGAGAATAAGTTGTTGTTTAGAGTCTGATTATTATTAAGAGCTAATAATAATCAACATGCATCTATTTTTAGATTGACGATCTATAAATAGACTTCGCCCTATATTCTAAAAATATAATTTCATCTATTTTTCCAACTTGATCAACCATCCACAAATAGCATCCTGCAACTTCTGAAATATGATCATCATGTCTAAAAATAGACATAGTCTAAAATAGACTTGCGCAAAAAATAGCCTGTGGGCCCACTTAGTGAAGGCGACTCTTTTCACTAAGCTCATCATCTTGTTGAATCTCAACACTTCGATTGTGCAGAGTTCACCCATCAAATTTATGATTTCAATAAATCCCTCCTAAATTCTAAACAAATTAGATCGGAAAATTGGAAGCAATTAATGGACTAGATAACCTTGGAGCGAAATAGAGATAGGTACATAAATAATTTTGGATGAAACATTAGCCCCAACATCATCGTCAGTGATTACAAAAGTTAAGAGTTTATTGAAATGTGCTTGTGCACATTTTATTCCATCTTTAATTTATGAGACCAAAAAAAAGAGAAATTACAATGTTTAGTATATTTATATTAAATAATGTACATACATAATATAAATAAATTTTTTAAAAGCCAATTATTGTAACAAACTATTTATGTAACTTTATATTAATACTCATCATAATTTAGTGGCAAATAAAGAATCTATGATAGTATTTTTATGTAGAAAAAATGTAGTCTTAATCACTTAGTAAAGAATTCATATGTAATAAAATATCGATTCTGGTTAGTAAAAATTTGAAACGTAATGGTAACTATTTTTTATTTTAGAAAAGCAAATATTTTTTATTTTCTTAGATAATTGAATTATGACGACCCTTGATAATTAGAGTTTTTTTTTTAACAATTTTTAATTATGAATATTTGATTTTAAACCACGTAAAATTATTTATCTACCAATCAAAAATTAAAAATTCAAAAATAATTTTCAATTTTTAAAAATATAAATTTTATATTTAATTTTACAAAAACGTTAATACATTTCAAAAATAATTTCTAAAAAATTACAAAATTTTAACCTAAACGGATTACAATATATTATACCTCATAATATATTACACCTTGGACAAATGTATATATATAAAGAATTAAGTTAAATTATATCTCATATTTAATATTTATATTTATATAACATAATAATGAATAATTTTTACAATCATAACATAGAATGTATGGATTAATAAATTTGCTTTATGTTATTAATATTGATGGTACCTATTTTCTATATAAAAAATAAAAAAGAACTTATCAAATTGAATATAAAATCACATTAATTTAAGTTCATTTCATACGCAGAAGCTAGAATAAATTTTATGTCATTTATACACGTTTAGTTAGTTATGTCTTTGGCATTAAGTATGGAAGTGTCAAAACCAGAAACTTGAAAGTGACAACCATGATGGCACCCACCAATGTATTGGCGCTGCCGTCACATTTTAAACCGCCTTGGACCCCACGTTTTATAATCCTGTTAAAGTTTGACAGTTGTGAAAAATAAACGAGATGCCACGTGTACAAACAACTTCTACTTGATAATGAGCGAAGAAGCCAGCGGTGTACACGTCGTAGTCAATGCTCCACATTCAAAGGTATAAATATATATATATATATTTGTGAAGTACATACCATTGGAGGTGAGAAATCAACGTCGTTCAACTCGTTCTTCTGTTCTTTTATATGTCCATTCTTAAAGGTCATGATTTGAACTTGGATGAAATGATTATTTTTGGAATATTCAAAATTATGAGAGTTTAATCTGAATCTGGGCAATTTATTATATTTTATTATTTTATTGGATTTAAAAATTTTATTAATCAAATATAAAAAAAATATTGTATTGTTGGTTATTATGATTATTTTTTACATAATTTGCTTTAAATTAGTGGTGTTAAAATATAAATGAATGGTATTGAAAATAGCAAAGTAAATGTGAAGGGATAGAAGACACAAATAGAGAAGAGAATCACCTAAATTTGGGTTGATCCTCAATGCAACCTTTTTTTTCCTTTTTTTTGAAACCTTAACCTAACCTTCCAAAGGCGGATTGATCAAAGTAATCTAGAAATATATCATTGCACACTAAAAGAGATTACTTATTAGAGTCTCAAGAAGTGGACTCAAGAGCTCATTTCAATATACCCAAAGAAGCATTATTATTCAATATCTATGTGCTTGCAAAAGGAGCATGGTCCACACTAGGAATCGCAGGAGATGTTTGAGGCCTTGAGTCTTGGACCTTGTTCCCCGGATGGATTTCATCATGAACTTCTTCATCGTCATTCTCTGACATAGAGGCCTTGCCTTCCATAGGAGGAGGGTTACAGGGTTTCCAACTTTTAGATCTGGAATTGCATATGTTCCACTTTTGTTGAGAATTAAACACCAGGCAAGATTTTTTTAAGTGGTCTATTATATGACGAAAGAGGCAACGGAAAACAATATTCTCATAGGTCAGAGCTCAAGTCTAGTGAAAATCACCCATTTTTAAATTGCTTTGTTCGGGCTGCCCTTCACTAATATCCATTTCAACACAAATTCTCTCATAGTTGTATACACCAAGTTACCCACAAGAGACATCAGTGGTAAGATAACGGTCTAGAGAGTCTTCAATGCCCTGAAAGATTGTGTAGTGCCATAGTGAGCTGGAAAATTAGGAAGCTTGGCCAATATTGGCATCTTGGTAATGAGAGTTGTGGAAGGGTCAAAATATGGGAACCAAGGTGTAAAAAGCAATTGAACATTGCACCAAAACTAGAGCCCTTTAAATAAAAAAATTTTATAATCTTCGAATTCCTCAAATAACACAATGAAGAAGCTTCTTGAGCATAAAATAACTTTGCAATTCTTATTCCATGCAGAATGGATCCATTGGTAGAGATTGATTGTGCATGGCCAAAAACCATTAAAATGGCATATTAGGATTGCCTCTAAATACGCCTAGTGAAGATCCTCTAGATCAGAGTGAGAGATTTCTAGGGAGGGAACTTCCTCAGATTTTTCCACCAAAAACTACCCCAACGTTTTCTGAGCCCAATCTACCTTAGGGTAGGGACGAGCATGGACATCTTTATAAGAAAAAGTCCAAGAGGAAGAAGGATTACCTCCAATCTCTCTCGTAGATGAAGAACCATAAAAACAATGGCGTCTTTATCAATGTTGTAAACTAAGAGAGGAGTAGCATCATCGAGAGTGCTTACATTGAAAAATCAGGTGTTGCATGCCTGAGGGGATACTCACACAAAACTCTAAATAAAGATTGATATTGTAAACTAAATATAAGGAGCAAACCCTAATGAGCAGTAACTGCCCAAAAAAGAACTTGAAGAATCTAACACACAAACCACAAACCCCTTGAGCTCATCGCAATAATAATATTTGCTCACATAAATTCTTTTTAAAACTTTTGATAAACCCTAACAAAACTCTCTTCAAGTCTATTCTTATTTTCAAGTTATCCAGAACTTTATTTTAAATTGATATAACAATATATATTAAAAAATATTGTATAATTAATTTGAATTATTTTCAAGTTATCCAGAACTTTATTTTAAATTGACATAACCATATGTATTAAAAAATATTGTATAATTAATTTGCATAAAAATATTTCATAGTGTTATAATATAAAAGTATTTAAAAGCATTAGTTCATTTTAAAAAATTATAGATTCATATAACTCATTTTTAATGATAACATATTTGAAAAGTCAAATTTGTAAAAGTCCCATCTTAATGGAGAATTATGTTTGGTAATGAATAAAACATTGCAAAATGTCTATTTCTTGTCCATAAGAAAGCTAACTTATTTTGCACTTAGGCAATCCTTTTTCCCACACATCAATATCATAAATATGGTTAGAAATTTTGAGTATGAGCAAAATTCTATCATGAATTAGGGATAATGTACGATAATATTTTTAATATTTTATTCAAATTCTTAAAATTTAATTAAAGTTTTAAAATATGAAATTATATTTTTTATATTTATAAATATAAGTATTAAAACCAAATTTACTAAATAACTCTATTCTATATATATTTGTGTAATCTTTACTAATATTATCTTAAAAATATATACATATCTTAATAAAAATTTTGGAATATTTAATTGTTATAAAAAAAATTAAAATATTTTGATAATGATGATTTTAACTATTAAAATAAAATAAAACATATTAAATTTGGAAAAATAATATAAATTTATTTTAGTTTTTATAAGTAGAAAAATTCTTAAAATTTAATATTTCTTAGTCCAGGCATTTTCAGGATATGGTCACCGAGTCGAATCATAATAGAGCAGAGGCAACAAAACATATCACCACCCATATTCCATTGAAAGTAAGTCGGGAGTAGAACTTTGCTCTAATGAGGGAGATAACACTTGCCGAAGTGGAAGAGGTAGTAAAAAATCTGCCAAAACATAAAGCACTTGGACCAGATGGCTTTACAGCTGAATTTTATCAAGCTACCTGGTCGTTCATGGGAAACGATATTTGGGAACTGGTGGAGGAATCAAGATGCACAAGGAATGTATACCCAACTCTGAACTCCATGCTTATTACCTTAATACCGAATCAAGCCAAGGCTGACACCCCAGCAGGGTTCCACCCAATAGCCTTGTGTAATGTTATTTACAAAATTCTATCAACAATCATGGTTAACAGGTTGAAACCCCAACTGCATGAGATTATTTCACCAGAACAAACTGGCTTTGTTAAAGGGAGACAAATTTTAGACGGGATCATAATTGCACAAGAAGCGATGCATTCCCTCAAAGAGCAAAAAGTAAAAGGTATGTTAATCAAACTCAACCTTTCAAAAGCATATGATAGATTAAGTTGGTCCTACTTGAGAGAAATATTGGTAGCTTTTGGTTTTGACTCCAGATGGATACAGTGGCTCTTCTCCTGCATTTCCACTCCTAATTATTCTATCTTATTAAATGGGGCTCCAAGCCAACCTTTTAATGCATCTCGAGGGCTACGTCAAGGGGATCCTATCTCACCGTTTCTGTTTATCATTGTTGTGGAAGGTCTGGGACGTTTTATTAAGGCTCAGATCAGAGCAAATTTCCTGAAGGGGCTAAACCTATGGGGAAGGGATACTAATCTCTCTCATCAACAATTTGTTGATCACATTATGCTTTTCTGCCATGTTTCTTTAGTGAAAGCGAAAGCTATTCTCAAAATATTGAAAATTTTTATGGATGCCTCTGGCACCCTGATTAACAATGACAAATCTAACGTCTACTTCTTTAATACTCCAACAACCACTGAACGATTTATATCTAGAACCTTGGGTTTTCAAATTGGCACCCTGCCCATGAAATATTTGGGATTTCCACTGAATCAATCCTCGCTAAGGATAGCAGGGTGGGCAGAACTAACCTCTAAACTCCATTCTTGGCTGCAGAACTAGAAGTTCAGAGCTCTTAACGCACCTAGTAGAGTCACCTTACTAATATCATTTCTTCAGGCAATCCCTATTTATCAGCTATCTGGTAGAGCCGCTCCGAAGACAGTTTGTAACAATCTTATAACAATTTTCAGGAAATTCCACTGGCGGGGAGCACAAGACACGAGGAAATGGGCACTATTATCTTGGGAAAAGCTTATTAAAACCAAAAAATCGAGGGGATTAGGGCTCCGGGACCCTTATATTGTCAACCAAGTAATGGGGGCTAAGCTATGGTGGCGATGGATTCAAGGCGGTCCAGATCTATGGAAATTAATATGGGAAACTAAATATGCAATGCCAAATACCATTGTGGGGAAACTGAAAGTGGACATTACTCCTAAAGGATCTGACATCTGGAACTTAGTAGCCAGCAACAGAGATATAATACGACAGCATAGCTTCTGGGAAGTGTGCGGCGGTAGAACATCATTGTTTTGGGAGGATTCATGGAAGCAATGGGAGAAACTCTTCAGTCGACTAGACTTAGGAGAAATCTTCTTATTCACAAAAACTCCAACCCAAATATTTATTTACAAATATTGGAATACTGAAGAGGAAAGCCAGTGGCAAATATGAAAACAAAAAGAGCATTGGCTGAATGCACCCCTCATAGAACAATGGAACAACTTTGTTAAAGAAATGAAAAATATAACAATGTTGAGAGCAACAGGGGATGATATATTAAGATGGGGTTATCACTCGAAAGGTATGTTCACAATTGACGAGGCTTACCATATTAAGTCAAATAACCATCAAGCACTGCCAGGGCCAATTTGGAATAAAATCTGGAGTCTGAATTTTTGGCCAAAAATTGAATATTTCATGTGGTTGTTAACCCATAGAAACAATCTAACATGGGATCATCTTCAACATTGAGGCATTCAAGGCCCATCTCTTTGTGTTATGTGCAAAAGGGATGAGGAAAATATAGAACACCTTTTTAACAACTGTACCTTGGAAAATGAAATTTGGAAATTAAATGAAGCAGTCTTTGAACAATCTGATAGGGATAACACCAGCGTTAATACAACCATCTGCAATTGGAGGAAGGGAGGGTATAAGAGTGAAGTGGTTAACCAGGCTTGGCGATTATCTATAGGATTCATTCTCTGGGGAGTTTGGAAAGAGCAAAATTATCGTATATTCCGAGGAGAAGAGAAACAGGTACACATGGTTTGGAATATTATAATTGAAAATATATGCGAAACCATTTTGGTCGAACACTGGATGGAGGATGATTAGAAAGGTGAGGCTACAGAGGCGAGGATATTAGCTAAATTGAATTTAAATCCTCAGATGCTATCCCCATCATTGTGGAAATTCAAACCAAATCTGGAGAATATAATGAAAAGTTTTCAGCCACCACCAACAGGCTTCCTGAAGCTTAATTTTGATGGTGCCTCTAAAGGAAATCTAGGCCAAGCAGGGATAGGGGGAATATTTAGAAATTCGAAAGTCTCCGCTGTTCGAATTTATTCGTTCCCCATAGGATTTGCAACTAATAACGAAGCATAATTAATGGTGATAAAAAAGGGTCTCCTTATTGCAATAAGGGAGAACTATCAAAGACTTATAGTGGAAGATGACTCTGCAATGACAATTGGAATCCTTTAAAATCTTGAACAAGGAAGCAATTGGGAAAATATCAGCAAGAGTTGGAGAACAACTAGACTAATTGAAGAAATTAGCAATCTTATTCACCGAATAGGATATGTCATTCCAACGCATGTCATGAGAGAAGGCAATCAAGCAGCATATTATTTGGCAAACTGGGCTTGTAAAAATGAAGATCAGAGGCTGGATGTTAATCAGAACCACCAAGTTTGGAATGTGGAACTTCACCCTCTGCAGATCATATTGGAAAACGATACCTCAGATCGGGGTGATGATTAAACGGTGGCCACCGGCAAAGACACTGGCCAACTTGCCTCTCCACTTCATGCACATTAAATGAACTTAGTACACGAGCGATTATGGAGGCGTGTGACCGGTAAGGCAGTGCTGCCAGGAAAGGAAAGACAGCCTGTGCTGTCAGAAAATGGAAAGGGAAACATTAACCCTGCAAAACGGATTCGTATCAGTTTAATCAGTAACAGAGGCAAAGGAACATCCATTTTAGCTTGCGTGCAGAAGAGCAGAAGGATGGTAGTGGTCTTCATCAGCACCAGGTTCCTAATTCTACTGGAGTATGTAATTTTCCTCCCTAAATCAATGTTCATCATCAAAACTGGGGAAATGTATCTAGTTAGAAACAAGTAAGGAAATCCTTGCAATTGCTGTTTTGTATGGTTTGTGTTAGTCCAGTTACCTGTGCTCGAACCCTACTTCCGTGACACTTGCTATAAAAACTCCAATAACCTCCCGCCCAACAGAAGGCGACGTCATCTTTGTTTAATTTTCACAATTAAAGGCTGCAGGGTGGTTTATACCGATACCCAGAATGCTGATAGGAAGGTCTGCTGCAACCTCCATGGCTATAGCTGCATGTCCTGCTTTTTGGTCGCGAATTTAAGTTTTACCGTCAAGGCAAATAGATTCAGTGTGTTGTCGAAAGCACAGTTCAGCCTGGGGTCTGATAGCTGGGGAGGTTTTAGTAATTTGGTTCAAACACATAGGAGTCATTACTGTGGGTCATGGGATAGGATATCCCCTATTCTTGGTCATATGTGGTCTCAACTGCGTCGCCTTATAAACAATCTTAGTCAGGCAACATTTGTTTATGCGTGCTTGGTTTTGCACTGGGGTCCCTATTATATGCTGTCTCCACCTTGTCGCATTCAAAACACGCTTGGTGATGCAGCTTTTATCGATAGGTGCTTCGTTGTTCACGGGATTTCTTATCATACTCAAACTCAACGGATCCATATTTTGGTCAAGGAGCTTCAGAACCGACCAAATGTTGTCATGGGCATCAACTTACAATGTTTAATTGTTATTTCTCTTTCTTATTTGATTGTTATCATTCCAGAGCGAAGGACATATAAAATGCAGCCCATAATGGTCAAGAGGCAAACACGAAATTCGTCAGCCCAAACAACGGATAAAGGGAAATAGAAGATAGTGCAACTAGCAGAGAAGAATAAGAAAAGAGGGAGGAAGAAAAAAGAAGAGGTGTTACTGAACCTCTCTACCACTTATTCACTTGGAAATTCTTCACAGGTCAGACAGGAAATACATGGCTAGGAGAGAGAAATCCAACAAAATCAGGAAGACAATGATGCAGAGGCAGAGATTCTGGATTTTGTGACTGATCCTGGTAATACCAGAGGCCACCTATCTCTTTTCAACCAAACAGTCCACACATATTGGATTGCTAAATTTCTAATAGACAAAACCATGCAGAGTTTCCATCCTACCAGAGAGAAGCCAGAACCAAAGGTGTCATATCTACTGCAAGATATTGATAATCAACTGCAACACATCAAGGTTACTCAGTACCAAGCCATTGACCGCATTGGCAGAATTGATGATCGTATTGGAAGAATGGAGAAGCAGATTCAATTACTGCAACAAGCTGATATGCCAGGGTCCACTTCCAAGGATCCTGCTCCAATTGAATCTTTAGATGGATAGGAGTATAGTTTCTTTCATAGCATGAACTTTGGTTTTTTGCTAAGGACTCTAAGTCCAAATAGTTATTTTGATAATGGAGTAAATAGTCAGATAGCATATGAAACAGGAAGTAGAATGAAACTTTTTTAGTTTTGGATGGCTTTTAATGCATTAAGGTGGCCAACAGACCTGGTTTCCTATGGGCAGGTTGAGGCTGCTAACTTTATATTTATGTAACCTGCTTTTCAAAGATAAATAGAAAATAGCAAGGCACTACGAAATTCAATAAAAAAAACATTTTTTAAGATTGCTAATGTTGCAATGATGAGCATGAATACTTTGATAGATTTCATTTGATATAAATATTAACCCGTATTACTATATTAATGTATTGCTAAAGTTAAAGGTGTGCCACTCTTTTCATTACCTCAAAATTTGTAATGCAATTAAGAACCTATAATGTTGGGGTGCTAGCATTGATTTTATGATATCAAACTCTATTAATTGTGAAATATTTATTTTTATTAATAGAGGCTTGAAAGTTGGATAAAGGGGAAAACCAATAGATTATGATGCCTTGGGGAGTGGGAGAACTTGACTTGGGAGGAAAATACATACCTTGAATTAATAACTCCCTTAATGTGATAGTTGGCAAGATGAAGGGTAAAAGTGTGTTTATAGAAATGAAAAAGAAAATCCATTGAGGAGCTTTTTCTTTGTCTTTTTTGTTTTGAGCATTACTCCATTATTTTTCTCATACACTCATTTTTTTTCTCTCACACTTGGAAATTTAAATTGGCATGAGAATGGGGGACAACTTATGTGATAGGAAATGAATGTGTTGCAACAATTTTTCTTTAAACTAGATGGCTTTGAGGAATGAAAATGATCCTAGTTGTGTGTTGCACATAGAGCATTGAAGAGGGGAGGGTTGAGGGATTGAAGATATCAAATAAGAACTCCATTGTCTTATGCAGACTTACATGGTCTTTTTGTGAAAGTGAGCCTGGTCAAACATGAAAATGATAATCATTGAGTTTTATTGTGTGTGTGTGAAGGAGAATGACCTTCACTTCTGGTGTTAAAATATGGTTTGAATTAAGTGTGTCAACTAACCTTGAGTTAATTCACTCATTAAGGCATCCAGATCTGGCACGGGGTTAGCCATTTGTGAGAAAAATTGTACGACAACTAAGACTATGGTGGGGTAGAACATGGTTCACCCTACTTCAGTGTCTAGTATTTTTCTTGCTACAATAGATATATTTATTTCTGTGTTAATTATATTTCTAGCATAGATGGTTTAGTAACATATGTTATTTGTTAATTTCTCTTTTCGGGAAGTTTATATGTATATGAATTTTCCCTTCAACATAGTTATCATGCATGTAGCTATAATACTATATGGCTATAGATTTTTATATGTATTAAATTTTGGAACATCATTGATCAAAGGAACTTGGGCTTTCTAGATGCTTCTTTAAATAGGTCATGTTGGCATTACCACTATAAATTTCCTTCTGTGACACACCCATTGTCCTTTCCAAAATCAAAGTCACTTGCAGTGGAATTTCTACCCCTCTACTAATGACCTATGGTGCCTCTTCCACACTAGGGTAGGAAGCTAGTCCACCCATCATAGAGATTTTTCCCCTGATGTGGAAATGGAAAAAATTACCACACATATACTTGTCATCATCTATGTGATCAACAACTTCAAAACCCCAAGAGCATCTAAATGTGTATATTCAGACATACCTCTTGTATATGATGTGACGACAACAAAATTGAAAGTCGGCCCCTAAGGAGAGCTGGTCTCTTTTCGTAGCTTTGTCAGCAAAACCCCGTTCTCCTCCTCCACGTGGTCTTCCCCAAGTTCTTTGGTTTTATTTATCAAATTCGAGGAATTTGATAAATAAACATAATCGACAACCTTTGAAAATTAAAATATATCTCTCGGGCTTATATTCCACCGCTAAACCTTATAACCAAGGGTTTAATCCTTCGAACTTTATATACATACCCGACGCTCTTTAAACAAATGACTTATAATGGACCTTTGGTTCCGACCCCACCTATATAATCGATGGCCTAATCAAATACTTGCACCGTACCTTGGTTATCCCTTATGCATCTTCCGAATATGACCACTGTCCGATGGCTTCCCTCCAGATCGACGGCATTCAACGATATCGCGCGGCCTCCTTGGTCGAACGTTAGCGTGCGATGGCGCTCAAGAAAGCGGTTTTCGCGGTCCCACCGTGTGCTACGTGTTGACCATTCAATGGGATCACTCCCAATTTGGAAATACCGCTCACTCCACAAAAGCGGTGCAATATGGGCAGTCCAGTTTCGCAAATCCGCTCGCAGATTTGGAACAGTGATTGACCACGGTTAATCACCTACCTTCCTATGCTCTCCGTTTGTTAACTCAGGTTAGGCCTCGGGTCAGGATTCCGATAGAAAAACAATTCTGTCTCTGCATAAGCAGGTTTTTCACTATCATCAACCAGAGTTCGACGACCACGATTTCTCTACACAGACCTCGCCTGCGGGTGGGATTAATTCAACAGGGTTTGTTCGGATAATTCAAGAGAAATAGTAGACAGTAGGATGCGGATACTGTACAACAGTTCCATTCAGAAATTATATATGCACAGAGTTCAATTGCCTCAGTTAAACAAATTTCGTCACAAACATCAATTCAAGACAGTTTGATAATCAACAGGAACTAAAATTCATTTAACCGGAAGAAATTTCTTAACACACAAATTTTATTGCAGAAAATTTCCTCTCTCCCCTCCCCTCAATGCATCAGAGGGATACAATTTATATACATTACAATGTGTCTCTTCGGTTCCTCTGAGAGGACCGTTTAGAAAATCAAAAGCCTAATTATAATAATTCAACTAACTGAAACATGACAGATAGATCGAATCTAACTATTCGACTTCTACAAATCTAACTAATCTAAATGAAACAGTCAGCTGAGGTATTGACACCTAGCTGTTACAATTCAATTGTTTTCGAACCCTCCTAGCCACAACATGTGGAAAAAACCTCCTACATTGCTGGCTAGTGTCTAATGCCCCTACATCATGATGTCACTTCAATCCCAAGATCAATTGGAAATTCTATTGACTAGTCATCAATCTATTGTCTATCTCAATAGAAGTTGCACATGTGAACCATGCCTCCCATAGTGATGATTCAGATAAACCTTCATCATCCACATAATGTGGTCCTCCATGGTATCACATCCTAGTCTTCCACTTTGATGATGCCATTATGGAGTCCATGACCACACCATATTATCCATGGGATGATATGAATTTTCGTTCCTATTTCTTACCTTAGCAACCAATTCCATCTAACCAATTTGTTGTGGTATCAAATAGCATTCATATTCAAGTAGATTGGTTTAACAAACCCTTACTTCAAACCCATAAATACAGACCACATCCACCTTGTGTCCATTACATTTTTGAACAATGTTTGGGTAAGGGGACATCCATTTTTTAGGATCCAGAAGAAGAAATCCCCCCCAACCCTCATATTACATATATTTGTGTCAAATATAGTACCATTCGTCTTCCACATCCTAAGGAAATTATAGAGTCCCATATTACTCTATATCGCATTGGGGATGATCCACTTAATCATTCCTACTTCCTACGTCAATAATCCAATCCCTCTAATACTTATGTTGATGAACCCATATTTTGTCTTGGTGAGCATTTGTTCACTATATCCCAAGCCACTCCTTGGTATGGTTACACCTATTTGAAAACCCACACATTTATTCCCTTTCACTCACATACATAGTACCAAATGATATGGGAACTCCATTTTTTCCTATCTCCAACTGCATTCATCCCTTCTTCCCATAAGAAGATAA
The DNA here is from genome assembly GCA_034641835.2 of Pinus albicaulis. Classification (NCBI taxonomy): domain Eukaryota; kingdom Viridiplantae; phylum Streptophyta; class Pinopsida; order Pinales; family Pinaceae; genus Pinus; species Pinus albicaulis. The sequence continues at coordinate 493,355,341 of CM076581.1, read as the reverse complement.
CTAACATAAACAAGATGGAAACAACATCAAACATTGAGATATCCATAATCACATTATGTATACCATCATGTAGTATCATCATCATGAAAGTGTTTAGAGTCCACTACTTTAGATGCATCCACATTTCCATAACATTCTAAAATTTAGGGGCACACTTTCCCATCTATAATCCTCCTTTTATGGAGGGTTCCATGTGAGAAACCCTATATTGTTTCAAATTTTCACCCCTATTGCATATCTGTATCACCATAATTTTGGGCATAATCTTGACATGCTACATACACTTAAAATAGGGGGGCATCATTACCTGCTTTGAATACTCGATCAATCCCCTCCATCATCATTCACTGGGGGCTGCATCTCCTGCTTAGAGACATGATAGCCCCTCTGGTTCATTTCCCTTTCATTTATTATCCACTCTTTGACTATTCCCCAAATATCTAGGTAAGGTTGATTATCTTCTCAGTTATTAGGTAGTATGTCCTACATACATCTCCAAGGAGTCATATACACTTCATATAGTCAATGATCCATATCATCTATTTAAATATTCCACTCTATGCAATGTTAGACTTACCATCTAGTCCCCATGTTTGACTTGGTGGGTGGGGATGACTCTAGGCATCATAATAGTTCATCCCCCCATCCTTCTAATATTTTATCATTCATCAGGAAACACCTTTCCAAGAAGCATTATGGCTCATTTTATTTAGCCCCCAAGGACCTTTCTAAACTAGAATTAGGAAAGTAAGTTTGCCTACCATAATGTCCCATCCAAATTGATGTGGTTGGTTTGTTTGCAATGAACTTGATAAGATTTAGAGCATCCTTCTCCTTTATTAGCTCTATTTGATGAGTCATTAACACCATTGGAAATATTTTTTAAATCTCTCAAATGGGTCTCCAACTATTTTTATTGATTTGATACTTCATCCAAAAGCCAATTTTTCCATGAGGTGTCAAGTCCCCAGCTATTTAAATCATTTTTTTTCATACTTGTTTTTTGTTATCTAACACCACCTTATATTTTCACTTTTATAATCATGTGAGGAACTTATTCATGAGTAACCACTCTTTAATCATGTTTATAATATCTCCTTTGGCACCATTCCTTGTGGCATTTCACATATAAGCAATTACACCATTCATTGCATTTTCCTACCATTTAGTGGATATCACCTTAGGGACCCCCACACTTACCTATCAACAAATCCATATTTTTCATTTTTCATCTATAAATTTTATATCCCTCCTCACATGGGAACAACATCACTATTACCCCTTTGAATTTTGGTGCCCATGTCATTCAATCCCATTTATATTGGGAGTCTAGTTTGTTTTAATACTAGAGATAGTATCATTTGTATTTCTCATTTTCATGATGACAACCCATGTCCCCCAAAACTCCCCCCTATTATAACTTCTTGGTTTACCTCAAGAGGCCATTGTACCACTTGTACTTGGTTTAGTTAGTGGAAACATTATTGGGTCACCCTTGTTCAAAGCATAAAAGATGAGTCAAAATTATGTCCCATGGAGTCTGTTTACAACCATAGTGAGTCTCGTAACATTTTTTCAGCCCCTATGTGTGTCGTACCCATCCTTTATTGATCACATTTGACCTTTAGATGTCCTATTGGTTTACTGATGTGTCTTTTAAAATATTTTGTCTAAGTAATTGATTGTTCCATGTGGAAAGCTTTCAGTACTTGCTAGGCTAACCTTGCACGATATGCTCTTACAAGGGAAGTCATAAGCCCACCCATTAGACCAATCTATAACCAACCTTGGTGTCAGTCCTTGTCAGTCACATTATACTATGTATCTCGTGCCTTTGTCGATGATATATCATTACCTCAGCCTTGGCGGCCCCTCCTCTTTCGACTTCAACACATGCATTCCAAGAGAGTGTCCCAGAGGAAAAATTACCTTAGATCTAATTTCTTCATTAATGGGTGCCTCAAGTCAAGCAAAGGGAGATTATTGTTCCCTTTGACTTGATTGTTTTCTCACGTGCTCGAATCCTTCTCATTATCGCATGATCGAGAATCTTACACTTGAAGATCCAATGCTTCAGGAGATTGTACCAACATTCATCGAGCATGTGTGAGATGCTCCCATAACTCAAGAGGGGGTTTCCCTTTAGGTATCCCCCCACGTGTTCATCCCTCAGTATTTCATGATCCAACCTCAAATTAAATTTAGTAGATTTGGCTAGCTCAGTTTCATCCATTCACAATGCCCACCGTATGAGACCCCCCTTAATTTGGTGGATTCATATCTTCAAATCCATTTCAGTTCAACAAGGTTTCTCCGCTTGTGATCGCCCCCTCTCATCATCATGGAGGAATTTGGCCCTATGTACCTAACTCAACAACAATCATTATAACAATCATGGCCCTTTTGTTTCAGGAACCTATATATGGGACTATGTATTTCATTGTATCATTTTTTGTCCCTTTGATGCCAACACATTGATGTATTATATATTATTTTTCTCAAACCAACTTTGTTGCACATCATTATTTTTTGTACTCAGTTGTATTAGCGGGTATGGATATGCCTCCCTTGCCTCATTCAGATCATGTACACCCACTTAGAGACTATTGATTGATGAGTGGCATAACCTCCTCCTCCCATGGTTTAGAGTTTTGCAGTAGTAATTCTCCCCCCCCCCCCCTCTCTCTCTCTCCATGACCACCTCTTTTGTCCAGTGAAATAAAATTACAATTTATTTCATCCATACAACGTGTTCCTAACACTCATACATTGGGGGGTAATGTGATAGCACATAAAAAATGTTCACCTAGCCATAATTTATTAGGTGGATAAAAATACAGAATGTAGTATGAGTTTTACTTATTAAAACCCACTTTCACATTATGAAATAACCCAAGGAACCACTTTTACTAATTTATATATGTTAATTAATTTACCCATATGAGAATAACCCATAAATTCATTAATTTTAAGTTATTAGATTATATTTTTACCCATTAAAGATAAAATAATTCAAAATATTTTCACTCATAATTTTTGTTTCTATAGGAATAATTCAATAAATCATTTATTTATTAATGATTTCTTAATCCTTTAAAGATTCTCATAGAGAAAATTTATTAAATCATTATTTATAAATTAATACTAACTTATTTTACAATTTCACCTAGAAGTAATTTAATAAACCAATTTGTTCATTAATTATTTCTTCCTATTTTACCTATTTTATTAATTAACTCAATAAATCAAAAATTTTGAGTTAATTATCTAAACAAAGGTTATTGACCATTTATTTGAATTTTTCCACTCACAAATAATAATAAAATACCAAAATTGGTTAGACTTGATTTGGTCCAACAAATATTTGTTTATTTGATAACATCAAATCTAGCCTAGAATTTAATTATAGATAGAGAGGTTTTCTCTTCTCATTCTAGCTAACCATTAGCATTGTCCGACTTTTGATTATGTGACATTTGAGTGTTGTCCATTAGAACCTCATTTTCTTTTTTTTCTTTTTTTTGTCTTTGGATTGTACAACCAATTCTAGAGAGAGAGAGTCATTTTAGCTACATGAAAGGATTACAAAAGAACACTCCCAAGGAGGAGGCCCTCTTGAGCCATTCTCATAGGGAGCTTCATAACAGGTGAAATAATTTTAATAAAAATATGTATCTTTAGGTAATTGAGCTAGTAATTACTATGTGATTTAGATATATGTTGATCCAGGTGGATATTGGTGGAAAACCACCTATTCCACTTGGGGTCCCACCATTGTCTCTTTCAGTTATTCAGTTTCAGCACAACTTTCTATTTTCGGCAGTTTTTCGGATCCTGAACTTCTGGAGCTGTTTTGAGGCCCTAAACAATGTTTTTTGGGAAAATATGGAGTAACATGGGTCCATGGACTGATGTTTCTCACATCAAAAGTTGTATTCCTCGGAAAAATATTTCTAACGAGGTATGGTGCATGTCAAACAGAGATCGTATGCCAAAGTTACGTCCCCGGGAAGTTGAAACACCAATTTACCCAAACGGGGCCCATAGTTTAGGCGCTTCATCTCCTAGGGTTAGGGTTTTGGATGTTTAGGGTTTTCCATTGTTTCTAAATAATAAATAGGCCCTCGAGTCTCATTGGAACTCAGTTTAGAGGCCCATAGCCACCACATCTCTTTTCAAAGATAAGCTACTAGCGTCCTTGCTAGTTTATTTCCATTCTGTCTGTAAGCAAATTTCAGTTCTTTGATATTAATGAAATGAAGTGTTATTTCCGCTGCATCTTTGTATTTATGGTTACATATGTATTCTTTTGCTTCCCTTCATAAATCTGGATCAGTGGTATCAGAGCGGTTTTCTTTTTCTCGATCCTTCTTTGCATGTCCCCAACGAGGTCAGGGTATAAGGAGTTAGGGCTCGATCTTGTTGAACCTTTGCAAGATCAGCCTTGCAAACGCCGACGGTTGTCCATGGGGGACGAAAAGAAAGATGAGGGAGGAGGAGATCCTATCAAAATATTTCTCGAGGATGCCCTCGAAAAACAAAGGAACGCGATGATGGATAAATTTTCCCAGATCCTTCAACGACTGCCCACCGGCAGCGCATCTACATCCAACAACCACTCTAGAGGCGCGACTCCCTTTAAGGTACAAGTAAACTTTGAAATTCCCATATTTGAGGGTCAAATAGATGCATATGTCATAGATAGATGGTTGAATCTATTAGAAGGATATTTCTCAGTTCATGACTTTTTTGACTGGGAGAAGATTTTTTTTTTCACTCCTCAAAGCTACCCCCCATGTCAAGGACTTGTGGGAAACCTACTGTGAGAAAAAGGATGAGACAAAACCCTCTCTGTTCTTAGCCATACCCACTTGGAATTTTTTCCAAGAAGCCATCAAGGAACAATAATATCCTATGGGGAGCTATGAGGACAAGCACATATAATGGACCATGCTGCGGCAAAAAAGGGATCAAGATATGCATGGGCTGACGAATTTGTTCCATACCCTATGCACAAATTTGGGTATAAAATATTCAGAGAATTATTTGGAGCTAAAGTATCTCAGTTTTCTGCACAGATACATTTAGGAGGGAATGGAGTTCCTTGACATCTCCTTGATTGGTACGACATATTGGTATGCTGCCAAGATTGAGCAGAAATTAAAACAGAAGAAGCGAGACTTTGGATTTGTGAATCAAAAGCAAAGGAAAGGTGCCCCCAAACCGTAGAACAAAGGAAAAAGCCAAGGCGTGGCAGCTCAAGACAACCTTCCAAAGCTACAAGCAAAGAACAACATCGTGAAGCCAAAGAAGGACACGGGAAAGTGGTATGAGTTCCATAAGAGCTCCACTCACAACACAAGTGAGTGTCAGACCAAGCAGTCGCTCATGGCTGAGATGAGGGCTTCTGAATGATATGCATGCTCTGACTCTGAATCAGAACTGACAAGGGGAATGACAAAGGGAAACTAATTATTGATGCAGAGCCCAACTCCACTGTTGCCACTACGAAGATCCAGAAGGAGGCACTGAAAGATCCAGAGGAGGTGGAGCGTCTCTTCCACCCCCAGATGTGGGTAAAGGGTTCCTCGCTATAGTTCATTGTCAACAATGGGAGCCAAAAGAGCCTCATTTCAGCAGATGTCATGAAGAAGTTGGGCTTTCTAACCACAGTGCACCCACAGCCATACACCATTGGGTGGCTTCACCAAGGACGAGATCTCCGCGTCAGCCAGCAGTGTCGCCTTCCCTATAGCATCAAGCCCTTCATGGATGAGGTATTATGTGACATTACTCCTATTGGTGTTTCTGATGTATTATTAGGAAAACCGTACTTATGAAAGAGACATGTTGTGTATGAGTCACGACCTCTCGCTGTTATTGTTACTTTGGGTAATAAGTTGTACATGATACCAGAGGTACCACCGCCCACCACTATCTCTTTGGTTATTGAAAAACAATGCAGTAAGCTCATTTCCCAAACCAGGAAATTTGTTTTCCTGATGATCCACCCCCAGGGAAAGAAGAATACTGTGGCCACGACCTCCAGACATGGCTCCTCTGCACGAAAACAACAAATGGACAAGGTTGTGGAGGAGTATGGGGACATCTTCACCTCACCCATAGGGGTGCATCTGCACTGTCAGGTCAAGCACCCCATTGATATGACCCTAGGTGCACTGCTACCCAATGGACCGATATATCGGTGCTCTGTTATGGAGAACGATGAGATCAAGAGGCAGATTCAGGACCTGCTGCAGAAAGGTCACATTGGGCCAAGTTCATCGCCCTGTGGGAGCCTGATTGTGTTAGTACAGAAGAAGGATGGGACTTGGAGACTCTGTGTTGACTATCGGGCGCTGAACAAGATCACTTTCCGAAATAGGTACTTGATCCCACAGATTGATGACCTTTTGGACCAACTCAAAGGGGAAAAATATTTCAGCAAGATAGACTTGAAGTTTGGGTATCACCAAGTACCAATCGAACCTGCCGATGTGTGGAAGACTACCTTCAAAGCCAAGGAGGGCCTTTTCGAATGGTTGGTCATGCCTTTCGGGTTGAAAAATGCTCCTGCAACCTTCATGAGGTTGATGGACGACATCTTGTGGCCATTCACCAACTCATTTGTAGTGGTGTATTTGGATGAAATTTTTATCTGCAACTAGACTTGGGAAGAGCACCTCCACCACATTCGACAAGTCCTCCAAACACTACGGCAACACAAGTTGTGTGCCAATTTGGAGAAGTGCACTTTTGGCATGACCCAGGTTCCATATCTGGGATACATTATCGATGAAAGGGGGGTGCATGTGGATCCAACCAAGATCCAAGTCATTCGGGATTGGCCAGCCCCAACCACTCTAACAGAGCTTCACAACTTTCTAGGTCTTGCTAATTTCTACCGCAAGTTCATGTTGGGATTCTCTCATATCACTTAGCCCTTGATTCAAGTCACCAAGGGAGGAGCGAAAGAAAATTATTTTGGTCAGAATCTCAATAGGATACTTTCATAGAATTGAAACATCACCTCTGTTCTGCCCCAGTGCTCACATTACCAGACTTTCAACAACCATTTGAGATCGAGACAGATGCCTCTAACTATGCTATTGGAGTAGTTCTTACTCAACAGGGGCATCCAGTGACATATCACAGTGAGACATTGTCTGACACAGTTCGCAAGTATCCCACTTATGGCAAAGAAATGTATTCCATTGTGTAGGCTTATCGACAAGGGAAGCATTACATTTTGGGGAATGAAACAATCATCCACATAGATCACCAACCTCTACAGTTCATATAAACACAAGGGAAGTTGCAGAACGATCACCATCCAAAGTGGTCCACATATCTGCAACAATTTCATTTGAACATCAATTACAAGAAGGGTAGTACCAATAATGTTGCAAACTACCTCAGCCAATCGCCGATCGTGGCAGTAACCACCATTCTCAACTCTTGCGGGCATGAGAATTTTGATTGGCTGCTTCTCTACAAGAGCGATCCAGAATTCAGCCACACATACAAGGCACTCTTGGGGGTTACGCATGTTCCAAAATCTCACCTCCAAGATGCACTGTTATGTCACCTGGGATACATTTTTGTTCCTTCAAGTGAGTGTGTGAAGATGATATGGGAATCACACTACATTTGATTCGATGGGCATTTCGGAGTCGAGAAAATAGTGGCAATAATACAAAAGTATTTCTATTGGCCAAACCTGTGACAGGATGTCGGGAAGTACATCAGATCCTACACTTCTTGCACCATTGCCAAACCAACCATCATGAAGCAAGGCCTCTATACTCCGCTACCTACCCCTAGTCGACCTTGGGAATCCATCTCCATGGATTACATGTCAGGCCTTCCTTATATTAAGCATGGAAACGACTGTGTTTTCATGGTCATCGATAGATTCTCGAAGATGGCCATTATGGCAGCCTGCAAGAAGAATATCATAGCAGAAGCCACTGCTAAACTATTCTTTGAACTAGTGTGGGTGCACTTTGGAATCCCACAGTCTATCATATCAGATCGTGAAATCAGGTTCCTCAAAACATTTTTGTCTAGCTTTTGGTCAATGTTGGACACCAAGCTCACCAAGTCCACAACTTTCCATCCCCAAACTGATGACTAGAGAGAGGTCGTCAACAGAATGATTGTACACATTCTGCGCATGTACAATATGAAGCATCCACACACATGGGATGAGAGCCTCCCCTATGTAAAAAACAATTATAACTGGGCTCTCCACAACTCATCCAGCCACAGCCCCTTTCAGGTGGGCTTGGGATTCTAGTCACTATGTCCTATTGACGTAGCCATGCCATTTGCGGCTACTCAGGCCGATTTGGCTCATTTCCAGTCTGAAGCTGACAAAGTGAACAAATTCATCGAGCAAATTCAACACATCCTCCAATAAGTTCATGACATATTGGACAAAGCCAATGCTAATTACAAGCAACGACATGATCAACATCCGGTGCCACACAACTTCCAGGTGGGTGACAAAGTGTGGCTAAATTTGCATAAGGAGCGCCTCATTGTACCCCACCGCAATCTTCGCCCGCTCCGATATGGGTCATAAAACATCACCAAGGCTGTAGGAAACAATTCCTTTGAGCTTAGTATTCCACCATTCCTTGGTCTGCACCCAATATTCAATGTGGACCGCCTTCATCCCTACTTCCCACCTCTACGAGACACCTCTGACATCGCAGAACAACACACACCAATAGAGTTAAACCTAGGCTGCATGGAACAAGCCACCACATATTGTATAATGGACATGAAAATCAAGAACACTCACCAACAGAAGCTCCAACTGTATCGGGTTGTCAAATCTGGCCAACTCCTGCACCAAGACAAGTGGTTCACCAGGGACCAAGTTCAACAGAAGTTTTCTCATCTCATGGAGGAACTCAATGCAATGGGGACCATTGCTTCCTAAGGGGGGAGGAATGATCCAGGTGGATATTGGTGGCCACCCACCTATTCCACTTGGGGCCCCACCATTGTCTCTTTCAGTTATTCAGTTTTAGCAAAACTTACTATTTTTAGCATTTTTTCAGGTCTTGAACTTCTAGACCTGTTTTGAGGCCCTAGACGACGTTTTTTTGGGAAAACCAGGAGCAACATGGGGTTATGGACCAATTTTTCTCACACCAAAATTTATATTCCTCGGATAGATCTTTCTAACAAGGTATGGTGCACATCAAACAGAGATTGTATGTCAAGGTTACGTCCCCAGGAAGTTGAAACACCAATTTACCCAAACGGGGCCCATAGTTTTGGCGCTTCATCTCCTAGGGTTAGGGTTTTGAATGTTTAGGGTTTTCTGTTGTTTCTAAATAATAAATAGGCCCTCGAGCCTCATTGGAACTCAGTTCAGAGGCCTATAGCCGCCACATCTCTCTTCAGAGATAAGCTACCAGTGCCCTAGCTAGTTTATTTCCATTCTGTATGTAAGCAAATTTCAGTTCTTTGATATTAATGAAATGAAGTTTTATTTCCACTGCATATTTGTATTTATGGTTACATGTGTATTTTTTTGTGTTCCTGCATAAATCTGGTTAATATTTTCTTCTACATGGATTATGTTTTTATTCTTTTATGTAGGTCTGTTAATTACACATATGAATAATTATTTCTTCTAGGGTTTAACCCTCATATTTTTGTTGTTAGACTACTAGGAAGAAATATAACATAAGCCACCATGCATAGGCCAACATGAAACTATTGGTCCTCTCATTTTGGGCATGAAAAACATGTCACTTGTATTGAGCTTAAATTGACTGTGTGAAGCATACATAAACTTGTATTAGGGGTATAACTTCTCTAGTCCTTATACAATTAAATGAAAATAGATTTATAAATGAAATTTCAATACTATGAGACACTACATTGGAAAGAGTTAATAATACACTTTCCCTAACCATAAAACCAGGTGGATTTACCTTTGTTATAGATCAAAAAAATAGTTTCCTCAAACTAGGACAAAGTTCTATTTTCACAAAATCCTTGAGGATGTGGCATGTTAAAATTTTCAATATATTCTCTTTAGTCACCCCCTCTAAGGTTATACATATGTGGTGGTAAAAAAATTTCCAATTCAAAGACTACTTTAGTTGTATTCTCAACATCATTTGCTACCATTGTTGGAAGAAATGAATACTAATGCAATGTCCCACTTCTACAGACTTTACATATCGATTGAATGGACTACATTTTACATTCAATCATGATATGACACATGGAGATTTCAATATTAAGAGCGCTTGAATATCAAGTAAACTTTTACTTGGAGCATACTGTAGCTAGATGGAAAAACTTTGTATTTAAGTGTCATCCTAATTTTCAAATAGCTTCAAAATATTATTTACTCAATTTGAGAGCTTACTTCACTAACTTGTCTCATGGCTTCCACCCAGTTAAGAAAGCGTCATCAAGGTTAACCTGAACATATTGAAGAGCTTTTAATGCACACAAATTTTCATCTACACTTCGACCAATGACTAGATTTTTTATTGTGGAGTGTTGAATCACACCTTCCTTGTCAATAATAAAATGTCCACATAATGTTATTATCTAATCTACAATAAAAATCTTGTAGGATTTTGAAAATCCCTTCATAACATAAAATATAAGAGGATATTTCAAATCACGATTTCTTATTAGTTTGAACCCAAGCACTGTGAGAGAACACATTAGCCAATAGAAACACCAAGAATTTATGTGTTCAAATTTTCAAACTTGGAATATTTGGCACTAAAAGTAGTGATTTTTGTAGCTCCTGAACTATCTTTTCTAGTCTGGAGTCAACCTCTGGTGCACTACATAATTAACTAGATAAAATGGTGTGATTCAGAAGCTATTTTTTGTCATAGCCTCGACATTGGTAGTGCATTGGATAATTTCCAGTAATAGGATAGGTCAATTATAAAGTGAAAGATGATCATGAAAAGGATGAAGGAACATTGATTTCAACAACACTTGTACTAAACCTATGCCTCTATAATTATCCTTGCTTTTTTGTTACTCCTCTTAGATATTCTTTATCACACTCAGCCAAATGCCTTATATCTTTCTAATAGTGAATTAGGTGCAAGTGATACCTAGCCAAATATTTCCCTAACTGATTTATTTCTCTAAGAAAAATATGGTGGCTCGAAACACAATTTATTGTCTTATATGATTAATGATGTGACAATCCCAATGCCAAATCATTAAATCATGTTCCCAAAAAAATATATATACAAGCAAGCAAAAAATTCATTCTAAGAGCAAGGAGAATTGATCCCATTCACCATTAAATAGTTGGGACAATCAACATCACAAAGTTGGCACTGCCATTACATTGCTCCTCTGATGGTGGATACTAGTATCAATAACACATAAAAGGGCATGTATCGATTGGACTGAGAAACAAGTGCAAGAAGGAGAATATCTAATACCAAGAAATGTCAGAGTATGTAGAAATTATACAAAAAATAAGTATACCAATGGTTTCAATCTGATCATGCGATATGCTAAAGCAAGATACTGAATCCTTCTACAAATTAATTTGCGGAAATTAAACATGATCGCACAATCACACCAAGTAAGAGAAAGAAGAAAATCAATCGCATTACACAGATATTTTTCCTAGGGAAAGCTTGCTGCTCAAAACCCCTCTCTCTCTATTGTATAATGAACTAATGAATCATGAAACAATACAATGCACTCTTCTCACAAGAGTCTGTTGCATTATCCTGATTGTCTCACACTGATTCAGACAAAATTGGTCGAACACTTAGCCAATTATCAGTCTGTCTTTAGCCTGCATTGCTCACGCAATCCCTAGGTAATTAATCCCTATTAATTATGATAATTAGCCTTCCTTGACTGCATAATACATCATGGGCATCCTATGGTGTATATAATTGCGCCCAGGTAATTTGCTATAAATACAATTGATAGATAATTCCCTTTAACCTCTATCTCAACTGGGTCTTTATCAGAACTGACATGCATGCAGATATTAATAGTAAATCATTAGTCATTTGACATATCACTGCATGTGAATAAAATCTGATTTAATTCACTTGACCTCTCACTAGTGCAATAATCAGTTACAACCAGTTAGACTGATTTTAACTCACTTAATTGAGTTAACTGATTTCTCATGCATTAAAATAATACACTAACAACAACTTGGACTCTAAAACAAATAGAATCACTCTACATGCCTCACCAACCACCCTCAACTTGAATTTCATGAGCTAACTAAGTCTATCACACTCAGTTAACTATTACAAGCGATTATGAGATAATATTACAATTTATTGTCCAATTTATTTAAGGGATAAATAAATTCGACACACATTTCTTCTAATTTAATTAAGAAATAATTAAATCAAAAGCCTCAATGGTAGCCATTTTTGGATGCCAATTTCACTATTTCTTGTTGTAAATTTCAACAGAGTAATGCCCCTTGTTAGGTTTTTTTCATTGCCTCCATTTGTAAGAGTTTGAATCAACATTCAACACACCATCAAAACATGGGAAAGAAATCAGGGAAGGCAGAATTGGTCGCAAAGTGAATTGGAAGAATTGGATTATAGCATTCATATGTCCAAAGAGTGCCCAAAACAATAGAGCAGTCAGAGTTGAGGAATGCCAGACTTGAGGAGTACAGGTTTGACTCAGCGAGTCATATTTTTTAGTAAGGACCAACTATGCTCTGATAGACAAATATAGATAAATCGTGTGATGCTTATTAACAAGATATAAATATAAATACTCTGAGATGCGGGTGATAGAACAAATTCATCAGCATTGCCACTTGGACGCAAGGTGGCAGGGCACCTATCCTCATCATGAAAATGCACATGGCCACCTGAACTAGTTTAAATGTTGGGGCATGGGGCATTTACTTGCCACCCTTGCTTGCCACCCTTACTTGCCTCCCATCGAAGTCCTCTGCCTTTAAAATTTTCCTCTGCACATTTATTTCGACAGTCTTGCCTTTTCCGCCTCCCATGGCCCTTAAATCCGTCATCCCTACTCCTTCTTCTGGCATTCGACTCTCCCTTTGGCTCTACGTAGATGCTCCTGGTGTATCAGCCAAGCCTTGGCTCCTCTGCTCAATTCCTTGCACCTCTGTTCTCTTTTCTCTGGACTTCAATTCCCCAGCTGCTCCCTCATACGCTTCTATGATTTCGCAGTCATCTTAGACCCATTCTCACTCCTCCTCCATGCCTAGACGCCATCGCATGAGGTGCCACAGAGTAGGGGGATGTGGTCTCCCCTCCAGACCTCCCATCTCTACCTCTGCGGGCAGGACAGTGAATCTCTTGGTTGATTGGGTGGAGCCATAAATCCTGGACTCCATCAATATTTCTACTCACCGGTCTCTCCACCTTCCATATTCTCCTTCTGAAGCCTCTGGCTCTAGCCTCCGCCCCTGAAAAATATCCTGCAAGTCTGCCATCTCTCCTACTCCCGCCTTCTTCCCCCGCAAGATGGTGGCCTTGCTGATGCAGAGTGCCTCGAACATCGACCACGGTAGATCAAGCTTGGACAAAGGAGGAACCAGTGCGGGTGGTGATTCTCACACAGCTTCCTCCATTTCGTCTAATGCCCATGCGATGCTTCTTCCTCTGTCGACAGCCCACATGCCCAAGCAGAAGGATGACGAGTTTGATTATGCATGCAGAATTGTGGAAGATCCATTCCCACCTCTAGAAAAGGATGATAACTCTCCATCTACTTAACTTTTGGGTGCTTATCTCTCATTCCAGTAAATTTTTTGTTATTTCAAGGTTTCTAGTGTCCTGGTTCTGTCTTAAACATGTCACTTGTAAGGCTGGTTTCCCACTACGGGCAACTTATTATCAAATCTCTATGCTATACTCTTGGGTTGGTTTCCCACTATAGGGAAGCCCTTTTTTGTGATTTTGAAATCGAAATTTCCCTCTGGAATTGGCTTGCCAACTCCGGAGGATGAGAAATGTAATCTTTTGGACTGTATGATATAATAGAAGTAGCCTAATCTAGAAAAAAAAATATAAATATATAAATATAAATACATTTCATTGACCCTTGGTTTTCATGTTCTTGCATTGTGATAATACCTAAGTTGTTCGGGACAAGGAATGCTTTATAGCTTCAGTGAAGGATTCATATTTTCACCTAAGGGAGGCCTCCAACATTAAGGCATGGGTTGTAAGCGCACCCTTTTATATTTATCAATAAAAACATTTGATGTTGTACTCCTTGATCTGCTAGATAGAAAATGTTTAATGATTATTATGTATTGGATTACATTTTTTGTTGCCCCTTGATCATCCGCATGTGTTTGTGTGCTACAAGTAGCAAGGAGCAAGCCTAAAAGGATCGTGGATCAAGGTCATCATCAACGGGTTCGAACATAACATCAGGAAAAGGTACTTCTGTTTCTTTTCTTATCGTATTTTGAATATTAGCTAAGAAAGGTTTGCATTAGAAAGTATCTCAAGTTGATAGACCCACTCTAGGGCTAGAGAGATTGCCTCTGTTCACAAAGGGGATTTATCTTAACAAAAAAATTGGCGACTCCAATGGGGATCTTAGCCTCTTAGCCTTCCTTTCCCAGACTGATCCCTGATCAATTTGACCGATTGCTGAAATATAAGCTTGCTTATGTCTCTGTTAGTTTGCATAGGTTTTTATAGTCATTTCATTGTGTCAGGTTTGGTTTTGGTGTGAAACTCTTTTTTGTTTTTCCTTATTTTTAGTGCCCAACGCGTTTTCTATTTTCAAAGTAGTGTTGCCAGCACTATTCTATATAGCACAGCCGTGTTGATTTGTCTTTCAACACCATTCTTCTCATCACAGAAGAATTGATCTCAGACCTAGGAAAAGTTGGGGTTTCCCCTTGTTTTTCCAGTGTGTCCTGGCCCTTGAAGAATGTATGTTGAGTCTCAGTGACTTCCTACCTGTGTGTTTGACTTGTTTTTGTCTTTGAACGAGTGTTTTCGTTTCTTTGACTTGCTTGTGAGTTGTAATATTTTTAACCATTTCAAACGCCTTTTGCTGCATTGCTTCTGACTTGATTTGGAGTAGTTTGTTGTATGCATTGGTCATCACTCCATTCTGATCTTACCTTCAACTTAGTGTCAAACATAAGATTACGAATTGTTTGATTTACGAGTTTAGAAGAGTGCGTCTTTTTCCAAATTCAAAAGAAAATTGAAAGTGATTTTCATTTTAGTTCTTTGATTTGGCTTGTCTTTATCATTTTTGAAAAGAGAGTGAAAAACATTTCATTCATGTACTTTTAAAGCAATTTTTATTTTGTTCAGTTGAAAGAAAAGTGAAAATTGTGGTTTTTTCATTTCTTCATTCATTTAGTTCATTTTAATTTTAATTTCATTTCACAGTAAAAAGTAATAAAAATGTTTCATTTTATGCATCTTAGTGGAAAAGAGAAATATTTTCATTTTTTCAATAAATTGAATTTTGGGGGAAATTGAATTCGATTTGAAAGAATTTCATTTCATAGTTTTGAACTAGTTTTGGGGGGGGGGGGGGCATAATTTCTTGTTGCATTGATTTCACTTTTGTTTGTATATATTCCCTGAATAGTTTAGACTTCATTGAAATGGAAATATTTTTTTTTTCATTTAGCCTGCATTGTAGGATTCACGTGACATCGATTTTGAGCCAAAAACTAAAACTTAACTCAAGATCAACATTAAAATTTACCCAATTTACCTTAAGGATTATTTGGAATTAACAAGAAAATTTAGAGGTCTAGGCTAGAGACGTTTTTAAGTGTCGTAAAATGTAGGATTTTTCGATAACAGTCTGCGTTACAACCCAGGGGTGATATCTCATCCCATGTATGGAAGTTTAATAATGTATGATAAGCATATTTGGGGCGCTCTCATCGAACGGTTATGCATTAGACATCACTACTATGGGCTAGACTCCCACATACCATCGTGTATATTTGGGGAGACACCATTAGGTTGCAAGCCTACCATAGGTAACAGAGTTAGCTGCCTTGTAGATGTGTTACACCGAACACAAAATTCAGGGAGATTGGCTGCAGTACGTTAAGTCCTTGGTAAATTATTTGCTAAGGTGTATATCGCAGTTCACAGATACCTGGTAATCCTTTATGCCTAGTTCACCCTTTTGATTTATTTTGTGTTTAATTTCTAAAATTTACTACCCACGGAATAACAACTTACTCGTGCAGAACTGCTTAGAAGATTTTAGGTTTAGACTAATGGCAATAGTTCTTGAGTTTACCAATAAAGGAATCCCCTCATATGGGAATCCTGATCTTTTTCCTTCTTTTGGAAATGTTGCTACTCCCTATATGGAAACGTTGTCTCTCCCGTGATTAACCATTGGTTTGCTCGTTTGGTTATTTTCAACCCCCATGGTTCCAAATGTCAAAGTTTCTTCTCAACCAAGTTCACCTCCACCTGAACAATGTCAATCTCATGTTGATCCTAAAGTTTACCCATCACCTTCTTCAGCTGTTTCTTCACCTCGTTTTTCCCCTTCGCTTGGTAAAAGTCTGGACCCTAGTAGTGAGGAAGCTAAGAAGAAGAAGAAGAGGACGAAGGAGAAAAAGACAAATAAGAAATGGGGAAACCAAGCGACCATCACTACTAATGCAACTGATGTTCAAAAACCTTCCAATTCGTCCCAAAAAGTCAAATTCCCTTGCAATCTATGTAAGGGTGACCACCTTCTGAGAGATTGTCCTGGTATTCCCAAGGTGTTAGAAGTGTGGTCTACCGACTCGAATCGACCTTTTTCATTGGCCTTTGGAGATTATGTTGGTGATAAACCCTCAATTAGTGATAATTTCCCTATAAGTTGTGTGAAAAGAGTCATCTCATTTACCTTTGTCCTTTTTTGGATGAAGCCTCCAAAGTGTTGGATAACCTTACAACTTTTCAGCCCTGTCTTCCAGTTGGTTATTGGAATATTTCCCCTGATCCTCCACTATTTGATAAAGTGATTGATCAAAAGTCATCTTTGGTCAATCCCACTCTCTCCGAAAGTGAATTTCACAAGTCCGTTCCCGACCAACCATTGGTTGAGAAAACGGTTGACCTGATTACTACTTCAGCTGATTATGATTTTCCCACAGAGAGTGAACCTCATACCACTCAGGTTATTTTTGTTTCTTTAGATTCCCATGGACTGGAGGGAAATCCTCTCATTCCCATGGTACAGGAGGGTGATCCTCTCGTTCCCTTAACACAAGGGGGCAGTTCTCCTGTTCCCACAGTACCCCCTCCAAGTAGTCTGGTCGCTTCTTTTGATTGGAGTCGAATGGCAGGATATTGTATTCCTTCTTACGTGCCCTTTGAGATCACAATAAAAGCCTATAGTGTGGATGTAACTAGCACAATAATAGATGAAGGCACATCTGTTAGTATTTTGTCATCAAATACTTGGCAAGATTTTTTTTCTCCACAACTTGTGCCTGTTATCCAAAATTTGTTGGCATTTAACAAAGGAACTAGTCTACCTTTAGGGATACTTCTGAAGTTGCCTATTGATTTGGGAGGGAATACTGTATATATAAACATGATGGTTTTCCAAGGTCCTTTGGATTTTAACTTACTCCTTGGTCATGACTATACTAATGTCATGGGAGCTCTTGTCTCTTCTCTCTTTCATGTGATATGTTTTCCACATGAAGGAATGATTGCCACCATTGATCAGTTGTCATTCATTGGTCATCATTTGGCTCCCAATCAACCATTATCCCTTAATGGTCCTTACATGCAAATTTTATATTCCTTGCCACAGGTCAATTATGTGGCAACCTGTTCCATGCCCACGTATATTGTTGATTTAGTAAGTGATATCGTGCATCATATACTGGAGTAATTCGACCCTGATTTCCAGTGTTTTTCTCCCATATATTAGAAACTATTGGAAACCATGACCTCTTATGGGCCATGAATTATTTGAGTATGAATGTTAGTTTTGTTGTGCTAATTTCATTTTTAGATTTAAATTTACTTAATGATATTATGCTTGATGTACATGTTTCCTTGTTGCCTATGTGTGTCAAACAGGTATTTTAACTAAGTTTTTATGAGTGAATTCAAGAGCATAAAGTATGAATTTAAAATTCTAAATAGAAGTAGCATAAATAACAAAAAACCATCACAATTGATCCATCAACACATTTTTGATGAAGGATTTCACCCCTCCTGGGCTACATCTCCTTGGTCCAGCTTCCATGGCTTGGGCCTCTGTATTAGCTCAATAGTGAAAAATTGTTGTTTACATGCATCAAATTCTCCTGAAATATACCCCAATGAGTTCAGACTGTTGAAATCTGTCAGAAATGACTATTCATTCACTCAATTTGACCTTTAGCTGATCTAGGCATAGCCTTCTGTCCTGGTGGCCCTAGGCTTCAAAATTCTTCAAAGTGACAAAACACATGTAGAATTGCTCCTCTGCCTCTGCAAACTATTCCAATGTGTTCAAAGCATGCCAATATGCCAAGAATGACTCTTATTGAGCCAAAATTGGTCGAAAAATTCTCAAGATATGGTCTATTAAAGTTTCCCCTATAATTTGCCTCTAAAACTAGAGAAACTCTAGTTAAGGGCACCAAAGTTAGAGGCAGCTCCTGAATTAGCGGGTCCGCAAAAAATCCTGCAATTTTCATTTGGGTTTAATTATTTGTTAACCGCGCTTAACTAGTGGATAATTGAGGTTAGCGCTAAACGAAAAGTTTATAACAAATCCGGGTTTAGAAATGGATTAGCGCGGATTTAATATGAGTTATGGTTAATAACCCCGCACTTAAACCTTAATCTCACACTTTTCAAATTCCCACACTGTTGGTTATGTGGAGCAGTCATGTGAGGAGGAGGGCTGGCCCGCGGGTTGGCCCCCTCCCTTCCGCCATCGGAGTCCGTATTGAAATTCATATAATGTTGGGCGTAGAGGCTTCACAAGCTTGACCCCATGTTCTATTGGTAAAGTCGTGGAGTTAGGAGGGGGAGGTCACGGGTTCGACCCGCCCTCGACCCATCCTATATATGTTTTGGCCAACTAATATAAAAACCTTTGATAACATTTGTAATTGAACTTTGAAATATATATATGCCCCACATGATAATTACACGTGCCTCCATATATTCGACTTTGGATTATGGTGAATATTTTCCACCGGTTATGCAAAATATGCTCCACCATGGTGAATATTTGCCACTGGTTATGCAAAATATGCTCCACCATAATGTTTGAACATTAATCCACCAACCCTTGTAATGGAATATATCCGGACTATAGGTTTAATGTAGTTCATGCCCACCAATAAGTTTAAACCATGGTTTAAATGAAATATGCCACCGATATATAAACATTACCCAAAACTTCTGGTTTAATAAAATATTTCAATGAAATGCAGACCACCATTGCCACCTTAAAATTTGACCTCAGACCTTAGCATATCAAATGAAATTTGAACCAGACCTTGGAGAGGGGGTCCAGTAGGGGGGGCATGTGGTGGTTCCTGGTTGGTCTGTTCTCCCACATAAAAAAAAATTGAATTCAACCTTAGGGGAGAAATCCTACAAAAATTTCACCTTCAAACCAAACTAGCGAATCATGTGGTGACACTTGTCATAGTGCCACTAGGAAAAAATTGAAGAATATTCCTTGCATTCTGACTAGGCTGCCATGTCATCAACCTGTCACTATTTTGCAATTTTTTTTTTAATTTTTCTATTTTGAATGGCGGTCAGCAGGCTATAATTTCTTCATTCGAACTCGGTTTTTGATGAAACGAGTTGTGTTGGATTCCTGGCAACGGGTCGGTCGTTGTCATTCATTTTTAAATCAATTCTGAGCACTTTATTTTTTTAGCTAAATACTGAGCCTCTGATCATTCCTCCCCACTAGAAGCCTTTTGGACCCCAAAAGCTCTTGGATTACTGATCATGTGGATGAGGGTAGTGTTCCCTCACCCTTCTAGTCTCTATCCAATGAAATTTTCCCATTTTCGTCATTTGGAGATTTTCACAAAAGGTTAGCTTTTTCCTTGATTCTTGCGACCTTCTCTTGCTATCATTGACACCATCATGCTGCAATTTTTCTGAATTTGTAGAAAAAAATCTATTCTTGCATAAACCATCTTGTTCCTACCTTGGTCATCAATCAAAGGAAACTTCAAAACTGTCTCACCTTGCACACTGTCACCATGGCGATTCTTCGTTGATCTTGCGTTGTACTTGCGTTGAATCTTGACCAAGTATCTTCACCATTGCCATGTAACTTTTGGAAACCAATAACAAGTATTTTTGGAACCCTTGCCTTCTTTTCCAAGCTGCTTTATCACTTTCTCTTTGAAATTTTCACTCTCTTGCACCGACATCTTGTTTCAAATACTGCTCAACGCTGATGTTGTCTGCTACAAATGTTTTACATATTGTTCACCTCCCTTCAAAGGCAACTTGTTAGAATCCTAAAACATCTCATTACAAGCATAAGCATATTTTTGAAAAGTTTTATTCAAAACATCTCTTTGCTTGATCATCAACAATGTCAAATTATGACTTGCATTCACTATCCTCTTCATTTCTCCTGCATGTATAAGAGACAAACTTGTCTTCTTCTTATGTGCTTTAACTATGTACTCAATACCATATTTAAAAAAGTGATACTTATTCTCATGGAGATGAAATAATTCTTTCCTATCATATAGATAAGGACTTCCCAATACAATACCTGATATCTCAAGCGACACCACATCAAGCTCAACTTCATCAAGAAAGTTTGAATTGATAGCAAATCTTAGTATGCACTTCTGTGTAACCTAAAAGTTTGCATTCTTGCATATCCAACCCAAAGGATATGGTCTTGGATGTATAATAGTTTCAAGGCCTAGCTACTTAACCAAGTATTTATAAATCAAGTTAGCATGTGACCCACTATCAAAAAGTGTATCAATCTTGGTATGTTTAGAGACAACTCTAATATGGAAAAGTTCTATTCTTGTATCTTCATCATGAGTAACATTTGAACAATTTGAAGTACTAGTGCTTGCAATATGTTTACGTTTCAAACCCATTATGGCTGTAATCTTTGTCTCATCTCCTGAATTTGACCCTAAGTCATGTTCAACTATAGCAACAATTTTCCCCTTTTCTTTGGCTTTCAGTTTGTTTGGCTTCAATTCTGGATGAAGTTGCCAACAATGGTCTTCATCATGGCTAGTCTTTGAACAGTTTTGCATGTGAGTTTTTCTTTCTCTCTTTTTACAGAACTATTTCTTTTTCCTCTTCCATAAAACTTTCCCTTTCCTTTACCCTCACTTTCACTTTTCTCATCTATGTTTTATTTCCATCTTGCCTCTAAGTGTGTGGCTTGAACACAAACTTCATCTATGTTTGTGGGATTAAACATGAGAATGGTGTGCCTAAGGTAACTGTGCGAACCCCCAACATACTTTGACAAATTTTCTTGAGAATACAAATTAATACCCAAAATAAGAGCTCTTCTCCTAAATTCATGAGTATAATATTGCACACTTTGTCCTTTCAACTGTCTAAAATTTTACCAATCCATAATTTCCTTTTGCATGTTAGCTAAGGATATAATTTCCTTTTAATGGTAGCAATAAAACTTGACCAAGACATAGAGATATTAGGATAGTTTTTTATCTGTTCTCGAGTCCTTGCTTCCCACCATACAAGTGCAAATCCTTCCATCCTCAAAGAAGCCAATTGAATCTTTATGTCGTTTTCATGAAGGTTCTGAATCCTATAGTACACCTCCAATTGACGTATCCAATTGTCCAATATTTCTGCATTTACTTCACCATTGTTCATTGGAAGCTCAATTTGACATCAAGTTTGAGTAAGGGTGTCTTTCCTTTTGTGGATTTTGAGTGAGCATGAGTAGTTTTTGTGGTGGAAGTGGAAGATGATGCTGATGGAGATGATGAGGATGATGAATATGGTGGATATGGAGGTGGTTTTCCTCATATACCCTTTGAAATCTTCTCTTCATCCTTTTTATCATCTGAAGTTCCTTCTCCATGTGGATGCTTAGAACCTTATCCTACCATCCTAGCAGTAAATGCATCAAACATAATTTTAACCATCCTCCTTATGTCATTGAAGTATCTCTTGACATCATCCTCTTCTGAATGACCTTGAGTCTCTCCAACACCTAACATGATGGCTATGGATTCAAGCTAAGCTTCTGATGCTTGTACCGCCTTAATCAACTTAGCTTCTTGTACAACTTGTACCTCCTCAGTCTCAACTTCTTGAGACAAAAATTGAGGTGCTTCAAGTGTATCTATGAGTGGAATTTTGGGCGAAGATGGTTCTCTTGTAGCTCTCCTTCTTTTGGTCCTAATCTCAGGATTTGCAACCAACAATTTCCATTCACCTTTCTGTAACTTTAACCTTGTTATCATCACAAATTTGCAACCATTAAACTTGCACAAAACTCAAGCAATTATCAAGAAAATACCTTTCCTTTAAACCAAGCTATGATACCAACTTGATTTGAGTATGAATGTTAGTTTTGATGTGCTAATTTCATTTTCAGATTTTAAAATTTACTTACTAATCTTATGCTTGATGTACATGTTTCCTTGTTGCTTATGTGTGTCAAACAAGTAATTTAATTGAGTTTTTATGAGTGAATTCAAGAGCATAAAGTATGAATTTAAAATGTTGAACATCAACAACATAAAGAACAACAAACCATCACAATTTATCCATCAACACAATTTTTTGATGGAGTTCACCCCTCCTGGGATACATCTAATTGGTCCATATTCCATGGCTTGCGCCTATGTATTAGCTCAATAATGAAAATTTTTTTGTTTACAAGCATCAAATGCTCCTAAAACATACTCCAATGAGTTCAAAATGTCAAAATCTATCAGAAATTACTATTCATTCACTCAATTTGGCCTTCAACTGATCTAGGCATGGCCTTCCTTCCTAATGGCCCTAGGCTTCAAAATTCTTCAAAGTGGCAACAAAAACTGTATAATTGTTCCTCTACCTATGCAACTTGTTCCAATGTGTTCATAGTATGCCAATCTACCAATAATGACTCTTCCAAAGCCAAAATTGGTCGAAAATTGGTCAAGATATGGCCTATTCATTTTTTCCTTAGAATCTGCCTCTAAAACCGGAGAAACTCCAGTTAAGGGCGCCAAAGTTGGAGGCAGATCCTGTTTTAGCGGGTTCGCCGAAAATCCCGCCATTTTAATCTGGGTTTAATTATTTATTAATCACGCTTAGCTCGTGGATAAGTGAGGTTAGCGCTAAACACGCAGTTTATAAAAAAATCCGGTTTAGAAATGGATTAGCACAAATTTAAAATGGGTTATGGTTAATAACCCCACACTTAAACCTTAATCTCACACTTTTCAAATTCCCTCATCATTGGTTCTGTGGAGTGGTCATGTGAGGGGGAGGGTTGGCCCGCGGGTTGGCACCCTCCCTTATGCCATTAGAGTCTGCATGGAAATTCAAATAACGTTGAGCACGGAGGCTTTACAAGCCCCGCCTTGTGGTCTATTGGTAAAGTTGTGGAGTTAGGGGGGGAGGTCACGGGTTTGACCCACCCTCTACCCATCCTGTATATATGTTTTAGCCAACCAATATAAAATCCTTTGATAATTTTTGTAATCGGACTTTGCAATATAGATATGCCCCACATGATAATTACACGCGCCTCCATATATTCGACTTTGGATTATGGTTAATATTTGCCATCTATTATGCGAAATTTGCTCCACCATAATGTTTGAACATTAATCCACAACCCCTTGTAATGGAATATATCTAGACTATAGGCTTAATATAATTCGTGCCCACCAAAAATTTTAAACCGTAGTTTAAATGAAATGCGCCACCGGTATATAAACATTACCCAAAAATTAGGTTTAATAAAATATTTCAATGAAATGCATACCACCATTGCCACCATAAAATTAGATCTCGGACCTTAGCATATCAAATGAAATTCAAACTAGACCTTGGAGAGGGTGTCCAACAATGGGGACACATGGCGGTCCCTGGTTAGGTTGTCCTGCCACATAAAAAAAAAAACCGAATTCAACCTTAGGAGAGAAATCCTAAAAAAAATTCACCTTCAAACCAAACTGGTGAATCCTGTGGTGACACTTGTCACAGTTCCATTGAGGAAAAACTGAATAATATTCCCTGCATGCTAATTGGGTTTCCATGTCATCAACCTGTCACCGTTTTGTAAATTTTTTAAAAATTTGTCTGTTCTGAATGGTGGTCAACAGGTTATAACTTCTTCATCCAAACTCGGTTTTCGACGAAACGAGTTGTGTTGAATTCCTGGGGAAAGAACGATCACTATCGTTCAATTTTAAATCAATTCTAAGCACTTTAATTTTTGAGCTAAATACTGAGCCTCTAATCAATGAACTAAGGTCTTCAGAGAAAATTTCCTTTTCTTATGTCAAGCTCCTTAAAAAAATGAAACAACGTGTTATGAGGATAATTCTTATACTATGTCAACCTCGTTAAAAAATGAAACATGTCCCTATGAGGATAGTTCTTTTACTATTTAAACCTCATTAAAAAAATGAAACAAATCCCCTTTCAAGTCAAGTATTTGACTTAATCTCGTAATTGTTAGTAAGTCTTTCACTTGATCTCGTAACTAAACCTTCATTCCATCCACCTGTTAGTAACCAGTAGTCTACTTAGGTGAATGAGATGAAGCTTAGGGGGCATGTACCTCGAATTGAGTCACCATTCAAACTTATTGCAAGCATAGTTTGTCTCCGTTTCAAGCTTGTGTAAAAATGAAACCAGTTTCAAGCAT
Organism: Pinus albicaulis; assembly: GCA_034641835.2. NCBI lineage: Eukaryota > Viridiplantae > Streptophyta > Pinopsida > Pinales > Pinaceae > Pinus > Pinus albicaulis. The sequence continues at coordinate 493,330,492 of CM076581.1, read as the reverse complement.
AGTTTTTCCACATGTTTCAAGCTTGTGTAAAATTGAAACCACTTTCAAGCATATTTTACCATGTTTCAAGCTTGTGTAAAAACTGAAACCATCCCCATTTTTCCTGTCATGATTGCCATTTTATCAACCTATTTTTTCCAGATTAGCCTTTGTTTTGTAATTCCATCATCACCATCTGTTTGGCCGATCATACATTTCACTTGGCTATTTTACCCTTTCCTAAGGAACCTCTATAATGAATGGTATTGTTAGCCAACCTCTTGACCTTTATTTGTCTTGAGTAGTTACATCATAACTGGAACCAGTGGCTATCCTTTTATACCACTCGTTCCTCTAGGAGGAGTCAACTTTATGTTCTTTTCCGACTCATGAAACATGAAAATATTTCTGAGCACTTGTCCTTTTGATCTCATTAAATTAAATGAATCAACGTTATCTCAGTATACATTACCCATTTTTCGAGCCGAGATTTACTATTTACGAAAAAGGAATACCATGATCGAACATGGTCAAGTGGTTCTATCGGATATTATTTTCTACCTTTTCAGATTCGAGGGATGATTTAAGAAAAGGTTCATGATGGAGTTTTCTTTTTTGTTTCTTTTTCAAACTCCCTAAACATGAAAAGGCACTAAGTTACCCTTCCGTCAGACTCGTTAAAGGTTAAACGGTGAAAGACTTGTCACCATAACAATATTGAGTTCCTCCTCCCTAGTGCTTGTTAAAATTATTAGGACAGATTCATTCGAAGAATGAACTTACATGCTCAACATATGCTATCCTCTTCATGTTGGATATCAAAAATAAAGAGGTACTCGTTAGCAATAACAGGGGAAAAATGAAAGTGAACATCCTATGTGTTTTTTGGGCAGCTTGTCACTCTTGAACATGACACTCATCTACAGTTCATGTCGGGATGGGGACATCCTACAATCGTCACTTTGCCTTCATGGGTGTGGGAAATCCATTTGCCTCTCATTTTATTGCTATTTTTGTCAACATGACCTTTGATCCTATTTGAGTCAAATGTTTCCATACTCTAGAGTCATGTCGCCAATCTGTTTAAGAGAAGTAATTTTATCACAATAAAAAATCCTCTGATTATTTGACCGACTCCGTTATAATCCCAAATTACTCCTATCATTTTGAGATATCTATTGTTTAGTGTCAATGATGTGGGAATAATTATGGCCCTCCTTCGATGAATCACTTCCTGTCAACTTCAGCTCATTATCTGGCAAGGTGGTTTAGAAACTTCTTTTCAGTACCTTGGGGCTTCCATGCCTCAATGGAAAGTTCTTTGTGTTCGACGACAGGTTTGCATCATTCGCCTTCGATCGAATGATTCTAAAAGTTTTCAACTTCAACACAGTCATTCACACTTGTAGGTTGTGTTGATGTCCCTTGACGACCATCGTCATTATCGGTGGTTTCTCTCGTGCCTGTTAACGGTTTTCATTATTTCTTGGTAATAAGGTGGTTTCTACCATGTTCAACACCGGCACATATATTCACATGGCTAGATTTGTACATTGGGTTGATTGAGATTGCGGTGAAGACCCTGGATTGCATCTAATTCTGATCCGAGCTGCAGGGAGTTATTGAGTATTCATGATTGTATACATGATCCTGTCTATATGGATGGCTGCATCCATAACGTGGATCCATTTCTATGATCTCTTTAAATGTATGGTTGCAGCCATACCGTGGGTTCATGTGTTATTTGATGCCTAGCGCAGAGTTATGTGGTTAGACATATTCATACCATAGATGTCATATATTTTATTATGTTTGATTTGGCAGGTTTCCTGGAAATGATCTGAGTTATTTGCCTTGTTTCATAAAGCATTTCAGCCATCACTCCCCATTCTGCCTTAATTCTTTAGGGGGGCATTTGGTACATAATAATTTATCACCATGCTCACTTCTCATTCCCGATCCCGAAGTACCCCGTGATAGACCCTGTGTAATGTTTGCACTATGAAGAAATATGTAAAGACATCCCATGAAGACTCAAAGAAAACTGCCTTGGAAGATTACTGAAGGAACTTGGCCGAAACCCTAGTTTTATGGGTTTGCGTGTTTTCCAGTTTCATGCTATTGACAGTACTGACTATTGACAGTTAAACGATGGTGATAGAGTCGAGATATATGATTTTAGAGATCTGATCTCATCCATGGGGGTTTATCCCTTAGAGGGTGGACCTTCCTCCTCCTTTCATGGGCTCCCAACCTCTTCTCCCTTCCTATAAATTGTTCCCCATCCTTCCACTACTGGTTGGTCAATATTGGGCCAGTGTGAACTCTCATTCCATTTACATTCTTGCAATGTGATAATGCCTAAGTTGTTCAGGAGAAGGAATGCTTTAGAGCTTTAGTGAAGGACTCAGATTTTCACTAAAGCGAGGCCTCCAATGTCAAGGCCTCGGTTGTAATCTCTTCCTTTTATACTTATTAATAAAAACATCTGATGTTTGCTTTCTATATTTGTCTAATATTTTATGAAAATATTCTGGTACTCCTTGATCTGCTATATTATAGCTAATGTTTAATGATTACTATGTATTGTATTACATTTGTTGTTGCCTCTTGATCATCCATAGGTATTCGTGCACCACCAGTAGTAAGGAGCGCGCCTAAAAGGATCGTGGATCAAGGTCATCATCAACGAGTTTGAACATAGCATCAGGAAAAGGTACTCCTATCTCTTTTCTTTTCGTATTTTGAATATTAGCTAAGAAAGATTTGCATTAGAAAGTATCTCAAGTTGTGAGACCCACTCTAGGGCCAGAGAGATCGCCTCTGTCCACAGAGGGGATCTATCTTGACAACAACAATGACAAAAAAAACATAAAATATAATGGTTGTAAATATTTTGAATACTCCGCAAAAATTTGTAGCAAACATTATATATATATATATATATATATATATATATATATATATATATATATATATATATTGATAATTTATTATAATTATAGAGGAAAATTAGATAAATCTAAATGAGAAAAAAAAAAATCCCATCAATCTGTTTCCATACTTTATTTTTCATTCTTTTGCGTAAGTTAGTTTCTATTGAAAAATCAAATTAGTGTTACAACGCAGAAAAGCAACACTTAACTGTAGCATAGTGAAAGAGAATAGTTACATAATAATAATTGGCTAGAATTACATCACCAGGAGGAGTCAGTGGCCAGTAGGCGGCGCTAGAACGATATGGGGGAAGAATGGGACCTGCCTACTTATATACAACTAGATTTGTTGTTTTGTGGAGGTGCTTGAAGCCTCTAGTGGTATCATCCCATCAATATTTAAACTTTTCAAATACAAAAAATTTCATGGAATTTTTTTCCTTCTCACTATTTAATGTTTTTTAGTAGGACTACATCTTCAACATGTCCAATATATCATCCTGATTGGGCTGGAATTGAATCGGTGACTTCACATCAAGGAGTGCTTTAATAGAGCACCCTATCACCATCTATCGAAGACCCCATGGATCTCATAGTTCAATGTTTAATAAAAAAGAATTTCTTTAGATTTTTTACACAGTTCAAAAAATTTAAATAGAAAGGAATTATTGACCATGAGTAAATCAAACCCTTGCAAAGGCTCTTTGTGAAATTGATATAGTATTTTATGGAATTAAAATATGAAAAGCTTATTGCTATCATTCAATCAAATCTCTTCTTATACCAAAATGGTTATTATAATTGTTATTTATTTAAAATTTTAGTATAATTATCTTTTTAAATATAAAAAAAGTGCGTTGTGTTCTGTAGGCTCCTACAACAGTTAGGGTTTTGGTCAACCATTGTAGAACAATGAATACATGTGATTTGACGGTGAAATAAACTTCTCTTGAAGGAATGACAACTTGGATCTACAAGTTCTTACTTCCAGGGAACTCAAGCCAAGGTATCTTACAGTGCTATATTGAAATATAGGTTTGTTCTTCTGGTAATTCAAGAAGCTTCGACCATTAATGTTCCCTTGGGGGAAGAAGCTTTTAGTCGTGAAAAACAATTTTCAGATCAAGGTTTGGTATGCATATTTAAGGGGTTTTGGACACAATTGATTGATCTTCATAAGGAGATCTCTAATTTGTGGAAACCTCTATTGCCTGATGATGGGAATATTTACCCTTTGGATAGGAGTTTTTTTATTATTGTCTTTGATAATCCCAAGGATAAGAAGGTTATTTGTGGAAACCTATATTGTCTTATGATGAATATTTACCCTTTAGATAGGGTTTTATTATTATTATTTTTTATAATCCTAAGGATAAGAAGATTATTTGGGATTTAGAGCATTGGTTTTGGGATAGTGCTAAGAAGATTTTCCGAGATTTCGAACTTGGTTTTGGGGTAGTGCTAGTCTCTTCAGGCAACCCTAGTCTCCATTTGATTCAGTTATAACGACAATCTCCTTGGCTCCAATTTCCATAAGACTTTCAAACCTTCCTTACATCTCTGAAATGTCCTTTTATTAACATCTATTGAAAATGCAATAAGAAATATCATCCATTTCAATTATAAATAAATAAATAATAAATTGGAATTTTCTTCCCAAAAATATGTAAAAAGAAATCATCACCCTTTTCTATTCATAGGACAAAACTCATAGTTAACTCCGAAGTGAATGCCCATTTGTGTAGGATTATGGGATTCTTTCGGGTAGAAGTTAACTTTGACCTCTCTTTCATAGTTTACATATGCTCGGGGAAAATAAATTTGACCTTTCTCTTTCATATCAAACCAATCAATATTTAAAATCATTTAATTTACATAAATTATAAATGATAAAATCTAGATAATTTTATTTATTTTAATATTTTAAAATAATTTAATCCAATCCGTATATTTTAAGGATTGGAGAAAGGTTTGAGAACAAAATATCCAGCTTCGAGTTCAAACCTTTGAAACATTCATTATGGTTTTGCACCTAAGTCAAGTTTGTTTGATTGTAGGTGATGTGTGTGTTGTAAATATTTTCAATCTTTCATTTAACAAAAAATTGTGAAGATACCAGTAAGATTAGTTGTTTATTGAATTTAAATGTAGTATTTTTGAAAAGTTTTCAAAATATTTATAATATTTTTATAATATAATAATATAAAAAATATATATTTATAAATTAAAATTAAAATAATTAAAAACAATAAGAAATAATATTTTACTATACGAAAATGGGAATACTTGGTAAACCTTGTATTTCTTTAGCTTATGAGAAACAATAATGGAGGGAAATTTTTTTTTCTTTATTTATGTTGATGATAAATTTTTAGTTTTAAAATTATTTTTATGATAATTTTTTAATTTCAAATTTAATTAGTTTAGATTTATTTTAATTTTGGATGTAATAAGCGAAAAGAAAGATCAAATATTTTTACACTCTAAAAGAAGGTTTGCATTTCAAGAGATTTGATCTCTCTCGGCGCTCGGTATATCTCGAGTTAACATGAATCTAGACTAGTTTAATTGTTAATTATAATTATTAATTTTATGTTTTTATTTTATTTTATTTTTTTATATAATTTGACCAAGTCAAAATATTAAACAATACATTATATTACAACATATCTACCATATTGGAGAGCACCTCTCAACAACAATATTTAAGACACTAAAACTCAAACTATATATCAAATTATGTTATGGCTAGTCATTTAGTGTTTTGACATTTTTTTTCTTGAAGAAAAAATAGTAATTTTATTCAACCCGAAAACCAAGGAACAAAATTACATTTTGCAGATGCCCAAAAACATTCGATCAAATCAGACTTTCGATCGATGCAAAAAAGGAGAAAAAAAATTACATGAAATTGTCAGGGTGAAGTGTGATAATTATCATCTAGTTTCCCATTTTTCATTTTATTTTCCACCTTTCGCCAAACTCCTTGATTGGGAGTGGTCGGTACTATTTCAAATTGGTTTCCTCCCACCTTCAGGGGAGCTTCTTTGTCTGAGTTTGAACTCCCAGATGTATGGGTTCACTTTATGCCCCCTACTTCCTTTTGAATGGGTATGTGTGCCTTCTACTACTCTGCTACTATGATATTTGTTGTTTCTATACCATTTCTCTTTTTCGCATGTTGATTAACAGGACCCTATATCATCGTTATGTTATTGGCCTTCTACTTCTCTTCTCCGTCCTCCATTTGGGATCCATGTTGATTTTGTGCCTCTGGTTGTTGTTGACTCTCATCCATTTCTTCATCTTCATCATCAGAAGAAGGTGAATATGGAAATTGCCAACCCTTTGGCTTTTGCAATCTCTTCTTAGTTCTTTGTTTGTCTTGTGTGCATGAGTTCTACAAGTGGCTATGTCTAATGATATCTCTGACACCTGAAAGCATTATTTTCAAAATCTAACCATTGTGTCCACTTAAAATATCAGTGAGTTAGATGGATGCGATCTAGTAGGCCTCTGCTCAAGTCTATCACCACACATATACAGACAAAAGTAAAGATACATTTGTCTATTCTTTCTCGATCCATCTTTATAAATCTCACCAATGAGTTTCCAATGTCTTCTAGGACTTGGTGATGCAAGAAGGGGAGGGAGAGATTATGTAACCTTATCCATACCGATTTCCTTGTAACTTCCATTATTGTGGCATCGAAACCATGAAACCATGTAATTACAAAGAGACATGCCCTTCTGCAAAACCATGGTCTTTCATTTATGACATATTCCAGGTATTTCTAATTATCGAATTGAACCACAAAAAATCCCTTCACGCATAGGTAAATATTATAATTTTTAGTCCAGATGAGGTAGATCCATTGATGTAATTCTTCAGAAATAGGTTAGAAACCATTAAATCAAAAAATGATGGTTGTAGCTTGAAGAATAGTGAAAATACCACTCACTTCTGGCAATTTTACTGACAAATCTAGAGCTTTCTTCATCTTCTCAACTAGGTAAGGGTCTAAGATTGTCAGATATGGGGATTGACTGATTGGTGAGGCCACTTTCCCTCTCACTGCATCGTTAAACGAGCTCGTGCCCTTTTCATCATAAGTTGAACCATGTGGGGGGATCATTCTTGAGACTCCACCTCGCAACCTCATATTTATAATGATTGTAGAGTTATGTTCGATGTCATAGTATTGTAATATAAAGTATTCCTACAAATATTTTCCTGAATAGATCATACTTTGAGACTCCACTGGGATTCCTAATATTTTTTTTGATCTTCCATTTCATATCACGAACCAAAATATCCTCCCAAACTCTAATTAGTACCAACCTTCCCTCTGGAGTTTTCGTAAAAAAATGTTATCGAACATGATTAATGTTATAACATCTATTTTATAGATCCTTGGAAATAAATGGTGAATCTGCAATGTGAGAGGTAGATGCAAATCTATCCATGGCTAAATTTGTCCTATAAATGAAAAAACACCCCTTTTCAAAAGTATATATATACACACACAAAACAATAAATCAAAACAACTTGAAAATTTGTATATAGTTTATGAATATTAATTTTTTTTTTTTTTTTAATATTATTATATATATTTTGAAGTCATACATAACTGTTTATATGATGGTATAATTGTTGTTATTATACAACACGAATTTAATGTTTAGGTTATATAGATAAAGTTAAAGTTTAGGTGGTTTTGGATCACATATAATATTTTTTTTAATACCCTGAGCAAATGGACTCCAGTCATTATTAAAATAGTGTGCTCAAAGTGTGTAGTAAACTCTATTGGATTAGTTAAAAGTTTATTTCCTTTAATTTAAGAGAACAAGTTAACAACCCAAAACATCTTGTAAAAGTAAAATATACATCACGAAAGCAGTTATAATTAACCAAATTCATAATTTATTTTATAAAAATATTAAATATCTAAAATATATATATAATTTCTCCCCCAATCGGGGTGAAAAAACGACGCCATGATGGTCCTCAGAGATATCCCCCTCCACCACACAACACACATGCTACAATTAATCACTGTGTTAATTACCCCATACTCCTTCCGTGCAATCTTCCTAGATGGTGTTGTGGTTATGATAAGAAGGGTGGAAAAGTTATTGTTTTGGTTGGAAGTTTGGGTGATGTATGTTGATAAGAGTGAGGTTGATATAGTGGGCAACGGTAACCATGGTAGCCCTTTGGGGCTTTGGCTCTGGAGATGTCGCACAATGGAATTCTGGTTCGTTCTAGCTTGGTAGGAGTTTGGCCTTCAAATGAGTACCTAGGATCCTGACTCTTTCCTCGGCAAAAATTCGAGTCCTGACACTACCTTTGGCTGTAAATTATTTCTCAGCCGCCTCCTATGATTTTTCTAGCTCAAGGTGGTATTTTTTTTCGACTTTGGACATGTAATTGTGCTTTATAGCTTGAATCAGGGAGCAAGGTCTATCTTGTGTACCATTTTCTTCCTCAGAGCATCCTAGGGAGGGTTCATCTTTGCTTCTAGGGCTTTGTGGTTACAAAGCTTTTATCATCTCCTATGGGTTTGTCTACCTTGGTTTACCTCCTGGATCTCTCTTGTTTGGGCATGGTGGAAGCCCCTATCATGGTTTGCCTTTAATTACCTTCTCTGCATGTTACCTGGTCAAGGTGTTGTTCGTTTCTTCATTTTAGTTTAGAATTTGTTTTTATTAATTTCTCCTTAGGTTTGGTGTCTCAAGGGTCCCCATCCAGGTGGTCGGGGCGGTCTTCGGCCATGTATGTGGGTTAGTAGAAGCATGGTTCGAGTATTTCCACTTGAATTTTTTGGATTCCCTTTGTTTCATCCTTGGTGGAGTCTTTGGTTCTTCCTAGCCTTGTAGGGTGTCCTTTTCCCCTAGCGGGTGTTATCCTCTCACTTTTGCAGGTATCCTTCACAGTTTTCATAGTTATGGTCGCTCAACCCCCCTTCTGCTAAATAAATTCCTAGTCAGCGTGGGAGGCCTCGTCATGGGGGTGGAAAATTAATTAATGCAGGTCGTTCCACTCCACACAATAGCTCGTCTTTGGGGAATTTTGTCAGCACAGAGCGTGAGGGGGAAGTGGAGCACTCTCCAGTCCGCTCTCTAGGAAGAATTGAGGCTCCCACAACAATGGAACCCTTAGTTGCGCAACTACGAGACATTAAAATCAATATTGACACCATTCATGACCACAAGTATGAAGATCGCAATGAACTTGTCATATACATGAATGATATTTAGTATAGTCAGAATGAGATATTGGAATAATTGGATTCTATTCGTCGGAACCATCGTAAAAAGAATGAATACCTACGCAACCTAGAAGCTTAGGTGGAACATATTTATTTTAATATGCATGAGGGTGATGGATATTTTGCATCTCCCCCTGTACTCCCTCCCCATCCCCCTCCATGAAATGTTGTTGCTGGTATCCGTTGCTTTTTTGTTTTTTACATGCACAATATGGCTACTATGCTAGGCGAAAATAATGCTTGTAAAGTCCTATCTGTGGTATCCTCAAGCCCCAAATCCCAACAATTTTGGTCGGAATGAGGAAAATGGGGTCGTTAAGACATCTTCTGTAACCTTTGTTTTCATAAAAATCTAATGAAGGAATTTTGATGAACAATTACACACACACACACACACACACATATATATATATTTGCTAAAAAATTATTGTGAATTTTAATTTGATTTTGGTAACACTCATAAAAAAAATTTCTAAGTTGGATTAAGTTAGCATAATGCAGTTTTGAACTCTTATTGTGATAGTTATGTTGTCAATAAAGGGTATAATTTTGATATTTTGTATGGGTATGCAAATTTTTGTCAGCATGTCTCTTAGTTTCACTTGTTTGAGATACTCTCTGGTATGTGTTTCTAATATGGGCTAGGGTTGCACTACTCTTGTGCTTGATTATTACATGTATGTTTTATTTGGATGGCATAGTGGTGGATTGTTTTCTCCGGGGTCATTTTGGTACTAGCCCTTGAATGATATAGAAAGCTTTTGGATCTTGGGTAGTGTTGTCGTTGCTACAACACCCTCCAAAAGTTTTGCCTACACTCAATTTTGGAACTTCCCTTGGTCTTGTACATTGTCATCACAAACATTGAAACTCATTCCACGCATTTTCTTGAAGTGTTTCGGTCCCTTTTGTGAGATAGGAAAAATGTCATCTTTTCACATGATAGATGTTTCATAATGTGTATAAGCCTATTTTTGTGGTTTCAAGGGGTTAAATTTGTGTAAATGTTTTTATTTAACCATGTAAATATCTGTCGCACTCATTTCCAAAGTTTTAAGCATGATCACACAAGTGTCATTAGGGTCGTTGCAAAGTGTATCATAAGTGTCACCCTTGTCGTGAGTTGTTGTAAAGTTCCCACACTAAGGGAAATGCATTGTTCATTTGTCCTGGATTATCTATGTTGTTGTGTCATCAAGTATTCTAAGTGTGTGATCACATTCAAAGTCTTATCATTGTTCACATCAGCCTCCCTGATCCTGCACTTAGCCAATTTCCGAAAACTTCCCAACCAAGAAACTTAGCCTCATCTAGCCTTCCTGAACTGCGCATTACACAGTACCAACCCTCTAGAAGTTACCCTTACCTATTGACATTGTGCAATGTGCAGATCCTACCTCCTATGACTTATGCACTATGTAGTACCAGTGCTCAAGTCTGGACCTTGGCCTCCAGAATTGTGCAATATATTCCCCCATCCTAGCCTCAAATGCGCATTGTGCAATATCTAGCCTCAAAATCAACCCTTGATCTCTTGAGATGAATAATTTCTCAATTTTCCAGCCTCTTCTACCTCTCGGAACTACGCAATGGGATGATCTAGTGCCCATCCCCTCAACCTATCGCACTAGTCTCTCAGATTGCGTAGATTTCTTCCTCAGTCTAGCCTAGAATAAGCATTACACAGTATCAAGACTCAAGCTTCACCCTTGACTGCATGAGCTGCGCAATTGGGTAGTCAGTGAGCCTCTCTCCCAGCCTGTCACTCAGTTCCAACTTAGTCAATGGATCAACATGCACTATATTAGACTAAGGGTTTATCAAATTGATGTCATCTTGTCATGAGTGAATCACAGATGGAGGTATCTTATCATGCCATGAAAATATTATGAATAAATATATAAAGAATGGAAACATGTTTAAAGACATCTTTGTAACTTATTATGCAAGTTGATTAATCGAAAGAAAGAAAGTGGGCACTAGTTTGTGACGAGAACTCAAGGCTTGAGATAATTGAAGACTCCTTACCACTAAGCCATATGAAGGTGTATAAAATAGCATTATCAAGCATACACATATCAAGGAGTAGTAAGAGTGGCATGAAATTGACACATCATAAAGAAGTTCATGTCAGCAGTGTCATGTCATGTCATGTCATGAGTTTTCACATGCCACCATAATTGTGGATTATGTAAATTATCATTCAAAAATGTATTGCAAAGTGAAACTGAAATTCCATAGGACATGTATAGAATCTGAAGAGTCATGTAAAGTTGAAAGGTCATAAGAAGTCAAACAGTCATGAGGGAAGTAAAAGGGTCACAAGGAAGGTGAAGCATCACCTCCTCATTGGTTATATATACACCCTCATTGTATGATCAAAGGACTTTTCACCATGGCTCCTCCTGCAAGGCATTAAAGAGACAAGTTAGGTATTTTTAGGAGCAAGAAGTGGCTCCAACGCTCCACTATTGGAGCTAGTGGTGTTTGTTGTATAAATGTGTCTTGGAACTTTTTCTTAATAATAGAAGCCTCCTATCCAACACGTTCTTCATGCATGTATTATGAGTATTTGTAACACTATTATATGGATGTTTGTAGTTCATGTTTTCTTTCATATGTACTAAAGTAGTTGAACTATTTTGGTGATTTTAGTACTTATATTATTGATAATGCGTTGTAATGGTTGTTATTGATGTCCCATCCTTGTGGACTATTCTGTAGGATCCTAGGCAGATATTTCTCATTGATTGATCGTAACGACCATCACATATTTTTTTGGAATATTCCATTGGATGTCAGACGGGTCCTTATAGTTTGTGTGTGTCTCTACTAGGGCGGTAATATTACCTCTCTCTTAGATGCTCACTTTACTCTTTCCCTCTGCAGTAGAAGTACCTTGATATGCCTACTACCAAACATTCACTAGGCACACCTTCTTTATTTTCGAAGGCACAATTTGACTCCTCTCTCTCGCTGACAGTTAGAGGCAAGGAAAATATTTAAGGATTTGGAAACCAAGCCATATTCTGGATGGGGCTCCTATCCAAAATGGTGTGAGGTCTAATTGGGACCACATATCGGGGAGACCCCTTGAATGTTGGCGGGTTCAGCACCGTTAACATTTTCAGCGCTATAAGGAGGGAAACCAATTTTTTATGGCTGATAACCTCACCCACCCTAACCTTACATCTTTCAGTCAAGGCATCAACATTCCTAACACCTCCCCTGCTCACATTCCTAAAGTTGGTGAATATTCTCAGCCTAATATTGTACAAAATTTTGAAATATCTTATGGTCATATATAGGCCATTCTTCCCATAACCTGTAAGTTTTCAAAAGCTATTGAATTGATTCTGGGAGTACACAATATTCCTTATTTTCTTAATAAGAACCCAACCACCCCTATCGGGATAATGGTTTCTACGATTCAATATTTGGTTTTCACCACCCTTGAAGAATTAGAAAACTCTGTGAAAAACACAGAGAAGTCAAAATGATCTCCATCTTACAATGGTGGCGACATAGATAATGTTGTACTCTCAAATTATACTTTTCGTAGGTTGGTCGGTGAAGAAGAAGAAGAAGAGGAGCCATCAGATTCTTACAAAGAGGAGGAGGACAATGACAAAGATATGGTGGACCAAGATCTAGATTGGATGTCTCAGGGCCCACTTGCACTACTAGGTTTTCTACAAAAAATTCTAAGGCACCTTGAAAATCCATTAATGAAGTATGATCCTGACACAACAATGAAAGTGAGGACCATCTAGAAAAATTCTACCTACATCTGCAAATGCTAGAGGTATGTTATGATGATGTTGCATGCGAACTATTTCAGTGCACCTTATATGGCAAATAAATTGTATGGTATCATAGTCTTCCTCTAATTTCCATCCAGAATTGGAATGGGTTTAAGAAGATTTTTCTTGAAAATTTCGATGATGATAAAACCTCTACGATGCTGTTGAAATATTTGGGAAATATTAAGATGGAGAAAAAAGAAAAAGTGAACTATTTTAATCATAGGTTTAACTGCATTTTGAATAAATTTTGGGAAAATACAAAACCTCATGACTCCATCACCATCAATTATTACACGTCTACCTTACCAACAACTATTGCGTAGTTTGTGAAATGAATTGCAAAAGAAACTTTTGTTGGAAACTATGAAGAAGCCATCGTGGTTGAAAATGACTTGCATGCGATTAGGGTCATCATAGATGATGAACCAACTAACAACTCTAAACACGTGGGAAATGGGTCTCATGCCTCCATAAGTGAGGCCAAGGAGAAATAATTTGTCGACCTTTAGAGCTTGACCCGCAACATCAAGTCTTTGTCCAACGAGTTGGCAGAATTGAAACAAAGGTAAAGAAATATCATGATGCCATAACAAGTCTCCAAGGTCCAACATCCTGATAAGGGTTGCCAACTATGATAGTAATAATAATCAACCATCGAAGTTTGCACAAAGCTCAAACGTCGTGCTAAATGTTAAGAGTATCGGCATGGATCAATATTGCTCGTTCCATCAAGAATATGTAGTACTTTCAGATGAACAGGTTGAGCCGACGGAAGAAAAGGAAGAGGATGTTGCAGCCAAAGAAATTTTTTATGTCGGACACGCAATAAATACACTCAGTTGTGTTTTCGTAGCTGAGACACTACAAGAAAAATACTCTCTAGCAGATGTTTTTGAGGAAGCCCTTATAAAAATAGCCCAGATATCCGTTTGTAGCCGAGGTCTCTAGAGGAGGTTGGCTGGTGGAGGTTTTTGTGGATGCATTTTTTGTGGTGCGTTTCTCATCATAAAATGCACAGGTATGTTTTATGAAAAACACATTGGTGTGTATTAAAATTTGACACACAGACACTCTGCTCTCTGTACAAACTCTCCCGGTGTGTCTAAGTACTCTAGCACACTGGTGCTCTATGTATAAATAGGCCCGATGCGTCTCTGTAATCCGGCGGACCATAACGATGTGTGGTGCGCCATTGATAAAACTGCCTGGTGTGTCTGAAAATCCCGCACACTGAAAAAGGGTTAATTAAAAAAAATTACCAGCCATAAAAACCTCATTTTTACTTGTTCAGTGCTCTCGACCTCTTGAGAACTGGTGTGATTTTCTCTTTTGTGAGGCACCCTGCCATCGGTGCTCCCATTGCACACATTGCTACCGTCCATTGTGCACTATGGAGTTCAAATTTCCGAAAACGGTGGGAAAATTTGGTTTTTTCAATTCCTCAGCAAATATGCCTCCTCGACGCGCAAATGTTCAGTTAATCTAATTGTTCCTCAATAACTAAACCTTTTAGCGGATTAAAATTTGAAATTTTGCAGTGCGTTCAAGCCGTTTGGCTCACACCATTTGCAGTGTTGCCTATAAATTTACAGGCCACACCGCAAATGGTGTTAATGGAAACTGCACCGGGTTCCGATGCGGTATCGAGAAAACGGACACCGATATAATTTAAATAATAACACGGTGGTGCGGTCGTTTAAAAGACCACACCATTGACTATGTAATATTTTTGGGAGGGTGGTGCGTTGGCCAAACTAACTGCCTCATGGCGGATAGTTAGGTCAACGCACCTCCCGCCCGACAACATTACATTGTCAACGATGCAATTTTTTATAGGACTGCACCATTTACCATGTACTGTTGTTGGGCGGAGCATTGACCAAACTATCTGCCCTGGGGCGGATAGTTTGGCTAACGCAAAGCACAAAAATATTCCCTTGTTTTTTGGTGCGTGAACATTTTCCATGTGCACCAAGCGTGGTGCACGATAAAAAATTATGCATTGGTAATGGTGCGTGACTTTTTTTTGGCACACTGAGTGTTTTTTTTCAATATATATATATATATATATATATATATATATATATATATATATATATATTTCTCATTTAATAAAAAAAATGTATTTAATATATGAATCAATCAACGACATTAGTGGAGAGAAGGGAACAACAAGAACATATGGAGGACCATTATAACATGATTCAGCTGAGGGAGACACGAGAGAGGGAGAGACTTTTGTACCCTCGCCCTATTACGGTAGCCACCCAATTTCTCCTAAGGGAGGTAGGCCTCCTCAAGTTCTAAGAGGAGGATACATCCCTGAAGGGCCATAGTGGGTTATTGGGACAACTGATCTACAAGTGGGATTCCCACTGATAGGCTTTTTGGGTCGGTAATGACCAGTGGTACGAGCCCACTGAGGAGGACATATATTTTATTACTGGCCTATCAAGGAGAGGGAACTATTTGCCTCAGTTCCCAGATGTCCTCGTCGACTATGCAACAGGGAGTCAGTTTGCATACTCCTAGAGATACATTAGGGACGATATAGTTTCTCTTGCAGATTGTTCAGGTGTCTAGTGGTCAATTATGCATTGCTTCGTTTGGTACAGAGGAGGTGAGGTGCCTCTCACTACTAATGACGACCATTTCACACTATACCAATGATGGGAAATGCATTAGTTGTCCGCTTTTATTTTATGTTTATTCTTTATTCTAGGTACCACGACTTGTGAGATGGTCTACGATTTTTTTGTAGTAATTTTGTATAGCATTAGATATATGTCATTCTTAGGCACGTGGAAAGTTGAACTTCCATTTTACTTCAGAGTTATTTTGTTTATTTTTTTAGAGGTTTCCAGAGATGAGGCCTACTTTTGTTCGGCAGCCTCGTAGGCCGATGTTGCATGTATGGATGCAGATGTGGGGCCAAATGATGCCCAAGAGGGGCATGTATGACTTTCCAGCCAGGATATCTACTGATGCACACTGGAGTTGCTAGCCAGTGCTAATGATCACTCGTTCGTGATGGTGCCGTGTCCGTACGCCGGTTTGGATTGGCGAGGATGTACCGACATCTTCTTGACATATGATGAGACACCAGATGCGAGAGGTAATATTAGTGTTTTATTTAAATTAATATAGTTTTATTTTATTATCTTAATTAATTAATTAGAATTATCAAATTTATTCTAACATGTTCTTTAACTTGTTTTATAAAATTGTCTAATTATTTTTGTGTACTATATTTTGTAGATATTGGGACATTCGTTGGGGACATGATTCCACCCTCGGATGTTTACAGGGAGATGGCGGAGGCGGAGGATCAGGGTGACAGACCTGATCCTCGGGTGTAGATACCCGTGGGTGTGCGGCATAGGGCAAGCACCCAATTCAGGATGGAATTGGGCAACCGACTATGTCGACTCCTGGTTGTTGAGGGAGTCTGCCCTGCTATGATTAGAGAGATCCATGATGATCGTAGGCTCACAAATATATGGAAAGACATGCCCCACGATATGATGACCCTCATGCGTCATATCGTTGGAGCTTCTAGAGTACTGGCGGCTATGATGGATAGGCATTGTGGAGATGCACGATAAAGCAACTGATTTGATGATCATGATCACGAAGGGAGTGATCATCACTCTAGTACTCGACCTCCTCCTCCTTCACCTCGCGCTGAAGATCATGAGCAACCAACATCCAGTCTTGATAAGTATGCATCTTTTGAGCATTCTGCACCATCTCAGTAGACAGCTAGTCCTAAGCAAACACGATCATCGACTGAGTAGGCACCTGATCCTAAGAAGGTAGGTCCATCTTAGCAGGCCGCACAATCCACTGAGCAGGCTGCACCATCGACGACTCATCAGCAGGCAGTTCCTGAGCAGACTGTACCATATGATCAGCAAGACCTCTGGAGCAGGCACGTCATCCATCTGAGCATGAGGCTGCACCATCGACTAAGCAGACCTCGACAAGTACTAGTATTAATGTAGTACCACCAGATATTTGACATTTATATACAGTTATATTACAGTTGTATATTTTTGACAATATATATATATATATATATATATATATATATATATATATATATATGGTCCATGTATTTTATGTTCATGTTGATGTACTTAATTTACATGTTGGAGTTCATCATTATGTGTATATTGTTAGGTCATGTTAGATATGTCCATTTAATGTGCTTGCATATATATGTGTATGTGATAGCAGTTATTTGGCATGATATGTATATTTGATGTTTGTGTTGTGATGATGTTATACAATGCTTGTATTTTGTTAGATGATCATGATCACGATGATTAAATGATGTTAGCGAATTTGAATGTGTGATTTGGAATATGATGTTTGTACGATGGTTATCATGATGTTTATTTTTAACATTAAATCATGATATTTATTAAATATTATGTTGTGATTGTAATTGTAATTATAATTTTAATTGTATATAAAATTGTAAAATTTTAATTGTAATTGTATATAAAATATTTTGTAAAATTGTAATTGTAATTGTACGTAATTGTATTGTGAAATTGTAAAATTGTAATTGTAATGGTATGTATTGTCATGATTCATTTTTATAAAAATTGTAATTGTAATTGTATGCGTCATGATTGTAACTGTATGTAAAATTTTAAAATTGTAATTGTAATTGTAATTGTAATTGGATGTAAAATATTTATAAAATTGTAATTGTAATTATACGTAATTGTATTGTGAGATTGTAAAATTGTAATTTTAATTGTATGTATTGTCATGATTCAATTTTATTAAAATTGTAAAATTGTAATTGTAATTGTATGCATCATGATTGTAATTGTAATTGTATGTAAAATTGTAAAATTGTAATTGTAATTGTATGTAAAATATTTGTAAAATTGAAATTGTAATTGCAATTGTATTATGAAATGATTGTAATTGTAATTTTAATTGTATGTAAAATTGTAAAATTGTAATTGTAATTGTAATTGTATGTAAAATTGTAAAATTGTAATTGTAATTGTAATTGTATGTAAAATTGTAAAATTGTAATTGTAATTGTAATTATATGTAAATTATTTGTAAAATTGTAATTGTAATTGTATTGTGAAATTGTAAAATTGTAATTGTATGTATTGTCATCATTCAATTTTATTAAATTTGTAAATTTGTAAATTAATTGTCAATTTTGAACCATAACTATTGTAAGTAAAATGTACACTGTAAATATTGTTGAATTACCAAAATTGTAAAATTGTAAAAATGTAAATTTGTATGAATATAAATAATTGTAAGATAATACATCTAGAATAATATGAATTTTTGTAACATAATAAAGTTTAGAAAATAATTCAAATAAATTCATGTTTAGAATTATCGTTATTTTATTATGATCTTACATACCAAAAATAATATTATGCATTTTGAAGATATGATTCACATACATTTAAAGCAATCAAGTAGTTGTATTATTTTAGGAATTGAAATAACAAAAAAGAACTTGATACAGTTCATTGTTTTCGAGATCAACATAATTGCAAATTATCAAGTGAAATGATTTTAACATTAACACAATGCAAACCATTTAATTCAAAATACATATTATAATGTTTTGAAAAAGAGAGTCTTAGTTATAAGGTTAAGCCCTCTTCTTTATAAAAGCCCATCTTAAATAGTATAAATGATGAAATAACACATGCACCATATCACTCTTTGTTCTCATAATCACCCTTATTATCTTTCAGCTCACTTGGCATGATAACGCTATTGTTCTCAAAAATATATTTTGATCTAAGGTCATGTCTCAATATGAACCACCAATCCCTATCCAACACATATGGGTAAAAAAACACCTAGTTGCAGTGTTTGGGGAAAACATAAGGCTCCTTAGCTTCATCCCGCATCTTTTTAGAGTTGATACATATCAGACTACTATTGCAATCTTCCTTTACATTATTCTGATCAAAGGTGTCCCACCACTTGCACTTAAAAATAACACATTGGAATGAAGATAAGTCCACTTCAATGATCTCTTGTATATTTACGACATAACCTAACGTCCCCCATATTAGGTTTTGATCATGGTGGCTAGCTCGACTAGATTGATCGAACTCGACTTACAATCCACAATCTTGTGTCATGTGTCCATCATCGGAATTTTCTGTTTGAAAATGGTGTCCATATGCCCACATACATGGGAAAAATGAACCTATAAAAAAGTTAAAAAATCATAGTGTCATGTGTCTTATAATAACCCAACTGTTAAAATATGAAATATAGATGTTACATTTTTAAGGTGCATTATTAAGTTTAAAATGTACATAAATAGATTATTACCGAGTTGTTGCACCCAATCGCTACGTTTAGCACATCCTCTTGAGCATTTGGGTAATGACTGGCTGCACCGTATTTCTCTTTGAATTGGTCAGCAACCCAACTGTTGGGGCATATAATTGGCATATTTTCTTTTAAATGATAGGGATAAGGCACACTTCTACCATTCAACCATCTGAATTCTTTCCTGTCACTATCTCATTTCATCCTCTTTTGTTCGTACAATGCGACCCACAGTTGTGTCACTTCAGAATTGTAAAGAACAAATTTATTGATTGCTTCAATTTCTGCATTCATTGATGAAATCAAACCGATATATAGTACATATGAGATCAAAATATACATTATATCAAAGTTCAACGTGAATATTTACTTTGTGTAAATTTGAAAAATTATAAGTCGCTTACTCTTTATCAAGCGCCTTTTTCCATTCATTTGGAGAAGCTCCCCTTCTCTTTTGTCTTCATCCCTTTCATCGTCCCAAATCATCACACCTAGTATGTTTTCAATTTTCTTGATGTACTCAGTGTCATAATAGAATTACTCATACGATATGTACCCCTCTGCCATAAACCCCTCGGGTTTTTCCCTTTGTTGAACAAAACCTTTCAATTTCTTCATGTGCCTCTCTAAGAAGAACATCCAATGACAAGAAAACACCCCAACTAATTCAAAATTATCTACTAGGTGGATTAGAAGATGAACCTGCAAGTCCATGAAAATCGTCGGCAGTTCCTTCTCAAACATACAAACAATCTCAACTCTCTTGACGCCACCATGGAATGCTAACCACATGAATCTCCTTTGATGTGATCCAATGTAAAAATGCAGATAATTTAGATATGGCACATCCTAGGTCTTGGGGGAAGTCATGTTTCACACACCCACGCATGAACAACAGATAATGACACGGCAAAGTTATAAACACATGCGATAATATACAAAATTAGTTATGTTTTATGATCCCTACATGGGATAAAATTTATTAATAAAAATAATAATAAAATCGTGCTTTTGACATTATACGTACTCTTAGAAGATTCAAATGGTCATGTGATTTCAACCACGAAAAATGGTCATCCATGGTGAAGCAACATTGTAGTGAAGACCCATATGAATATGGTACCCTCACACCCATTATAAATTCCTTTTCCAAAGAAAGATCGTCTTTTTTTTAAATCCAAGGGAAATCGCCTCGTTTGAAATACTAATTAGAGGGACCAACTGCCTCTGATAATGTACTTTCTAATCGTCTTGTCCAATGTTTATGTTTAGTTTTTGAAGTAATAAGATCTTTCCTAACAACCAATGGTTCACTTTGTTTCGATGATATGTGCCTCCATAAAGAAGATGAAACATTTTTAAATATATGCATGAGATCTAATAAGTGGGTAATCTTAAAATGCTCCCAATATGGGAGGTTATAAAAGATAGATTTCCTTTTCATCCCCATGGGAAATTTCTCAACATAGGTGTCTAAAAATTATGGATCATCGAACGTAGGCTCCCTATTTGAATCAACATTTCTATGAACTCATTCTCCTTCTCTCTCCCATATGTTTTAAGCCATTCAATTGGTGTCATTATTGCAAGCCTTTGGGTTCTCTCTTGTTTACCATTGAAAGCATATGTTGTTCTTTTGTAAAGGTGTTCTTCTGGGAGGAATACCTTGGAGCAGTCATACACTATCCTTCGTAGTTCGTTGGACCATCTAGCTTTCAGAGAAGGTCCACAACATTTACATCCATAATAACCTTTTTTTACAAGACCCGTGAAATTATTGTATACAACATGCATGGCGCGTTAAAGAATATCATGAAGATCAGAACAATTACAACAAATTGAATAACTAATATGCAAAAGAATATTTTTACGTATATAAACAAATTAATAAGCATGTAATTTACTAGAGAAAACTCCTAAGCCTGGATAATCAGGTGTCGTGTAAGCAAATATGCCATACAACGTAAAAATATCTGTTGCGATGGGTCTTGATACATCGTATACATTTATCCCATCCCATAATTCCGTCAATTCATCTACCAATGGTTGTAAGTAGACATCCATATTCTTCATTCTACCAGGGACTATGAGAGCCAACATAAGATGTTAATTATTCATGGAAAACCATGTGGGGATATTCTTATTGATCACTACTACAGACCAAACAGAATAGTTGGTGTTCTGGAGGGAATATGGGTTGAAACCATCCATGGCTATGTTGAGTTGTAGACTCCGTACTTCATCCTTGAATTTTTCGGGCCATGTATCCTCTATATGCTTCATGGCTTTTGAATCTGTTGGGATTCAAATAACTACCAACTCACTTCTATGTGAGGCATGCCATCCCTGCAACATAGCTAATTATTTGCAATGAAAGAGCCTTTGAATCCTCGAGATTATAGGCATGTGCCTCAATATCTTAAAAGGAGGACCACATGATTTACCCTTATTTTTTTATTTATCATACTTGTGATGCCCACATTTCAGACATATCTCTTTGTTTGCATATTCTCCTCTATATATAATACAATCATTTGGACATGCATGATATTATATGTACTCAACACCCAACATTTTCAACAATTTCTTTGCCTCTTTGCAGCTACCAGGCAAGACATTATCACTCAGAAGAACCTTATCTTTGAATAACCTTTAGTTGGTCATGGACAACAATAAATGTACATTAATGTCGATAATTATTAACGTTCATAAAATTGACCATTTGTAATGTTCATTATGTGATTATATTTCTCAAAATATAAGGGAATTAATGGTCAATTACCTCAAACATTTTGAGAAACATGCATTCAAAAAGCCAAAAATTTCCTTCAAGTTGTACAGTAATATCGTTGTCCCCAACTAGGTATACTTTGATTGACCACCAGGTCCAAAGAGAGGGGTGGTGGAAGAAAATTTAAGGCTTTCGAAAAAGGTATCAGTGATATGAGCATGATCCCCTAGCTTATCATGATTCTGGAATGCATCTAACAACATTGTCTCCATGGCAGTCATATCCCTTAAGTAATCATCCATACCAACCTCTATTTTATTGCCTCCATTGCCATCTTGTGAAGAACTACTATTGTTGTAGTCATTCCTAATTGGTGAATCTGGACGTAGTGGGAATTGAATAAGTGGTTGATTCAACCATTCTTGGTATCGTTCCTCTCCAAGTTTTTCTCTTAATTCAACCTTCTCTTGAATCATCACTAGGTAGTAGGTTGCTCATCATCACTAGAATCCTAATAATTTCAAAAAATATATTTGAACATGATTAGTACAAAATCAATGATATCAATTTGTAAGCACGTCGACAATGCATGATTAATTGGTTTAATGTTGAAATAATTACATTAATATACCAAAAAATTATTATTACCATCATTGTCCCATGATCATGGCTAGAAGATGGCATGTTACAATTGGCAGGGTGAAGCAGTTGTCCATTTTCATATACCAACTACGCCTTGTGATATGCTGCTCCTGATAAGAGCTTCTAACATTTTGTAGTTGTTTGAATATTTTTTGCATCTGAACTCAATTATGAATCTACATGAAACTGCAAATTTTTATACATTAATTTTATTCAGCTGATTGACATGGATAAAAAAAATACATTCAATTATATAATGAAAATATAAATAAAATCTAAAGTAATTACTTCTGGAGATGGATAGAGAGAACTCCGTGATGGACTTTGAGAAATATTATGGAATGAGCTAGATTTTGAATAATCTTCCATATGATATAATTATGAGATTTTCTCCCTGCATTTGAGTAAAATCAAAAATAAATTTTGGTGTACATACCTAAAAGTAATTTCGGTGCCTTAAAAATGGACTTATTGTTATCGGTGCTAATGTATTGTTAATCGCACCGATGTGTTTTAGTTACTGCGCACTGGTGTCATTTTATTAACTAACACACTGGTGTTGTTAGTTAAAAAACACACCGAATATCTGGAAATAAAAAAGCACAACTTTATTTTTTTGAAGTGAAACAAATCGGTAAATTGAAGAATGAGGAGAAAATTATTTTCGGAAATCTAATTTCATAAAAAAAATCTTTAAATAGTAAAAGCTATTCACTATTTCATTATTTTTGCAAAAATTTTCAAGGAGGAATTTGCATGAGAGACATACCTGGAGCAAGAGATCACAAGAGCATCGTGGAGCATCAAAATATTTTCGAACAAGAGCACTATTCAGAGAATCATAATTTGAATTATCTGGTGATTCGCACAAAAACCTTGTAGTATTGTGAAATTGTTAAATTTTACTGTAATAATTGTTTTTTTTTACAGTTTCTGTTGGATTTAATACATGCGTAGTAAAAAATTTAAATTTCAATGTGAATTTTCAAAATAAATAAATAAAAAAAATAAAATTCATTCTTACATTATACCCTTGCTTATTCCTATTTAGATGACTTCACAATTAAGGATTTTCATTTATATTTATAGGGTTTGTATATATATATATATATATATATATATATATATGTAGGCGTATGACATCTAACCCACAAGACCACTTGCAGAGTTAGATTCCAATCCATGTCAGCCGTTGCACAATTTTAAAAAAAAAATCATTTTTTTAATCGATGCGCACTATTTAAAATAGCACACCGGTGCATTATTGTAGTATAGTGCACCAGGTGCATACCGACAAAAAAACACTGTTTGATAAAAACATTTTTTTATTAATTTATGATTGTGTTAAGCAATGCACCCGTTAACATATAACGCATTGGGTCTCCTTGTTGACAAAGAGCATCATATGGTGTTTCTACTGTATTGGTGGTGTGTTTATAAGAACCTACCACACCATGTTCGAAGCATACTTTGGGAAAGGTGCACCGTTTTATTGATTTTTTTTTTAACTGAAAAGTATGTGATTTATTTATAAAATATATTAATGAATGGTATGGTACAGGTTTCATAAGGGTGAATCATGTGAATGAAAAAATACTATCGATCCAATATGAGTTTCTTTTTTGAATTTTCATTAATAATATACTTAAAAATATTAGATAACATGTTTCAAACAATCTATTACTTCACATATGTTTAAATTTATACAGGGATCAACAAAGAAGAAAATGAATGTTGTTCTAAGATAAGAAAATTCAAATGAAAATGAATTTCTCCTTAGCTCATATGGAGTGGTGTTGGAGGTTAACAAAAGGGGGACAAATTTTACAAATATTTGAGGGATCTAGTGGAACGAATGTATAGAAATTCTTTCCACTTACAATACAAAAGTCAATCCAATGATTCCAAGAACCAAATTTTATTTAAACTATAGGATGATTTTCCATAGAATTGGTCAATGAGACATGTCAGACTTTTAATAGCAAAAACGTACAACAACAAGAAAGAAAGAATGAAAAAGTAATATTCCTTTAAATGTTTTTCTAGAATTATATGTATGTATTACTACAAAGCAATAATTTATAAATATCACTTTTGTTATATTTAATTTTCATATATAAATATAAAAATTAAATAGTTTATTGTCATGTTACATTTTTAGGAAGATTGTGAAAATCTCAAAGGATGAAGGTGCTGATATCAGAAATATGTCGGTAGGAATGTCCAAAAAGCTGTACAAGGAGATGGTCAAAGAAATGGACATAATTTCATCGCACGAGGAGCCATCTCAACAACAAAGGGGTTCAAATGTAATGTGTAATCATTGAATTTCTTTATTAGGTACAATAAATAAACAATTTAGCATCAAATATTAATTTTCAAGTATTTTTTTGTAGAAAAGAAAAGAAAATGGAACCCATTCAGCACATAAAACAGGATGACAAGGAAGAAAAGTGTTGATATCTGTGTTTGTGAGTAATTGTTACTTCCTTATAACAACTTAAATAGATTTCAATTTTGTATATTTTAAGTTGTTTTACAACAATCATCATTGAATGTCTTCAAACATATGCTAACATACAAATAAGAACCATTAGAATAATTGATTGACATTGGGTTAAATATGGGTTGTATGTATATGTTGGCATATCATAAATTAATTGTGAAATTTGTAAGCATCTATCTTGTTTTACTTAGCTCCGTCTATAATTAATAGAACAATTTTTATTTTTTTTTAATATTAAATCTATGATTTGTTATGGGGTATAAAACTTGCAGGAAACAAAGTATGGAATTGCGCCAACAAATGAATTATTGAGAGATGGCATGAGATTTGGTTTTGAAAGAATGTGTATAGTTCAAGAGTCAATCCTTGCTATGGTACATTTGTTTTCTATTTACATTGATGTATATTATTTAATATTGTAATTTTCATTATTCTCACCAATGTATATACACTCATGACACTTATTTTTATGTTTGTATATTGAACTTGAAGAAGAAGAAAATAATCAACACAATGAAAAAAGCATTCCTCCAAATAACCCAATTCATGGAAGTAGCTCACGTAGTGACAACATTTTAGCGAAGAATGATGATCAATATGTTTGGATATCAAAGCAAGGTGTTGTATTTTTTGAAATATTTGTTTGTGAAATCAAACATTTTGTTTAATGTAATGGACATAGTGTCCTAATTGAAAGACAAAGGGATACCAATAATTTTCCCATTTTGTATGACAAATAGTGAATTATATATATATATATATATATATATATATATATATATATATATAATACGTTTTAATTTATTCTATTGTGTTCTCCATTGTCATTGTGAAATTTTACACCACTAATTAAATATATGGATGATTAAATATTATAATGAAGAGGTGCGAAATATGATGATATGATATAACAAATTAATCCAAACATCACCTTAAAATGCACTAATAAAATTTTAATTGATATGAATACTGTTATAAGATGTGTCGACTTTTGATTAATGAATTTAAAAAAATCACAAAAATTGCACTGTCATAGGTCTATGTTTCTAAAAAATAAAAAATTAACACAGGTGCATGTTAGTTACTACGCACTGGTGTGTTTCTACAACCTATGGGCATTGCACAAATACTAATACTAATTATAACGCCCAGTGCGCTTTATCGACAACTACCACCCGGGCGATCTGATAGGTGTTGCATGCACCAATACAATTTTCCTTTAACATGCCAATTCATTTTTATAACTTAACGGCACTGTGCATTTTAATAACTAAACGACCCAGTGCGTTTTTACACCTTAACGACCTGGTGCATGCACCTTCCATCGGCCCGATGCGTCTTGTTGGGTGACACACACTGGGACGTTGTTAACATCCTGGGGTGTCCGAAATATGTTTTCCATCCCGGTGCTTGGTATGTTTATAGTACCAGTACATACATGGTAAAACGCATCAGTGCATTCACACATGATGCACGCATCGATGAGAAAAAAATCCGGAAAAAACTCCAGCCGCCTATTTTTTTTAGTTGTGTTGAAGTTTCGTTTGAAGCTCCACCGAAACCTCCGTTACCAAAAACGGATGTTGTAGCAAATGTTTTCTTGAAAATTTTGTCTAATTTTATAACACTAAAATCCTCCTTTATAACCTCTACTAGAGGGTCTTTTCCTTGTAGTTAGAATAGGAGTGTCGAAGAAAAACCACTGATCGATGCCCCAGTCCAACAGTAGAACAATCGATACAAGTTAAGAATTCGAGGGAAGATATCTGTGCCAGAGTTGACAAGGTAGAAGTTGAAAGAACACTTGTTGAGAAAGTATACATCACCCGTTAACTCAGCTCAAAATGCTCAAAACAAGTCTAGAAATGTGGCTACAACAAAAATTTCTCCCACTAACAGCAAAATCAAGTCTATTGTTCCATAAGTAGTAAATAAAGTTACTCTTATAGACACTTAAAAAACATCTCTCACATTGGATTATAACATATTTTAAGAGATGAACAAAGCTTGTGTGAATATTTTTCTCTTCGAACTAAAGAAGGTTGCGAGCCAATAGGAGTTACTTATTCTCACACTCGAACAATCCACCTCAGGTAACGATGCTTCTTCACAGAAGGGATCTAGTAAGTCCTTTAGTTCCCTTGAATCTATACTTAATTATTTAACGCTAGATGCAAACACACTCTGCCCCATGTTTCTCTTCAACGTTTGAAATTTTTAACTACAATGTGCACAAATGCGTAGTTGATTTTGATGCATAGGTAAACGTAATTCCTTTATCTATAGCAAAGAGAATGAATGTGAAATGGGATAAAAAATATGCATAAATAATTTAGTTGGAAAAGACTCTTGTCCATGCGATTGGTGAACTAAAAAATTTGCTTATTCTCTTATCATCTAACCACCAAGTTCACCATTGTATAATTATAGTGATTGTGGACATTTCGGAAGCATATGGTGTATTTTTGAGAAGATACTCGTCCAACAAGTTACAAGAGTATTTTTCTATGGACTTGTCACATTTATGACTTTTGTACAAGGGAAAAAACAATCAGATTCGGGTGAGCTCATAGCAATACATGAAACACACGGTTACTCCCTTTAAAGTAAAAATGAGCCAGCTGCTTTCACAGATATTATCTTTGGAAATTTATTCTTGGAAACTGATCTAGGGTGTTATCTTACTCAGCCATTCCCATTCCCAACTAACACATAGTTGGAACTCCTTCCTAGTCCATCTGGTGAAAATAGCATATGTATAGTCAGTAGTAGCAGTAATACTAGTACTAGTGTAACACATAGTCCTTGTACATATGATGTTTGGACAATTTATTTTGATGGTTCCAAAACACAAGAGTGCTCTGGATCTAGTTGTGTTTTAGTATATCCGCGATAGAGGAAAAATCTAATCTTCAACTACTTGGAATTTGAGTGCACAAAAAACACTGCATAATATGAGGCACTCATATTGGGTTTGCAAAGAGCGAGTGGCCTAAATGTTGCATTCCTCAAAGCAATAGGTGACTTAGAAATCATCGTATGACAAGTATGTGCTACCATACACTTTTTGTCACCTCATCTGAAAAGCCACCAACAAGAGGTATGGAATTTTATTTCGCATTTCCAAGATTTCAATAGTATTTATGTTCCTAGAATATACAACCAACTGTGGATGCATTGGAAAATGATACTACTAGGTTATCACCACTTAGAGACTTTTTTTTTTTATAAATTATTTATAAACCATCCATCCCTAACAATATCACAAACTTATGTGTTTTCAATGATGACCAACAGATATTTCACTTCATAAAAAGCACTGATGTATTCAAGGATGCATCTATCGACAAAGACGAGCATGAGAAAGTGTTACAATATGCAGCTTGCGGAAACAAAGAGTACCCCATGCCGAAAGGCAAGGTATCAATGGAAAATTTATATGATTTGAATAACCGCTTCCGAGGGCTAGTCAATGCGAAAACCCATAGTTCAATTTTTCCGCACGAACAAATAAATATTGGGACAAAAAAGGATCTGAAGTTTGTCAATATTGGTACTCGTTTCACACTATAGGAGCAACAAGCTTTCATCCACTTATTCAAGCAGTACCTAGATGTATTCACGTGGACATACAACAAGCTTAAAACTTATGGCACACTAATAATTCAGCATGCAATTCCAATCAAACAAGGGGGCAAGCATTTCCAGAAAAAGCTACAGAAGGTACATCCGACGCTTGAGCTTATGATTCAAAAGGATTTGAGAAAATTTCTGGATGCACGGATCATATACAAAGTGTGAGATTCAACCTAGGTATCAAATCGGGTCCCAATTAGAAATAAGTTCGCCAAAATATGCTTCTGTTGATTTCCACAACTTGAACCGCACCTCGGAAAAAGATAATTAACATGTTTCGTTTATGGAATAGATACTACAAACAATATTGGGGACATATATGTTTTCTTTATTGGATGGGTATTCTGGTTACAACCAGGTTCTAGTCTTAGAGCCTCACAGACGAAATACTATGTTTTGCACGAAGTGGGGCACATTCGCCTTTAAAAGAATCATTAGAGGAATTTTGAGGTCTAAAATGGACCTCATAAGAAAAAAGTACAACCAAAATAAACTGTATAAGAACAAATAGGATTCAAGATGATGATGTCAACCATGGGGGATGATTCTCCATTTTTGGAGTAAAAAAGTAAAAATATTAAAAATTAATAAAATAATAAAACTATTTTAGGAGTTTGTCATTTGTGATCCATAGAAGTGTATAAAATATTTCGATAAAAATCACATCAAAGATATTTTTTCAACGTGTTTCGAACCAGCTAGTGTGGTTCATCATCAGGACAATGTCCTGATGATGAACCACACTAGCTGGTTTGAAACGCGTCGACAAAATAAAACTATTTTTCAACTCGTATTTTAAAATTATATCTCTATTTTTTTACTCAAATTTCAAGCGGAATTACTCATTGGATGCAAAATTTAATTCTTTATCCAAAGAGAACCCATGCTGCATACTTTCAATGGACCTCGCTACACGAAAAATGAGAAATACATGAAAAAATGTGTGTAATAAATTTTTCATGTGTTTTTCATTTTTCGTGTAGCATGGTCCATCAAAAGTATACAACATGGGTACTACATGGATTAGGAATCAAAATTTTCATCGAAAAAGTGTTCCCACTTGAAATTTGAGTAAATCCATAAATTGGAAACACAAGTTGAAAAAGTAGTTTTTTTCTTTTTTCCCTCTAAATTTTGATGATGTAATCTAATGTTATTTTATTATTTCCACTATTATTTTATAATTCCCTTATGAGGCCCATTTTAGACCTCAAATATCCCCTAATGGCCATTTGGGTTAGTCAATGTCGGTGCGACATTTCAACTCGCCACGGACATCACATTCTCTAGACTGATCGAACATAGCATAGTGTTCTATCTTGATGATGTCATGGTGTTTTCCAGGAAGAGATATGACCACATAGACCACCTGAAGAAAATATTTGAGAAATGTCACAAATACGGGATATCCCTTAATCCCAAAAAGTTTATTTTTGCAGTGTCTGAGGGTAACCTCTTGGGCCTTATCATTTCCAAAAGTGGGATCAAAGTAGACCTGGAAAGGGTTAAAGCAATTACGCAAATTACCTTCCTTGTGAACAAGAAAACTATATGCAGTATTTCTTGGGGAAAATTAACTTCCTTCGCAAGTTCATCTCCGATTATGCTTAGATTTTGAAGCAAATACAAGAGATGGTAAAGGACCATGTGATTTACAAATGGGACAAAAGGAAAAATGATGCATTTTCCTGTATTATGAAAGCCATTTCATAATCACCTACTTTATACAACTCGGATTTTAGCAAATATTTTATGCTTTACACTTTCACTTATGACACTTCTCTTTCCATTGTGCTTACACAAAAACATGATCACAACAATGAGCGACCAATATATTTCATGAGCGCTAGCCTTCAAGGACGTAAAATCAAATGCCCCGCCATAGAAAAACAAGATTATGCATTATACAAGGTGGTGAGGCACTTTCAATCCTATCACTTGAAAATTTAATGCATAATATTTGTTCTGCACCCAACAGTCAAATAACAGTTTGTTCAACAATATCTGGGAGAAAGAAGAGAGAACTGGATGACTAGTTTACAAGAGTATGACTTAGAGTTCAATCCAGTTCACACAATCAATGACCATGGTCTATGTTGGCTAGCAGTAGAAGCGGTCAATGCAAAAGAATAAGATCCTCCTGGATGGGATCAGGAGGTCAAAATGTATAATGTTGAGCAACCTTCCCCCACTACCATCAAAAACTCTTAGTACGCAGATGTGCGACAATACCTTAAGCACTACACCATGCCCTCCCACTTATCTGCATGACAAAAGAGGGCACTTAGACTTAAATAATTATCTTATTGATTGGTGCATGGGATTATTTTTAGAAATCACCATAATGGAGTGTTTCTCAGGCGCCTAGAAGCACATGATTCAAAGAGAGTATTGTGTGGTCTCTACGATGGACCAGTCGAGGGACACTTCACGAGTGACACGACTGCACATAAATTTATGTGGGTCGGTTTCTTTTGGCATACATTATTTAAATATTCTCACGCTTATGCCCACAAGTGTTCGGTCTGTCAAAAGTGTGTCGGCCGAAAGTAGAACTAAGTCACCCCATTTCAACCTATCGTAGCGAAAGAACCATTTCAACAGTGGTGCTTAGATGTCATTAGTGAAATATTTCTGCATTCATCAAAGCATCACTGCTACATCCTCATTGCTATAAAATATTTTACGTGGTGGACATAATAAGTTTTTCTTAAGCATGTGAATGATCAAGAAGTTATCAACTTCCTTAAGCATAATATAATTTCTAGGTTCGACATTTTGACTTCACTTGTTTTCAATAATGCAAAATATTTCTCATCATTAAAATTATATGATTTTGCATTAGAAAATGGAATCATATTGAAACATTCAGCTAACTACTATTCACATGGAAATGGTCTTGCTATGTCTACAAATAAGAACCTTATACGTATCTTCAAGAAGACCATTTTCTCCGAGCAAAGTAACTGGCACCCTACTTTGGTAAATTCCTTATGGGTTGATCAAGTCACACCAAAACCCTCTTTGAACATGTCTTAGCCTTACTTCCTGGTGTAGGGAAAAGAAGCCATGCTTCCCCCTAATATATACTTTCCTGCTCTCCAAATTTCACAAGAATCCAAGGGAAAACCATGTTTATTAGTTCAATGTAATGTGGACACTCTTCATAAGCTCCAGGAAGAAAGGATGAAAGAAAAAGAAAAAAATTATCTTCACCAAAGTTGTATCAAGAGGTGGTTCGACAAGAAGTCTTCAGGGAAGAATAACTTCAGTGTGGGTGCCTTAGTTTTGAAGTGGGACAAATCCCACAAGGAAAAAGGAAAACATACTAAGTTTCAATCCCTGTAGATTGGATCATTTAAAATTCATGAAAATCTTGGCCAACACACATATCATCTACAATCACTAGATAGGAATATTTACTATCTCCTTGTCAATGGTCAAGAATTAAAACATTATTTTCAATGATGATTTGGGGCTATGCCCAACGCTGTGTACATAGTATTTTCTTGTTTTCTTGGTTTTTTGTTTTTTTTGGTCATGAAAATAAATGTTGTGTGTGAACCTGTTTTCTGGCTTCTTTATGTGTAGCCGAATTGAAAAGAGTATTGTGAAACTTCACCATTTAGCTAACCTTTGACCTGTCTTCCTTGTTTTGGTTACATATTTTGGTCAATGAAGTTCCGATGGAAAATATAATTTGTCTGTGAGGAGAGTTTTGGTTAAACCATGAACTTGTGTCTATTCAGGAAACCTTATGCCCACACTCAGTTTTTCATGTTTTAGCATTTTCACACTTATCCAATTAGTAGAAGAGGAGAATGGGAAAAATATAAAAGAGAAAACCTAAATCAGAGGTCTCTATATGCATCTCTGAAAGGACAACCTCTCTTGCTCTCAATAAGTCAGGATCCCTCTTCCTCCCATAAAATGAATAAGTGTTGATGCATGATCCTATTTAAAATTAATAAATAAAGGCGAAATAAGAGAAAGGCTTCCTGAATAGAGAGGTGAAGCAAGAAACTCTGTCATTGTACTGACCAGGCTCGCTGGTAGTGGAGCAATGTTTTTTTTAATGTAGTGACTTCGTTGAGGTACTTTCTAGGCATGTTGGTAGTGGAGCAACACCAGAGATGAAAAAACATACTCTGAAAATCTAAAGCTCGTGAAATTCACTATCTGATTCGAAACATTGTGATATTGTTGAATATTATGTTGTGTTCAACTGAGAAGGTATTAATGGGACCATGTTTAGTCCTGGGGTATGTGGGGAGACCAAAAAAATCTACACGATGAATCAATACTACTCGAAGAGCTGAGACCCTACACGAAAGAGTTAACCAAGGAAGAGAGGTTGGAATTCTACTAGTGTGTTGCCAAGTTTTGTCGCTGCTACAACACCCACCAAAATTTTGGCCTATGCTCAATTTCGGAGCCTCCCCTTGTCTTGTGCGTTGTTTTCACAAACATTTAAACTCATTCCATGTGTTTTCTTGAAGTGTTACGGTCCCTTTTGCGAGATAGGAAAAATGTTGACTTTTCACATGTTAGTTGTTGTACAATGTGTATGAGCATGTTTTGGTGGTTTCAAGGGGTTAACTTTGTGTAAATTAGTTGATATAACCATGTATTGAACTGTCGCACTCATTTCCAAAGCTCTAAGCATCATCACACAAGTGTCATCACGATCGTTGCTAAGTGTATCTTAAGTGTCACACTTGTCGTGAGTTGTCGTAAAGTTGTTGTAATGAGGGAAATGCATTTTTCAGGTGTCCTGGATGATCTATGGTGTTTTTTTTGTAAATTATTCTAATTGTTTGATCATAGTCGAAGTCTTATCACTATTCACATCAACCTCATTGATCTTGCTCTTAGCCAATTTCTGAAAACTTCCTGACCAAGCAACTTAGCCTCACCTGGCCTTCTTGAACTATGCATTGCACAATCTCATCCTTTTATCTATGACCCTTTCCTCTTGACACTACATAATGCACAATTATTTCCTCCCAATACTGTTGCACTATATAGTTCCAGTGCTCATGCCCAAACCTTGGCCTCCAGAATTACACAATTTATTCCCCCAGCCTGGCCTCAATTGTGCATTGAAAAATCTCTAGCCTCAATCTCAACCATTGAGATATTGAGATGCATAATTTTTCAATTTACTAGCCTCCTCTTCCTACCGAAACTACACAATGGGTTGATCCAGTGCCCATCCCCCCAACCTATCACAATGATCTCCCAGTTTGTGAAAATTTCTTCCTTAGTCCAACCTGGACTGCGCATTGTGTAGTCTCAATGCTCAATCTTCACCCCTGACTTCCTGAGCTACACAATTACACATTCATTGAGCCTCTCTCCAAACCTGTCACTTGGTTACATCTCAGTCAATGGATCAACAGGCATTATCTTAGATTGGGGTTTATCGGACTGATGTCGTATTGTCATGAGTGAATTGCGAATGCAGGTAACTTATCATGCCATGGAAAGATGATGAAGAAGGAGATGAAGAAGGGAAACATGCTGAAATACATCTTTGTATTTTATTATACAAGTTGATCAACAGAGAGAAAGCAAGGGGACATCAGATTGGGACCATAACTCAAGACTTCAGGTCATTGAAGGCTCTTTACCGCTAAGGCATACATAGGTGGATAAAAGAGCATTCTCAAAAAAACATATAGAAAGGATCAGCAAGAGTGGCTTGAAATTGCCACATCATTAAGCAGTCCATGTCAGCAGTGTCATGTCATGTCATGTCATGAGTTGTCACATGCCGCCATTATTCTCGATTATGTAAATGTATTGTAAAGTGAAGGTCTAAAGGGCATGTACAAAATATGAAGAGTCATGTAAAGTTGAAAGGTCATAGGAATTCAAATAGTCACGAGGGAAGTCAAAGAGTCATAAGGAAGGTGAAGCTTCACCTCATCATTGGTTATATATACACCCTTAGTGTATGAAAAAGGGACTTTTCACCTTGGCTCCTTCCGCAAGGCATTTGAGATACAATATATTTCTTTTGAGGACCAAGGAGTGGCTCCAACACTTCACTATTGGAGCTAGTGGTGTTCGTTGTATACATATGCCATGGAAATTTTACTTAATAACAAAATTATCATGACCAACATGTTATTCATGCATGGATTATGAATATTTATAAGACTATTATGTGGTTGCTTGCAGTTCATGTTTGCTTTCATATGTGATAGAGTAGTTGAAATATTTCGGTTATTTTAGCACTTATCTTATTAAGAATATGTTTTAATGGTTGTTATCATTGTCCCATCCTTGTGGAATATTCTACAAGATCCTAGGCAGATCTTTCTCATTGATTGGTTGTAATGACCATCACGTTATTTGTGGACTATTCCACTAGATGTCAAATGGGTCCTTCTTGGTTAATGTGTTTGTCTATGACTAGGGTGGTACTATTACCTCTCTCTTAGAGGCTCACTTTATTCTTTCCCTCTGCAGTATAAGAACCTTGAAACACCTACAACTAAAAATTCATCAGGCACACCTTTTTTCCGAAGGCACAATTTCACCCCTCTCTCTTGTTGCTAGTTAGAGCCAAGGAAAATCTTTAAGCATTTGGCAACCAGGCCATATTCCGGATGGGGCTCCTATCCCAAGTAATATGAGGTCTAATTGGGACCAAATATTGGGTATACCCTTTGAATTTTGATGGGTCCAACGCCGTCAACAATTATATTTTTTATATTCTTACCATTGAATCTCCATGCTCTTGATTATTTTTATCTTTCTTTTTTAAGGTAACATATCAGATACTGGGATTTTTTGTATGTTGTTCACTCTGATTTATTTTCCTTATTTCTGGTGATGCATCCTTATTCTTATCTTATGGTTCCATAAGGGATATGTAATGGGTCTGTGTTTAGTTGGAGCTCATATGGAAGTTGTACCCAGATACTTTTGTAAATCTATGTTTTTGGAATAAAATACAAAGTGTTTATATTCACAAAATGAAAAAGTTAGGATAAGGAAGTTGATTTTTCATTTGATATATATATATATATATATATATATATATATATATATATATATCTTGATTAAAAAGGTTTTATATAAAAATAAATATATCTTTAAAAAATTTAACCCAATATTAATTACATGCTCTCTTTTTTCCAAGAGGGAAAAAGACATCCTTTATATTAAAAATGATTGCAAAAAGAGTAACACATAACTACATAGTAACCCATACAATGGTTAACATATTTTGGATGAATATATACACATAAATAGTCTTTATAAAAAAATTATGATACCCAAGCACCAAGAAGCATACTTGTTATCAAAGAGAAAACATACAAAAAAAACTATAAAGTATACCAACAAGACAAGTGATTTATAAGATAAGACAAAGGTCCAATTATGAACAAACAAACAAAAAACAGATCCAATGATATATAACTAGAAAAACTACCATGATGGAGTGTTCATATATGAATATGTAGAGGCATGAGGTATGATGGAACTATGATCCTATAATATCCAGATAGGGAACCTGCAACAAAATTATCCAAGTAGATGAAGTCCATCCACACCCCACAGTCCTTTATTTGAGAGAAAATAAGCCTTAATATTCCTCTCCTTATGGATGTGCTCATAATATAATTCATGGAAAAACTGGGTCAACATCCGAGTTTTGGTCATCCAATGGTGAATTTGTAGAACATGTATGTTTCCCTTACCCTTCAACCATTATGTTTCCCTTACCCTTCAACCATTCAATAAAAAATGTGTGTCCTCAAAAATCTGTGGAGAGAGCAGTTCCAAAGAGGCAACAATGAACAAAATTTCCCACACCATTATAACTTCAGCCTTTGTATTAGTGCATGCACCAACATTGAACCAATAGTGGACACTTAAATACCTAGGCATCATAATCAGACCATTGCACCTACATGTGCCTGCTTGTTGGGCCCCATAAAAATAGCCTCTAGTCTCATTCAAGGGGAGTGTCATAACTAGGGTGAAGCGACACTTGGAAATAGAAAGAAATTGCAAGTCATCAAGGAAAATCGAACGACCTGAGGGATGATCCATAAGAAATTGAATTGTGTTCCCTTGAAAATCCTATTGTTCTTAACCTTTCAAATACCCCAAGCAATGAATAAGGAAGAAATTGTAGGAATCTCCTATGTTGTGTCTAACATTCTACACAACATTCCAAAAAAAGAGCTAGTCCTAGCTAAGGAAGATTGAGGACCCAACCAACTTCCCTCCACAATTATCTAGATAAAATGCAGGAAAAAAAGAGATACATTATAGACTCATAATCCTGTGAGCATAATATACAAATGTTAGGACCCAAAAAACCACTTTGTACCATATTTCCTCATGTCAGAATCGTGTTATCCATAGCAAGAAAATATTAATTACGTGTTAATGTGTGGAATTTGATCAACTATTCTCAAAGTTTCATTGCCAGAGTTAAAAGTGTAAATAAATGA
Organism: Pinus albicaulis; assembly: GCA_034641835.2. NCBI lineage: Eukaryota > Viridiplantae > Streptophyta > Pinopsida > Pinales > Pinaceae > Pinus > Pinus albicaulis. The sequence continues at coordinate 493,293,162 of CM076581.1, read as the reverse complement.
AGTATTTCATTTTTTGGAGAATCAAAATAAATGATGGATTTTTAATGCAATCCATATCTCTCAGTATGTTATATTAAAGTTGACAGTTAAGATCAACTTCATAGACTTTATAACTGAAATTTACAACAAGACACTTATAAATTCAATTTTTTTGTGCTAGCCCATCAAAGAAAGTTGAGGCTTATCCTTCTAGATGAGCACTTCAAAGTGAGAGTTTTTCTACTAAGTTTTTATACTGAGGGGTATTGATTTATGAAGGGACAAAGTTGTTAATAACAATTCAAAAATTACATGATTATGTTCCAACCCATATTTCTCAATTTACAATCAAAGGAAAAGCTCTAAGAAATGTGATATGTTTTCCAAAGGGCCAAAAATTTAAAAATTTAATCCAATATATATATATATATATATATATATATATATATATATATATATATATATATTAATTACTAATTAAAAACTTATAAAATAAATAAATAAATCTTAAAATTTGTTGACAATTACTCATCACCTGCCATTGTGGAACGAGAACATTTATTTTCTTAGTTTGAAAGATTCTCCATTGTCAAAGCGAAAAGTAGTTATATATAACTTATCTAGATTTTTAGAGAATCAAAATAAATGATAAGTTTAAATCTTATCTCTCAAAGTTGTTATATTAAAATTTCAAATTATTATCAATTTTATATAGTTTGTGTTTTTTTTTCTCAAAATTTGTTTATGTGGGACTTTTTTATTTTTTTGTAAATCACCACAAATTTTCCATTAATCAAAAGAGATTTACAATGACTACATGGTTATCGCCAGAACTAGTATGGAATTACAAAAAGTATGTAGATGCAAAAAAACCTCTAACCAGATTTATTTGTAAATAACTTGAAGGAATTTATGTTCCAAAATACTACCTGAACCTTCATTTATCATGGCCTTATAAGGATCTGCTATAAAATTTAAAAAAGTTGTTCCCAAAAAAAGATAAAGCTTCTGAGTAATAACCCCAAAACCATAGAGGAAAATCAAAATGATATAAGAAGTTCCATGCAAAGTAACAAGAACCATCCACAAGTACGTCATGTTGATGTTTGTTGTCCAACAGATCATTAGTGCACAATTGACACCGAAAAGAGTTGCCAAAAATGAAATATACTATGAAGATAATACCTTTAAGAAAATATGACCACTGGATAAGGGGGAGCTCCATTAGCTGGTGGAGAAATGTTAGGAGGTGAATCCATGTTAACAGTTGTAACATCAATAATCATAGGAGTATCAGTAAGGTTCTCAGAGTCATAATTTGATTCTGACTCATTGTACTTTTCCACTCTTTGAAAACGAATGAGAATTCCATCCAGGCATTACCGAATTCTCTTGAGAAGGCATTTCATTTTTTCCTAACCTACAAATATTCTATAATGATCAACTTGTTTATCCCAGATGACCAAACATAATAGGGTGTAAAATTTCTACTAACCATGCAACAAAATGTAGGAAGTTTGACTTTCTTTTTCTAAATTTTCTAGGGTCAGGAATCCATTTGAATTCTTTTTTTTTCAACTTGAGAGTCTGATAAGTAGGCTTTGCACCAAATTCAAGAGATTCAAGTTGACGAATCTCCTTTTGACCTCCATAGGGATTGTTTCAAACAAATATGCAACTAAATTCTATCAGAATAATCACCTATGCTGGGAGATAGACCTACTGCTTCAACCTCCCCAACGAATTGCCATTCTCTGATGAGGTGGCATACTCACTTGGAGACGTGCACGATTAGGAAAAAACAAACTAACTCGAATACTAAAATAAGGGTTCTTAACCAGATTGAAGACCAAAGTCACACATAACGGATGTGAGTAATTCCAACAAAAGAAAGGATTGTATCATCCTCAAAACCCACAAAGCACGGTATTGGAAAAAACTCGAACCTACTGAAAACCCCTCTATACACAAACTCAAAGGTATTTAAGACTAACACCAGAAGGAAAAATGAACCAGCTGTCAAATGCAGTGGCCCCTGACAGTTGGTGAGTGATTTTACCAGGAGGGGGAGACGAGAAACAACAATGGGGTTGTTGATAAATGCAAGTGACAAGAGGGGGAGACAATAAACAACAATGAGGTTGTCGACAAGTTCTTTTCCTACAAACCAAATATTGTGACCATTTTGAAGGATAAGAGAAGGATGGGAACAATGAAGTAGAAGAAGGTAGCTTACATTATACCAGGAGAAAGGATTATCCTTTATAAACTAGAACTTTATATCAAACATAAGCATGAGACAATTCCATACCAAATTGAGCTCTGTAAACCAAAAAATCTCCCATTGTGACTTCATAGGGCCATATTAAGGTAAACCATTAAAACTAAATTGAAAAAATTCCAGGTACCAAAACCTGCATACCAAAATCATACAACTTAAAGAGCTACCTAGGAATTCAATGCCCTCAAGTGTCGATGAGGGAAGCACGACCACCAATTTGAAGACAAGCCCTAAGGCTCCACTATGTAAGAAAAAAATGAAAAACAATGACTTTGAAACCTTGTGGACAAAGGAGCCTTATCTGCCAAATTTATTCCCGCTGAAAAGTATTAATGAATGGTTGTTTAATCACAAAGGATGGCGTGCCAAGCATGACATAAAAAATAAAACCAGAGACCATATAATCTCACCAACTTTGTTGCATATTACTACGTACAATTTCCACCCTTGGCACAATCAATCCCATCTATAACTAAACTGTGAGGAGACATAACATGCAGTCAAAGGACCATTCCTTTTCCAGGGTAGGATGGAGGTAGGACATGTGTTGAATGTGGAACACTCCTTAAGCAAAAAATTCTTTCTGAACTGCAAGGAGCCATTAATGAGTTGTAGGAATGCTTCCTCCACTCCCATGGTTTGTATGAACCAGAGCCAAAAAACAAAGAAAAATCAGTGAGTTGTAATATATTTCATCCGTCAACCTCACATGTCTTAGAGGGACCACCACCATAAAAGGAAATTCCATTCTCTTCATGTTGATAGTCAACATATCACCTTCGAAGAGAGATCTGGCCATAGTATACCACATGCCAACATGCATCTTATTATGTGCTTGATAACACCCCCATCGGGGAATATCCACTATCAGAAGTTTTTTCTTGTTTGAGAAATCTCAATATTTCTTGATTCTCCACGTCCCAATCTGGAATTGACCACGACCTTTCCATATCCATACTTGCCACCTTGCAACGCAAGTTTGAAAGGTAGTCTGCCATGTTGTTGACTACCTGTTTGGTATGTTCTACTATGAAATGATCAAAATCATTCAAACACTCTGCAATATTGGCGAAAACCACTTCCAATCTCCAAATATGGATGATTTTACAGGTCAGTTGTCCATTCAATAATTGTTGACTGCACTGTATCACAAATGAAGAGTCTCCATGTATCTATATTAACTTATAACCTTGATGATGCACAATAAGGAGTGCTCTCTCCATAGCAAGGAAATTGGAAAGGTTTTTTGTTGTAGTATCACATTATACTGTGAAATATCTCAGAGGAACTGAATTATCATCTCGAAATATCCCCCCAAAATCTGTTGGTCCTGGGTTTCCTTTCGATGCTCCATCAAAAATTAATTTTATGATTTTTTTTTTTTGGGGGGGGGGGGGGGGGTTGGGTAATAGGATTTCACAGCTATTGAATATTATAAATTATTCTTTAGGAGAGAAATGGTCACGTTGCCTTCATAATTCAAGTTTCTTAGAGTGGATGTTTTCACTTCATCAACTTCCTAATTCATAGAGGACCATACAATTGTTAATATCATCTCCCATAAATTGGCAAAAATTATTTCTTTTTATAAGTCTGATATTCTCTCCTTCTATCGATTTTTTTTATTATGTTCCTTCCATAGATTCCACAAGATAAAACCTAAAATAAATTTCCATGCTCTATTAACTATTGCATTCTTGAACTGAGTAGTATGCCATTGATAAAAAATAGCAAGCATATATTGGAAATTAGAAATCGAACGACCAAAGAGATTTACTAAGTTTTTTCACACCCCTATAGAAAAGGTACATGAGAGAAATATATGTTTTTTTGTTTCCTATGCTTCATGACAAAGAAAATAAAGAGAAGGACCTTCAAATCCTCTCCTACAAATCCTATCCCAAGTTAGAATTTTCTTCCATGTTATTAACCATATAAATTTTGAAATCTTTATCCACTAGAGACTCGACCATATCCACTTCCAAACGTGTTGGTTCTTGAACGAGTGATGTCCTACTGCAATTCAATATTCTTCGCTAATAGTGAAATGACCATGTTGACTTGTCCCCCATTATAGAAAATTGACTCCATTCAAAAGATGAATCTTCCATTTACATAGCTCCTGGTCAAGCTTCTCCCATGGAAGTGGGTGAGGGGCTAGAGGCCAATCATTATTTTGTTTCAATGTCCTCCAAAAATATGATTCACTCTATCAATATCCACAAAACCCCTCTGTATTAACAAATGATGTCTCATTTAATGTTTTGAATGGAGTTAAAGACAATAATCAACTTCATGATCAAATTTTAGATAAGGGAAAAAACAATTGTCATTTCAATCTAAGAATTCAGAGATTCCCACCCCCCCTCACCGAAGAAGAAATCAATTTGCTTCTAAACATGCAACCATCCTCAAAATATTTACATAATGAAGAAATTTTTTCTACTTCTTCTAATGTTGATGAATGTACAAAAGTTTTTATCCATGAAGGGACAGAAGAACAAGTTGATGCTCATGTTATTCTACCTTCCCAAAAAGGCCCATTGCTTGATATCACGCCTATTGAACAAAACAATGATTTTCAAACAGAATGAAACCAATCTAATCAAGATATATTGGGATTGTTGGAAGAGAAATATGTTGATCCAATGTTTATAATTAATGACATTCCTTATTCTGAAGATTTTCCTAAATACGATCAATATGATGATAATTATGATAATTTCACAAAACAATCACTAGCTATTTTGAGGGATGAGATATTAGAACTTCAGCTTGATGAGGATTTTCTAAGAGCTTTCTTTCTTCTCTTAAAATCAAGAAAATGTTCTCCTCAAGTTAAAAAATGGCTTCTTGATATAATTTATGAAAATTATGAAAATGAAATCAAACTTTTGCATTCTCAAATTCAGTCATACAATTTCCGAAATCCTAAAGAATTCTTTGAAAATCTTCCTTCTCCAAAGCAAGAGGAAATTGTACTATCTTTTGACTTGCATATTGAAGATGATTATTCTTTCAAACACAAAACTGAAGAAATAAGTTCATGGTCTAATATTCATAATTCAATTGAACAATTAGTCATTGAAGGCCTAGAAGTAAATAACATACATCATGCTTTTATTGATCCTATATCAGATTATATGGAGAATCTTTTGAGACCAAATTTGCAAACATGTTTTCTCTATAAGGATCAAATACATCAAAAGTGGCCTTTACACATCATATCAATTATTATAAAGGCACATGATCATAACATACTTCCAATTTTGATCACAAGCAATCAAGTTATCCATTTATTTTTACAACTACTTGATTGGCTTCATTGGCATTTTTGTATTACCTGATTCAATAAGGTTTTTAGTAGATTAGAGTAGGCAAATGAGTGCTAATAAGCTCATAATTTTGAGCATCTTTTTTAGTTTTCAATTTTCAGCTATTTTTTCATTAAGATGGTTTGAAAATTTTTGTATGTTGTTTTAAGTTTCAGATCAGATTTCAGGTTGCAGAAAAAGGACTATATTCAATTAAATATTTTCAACCACAGAAAATGCATCAGTTTAGATTGGATGGTGACTTACTGGAGTTGAAGCCCGAAGTGAAGGCCCTAAGCTTCAGAAGTTGCACTATCATATATAAACTAAAGCTTCCAGAAAAAGGAGATTACATGGTTCAGTTTGAAGACATTTTGAGGCCTCTGACCTGCTGTTCTTGACTTTTCACAAGGAAAAGCCATCCCCAAGTGGAGCCAGTGTTAGACTCCTATACCAATAGGTGTCATTTTTCATGATTGTCTTGATTGAATTATGGAATATGTTCAAACCTTCTTTCTTGAGCAAAGGTGTTCCATATTCTTGAAAAACCAAAAAATCAAAAAAATTTAAAAAATGTAAAGAGGGTATACCCTAAAAGAAAAATCAAAGGGTAAAAAGAATAAAAATGGCCAAAAAGTAAAAGAAATGAACCCCATCAAAAATAAAGGCAAAGGAAAGTGTGCAAGTCTAAATGCCACTACTTTTTACTCTGATGTAATAAAAAAATTGTGTGCAACTTGTATTTTATGCCACAATTCATGAATAGTCAAACTGTTTAAGCTTGGTTAGTTCATGTTTCAATTTCATGTTTTAGAATAGAGAATAAATATCTGACCAAACAGTTTAATCTTGGCATATAAGTAGATAAGTAGAGTTAATAAGAGGTGCTCAACAGTTTAATCTGAGCCCTTGGATGTAATAAGGATAGAATTAGATAGATTTGCCTTGTAAAAGAAAAGAAGATTGATAAGGGTTTGCAAGTCTAAATGCACCCTAATAAAGAAGATAAAATGGTAGTGTAAGGTAGATAGGGTAGGTAGATGGTGCTGCAAAATTTTTATCTGATGAATGATGCTGCTAAATGTTTTTGATCCTTTACTTTCATCACAAATACTGAAGCAGGAAATACACTGGAAAATCACAACAAGCAAAGTCAAAATCATTAACTTCCCTCATCACTTTCCCCTTAAAAAGTTTTACTAATTTCCCCCAAAAGTACTAAGGTATTTAGAGATCAAAAGGGCTCAAGGCATTTCCTTGACTTTTGGAGGGACCGGACCCTCGGCCTAATGATCAAAAAGACCTAAGTACTTGAGATAATTCATCATTATAATCATTCACCTTTAACCTTGTCCTAAGTAAAATCTTATTTTGCTTAGGAAAACTATACAAAATTCCATAAAAATCCCTCAAAATAACTTACTATCCTAAGTTTAAGTGTTGAAAATGAGATATTGCAATTCACTTCAGAAAATATCACTTTCTTAGATGAGCAAAGTGTTTTGAGTTCCATTGTCCCTTTGTCATATTTACATCTAACTCTATTTACTAAATCCCTAGTGAAATGCCCTATCCTAAGTATATAACTCCTTTTATATAAATATCCAAAAACCCATCTATTATAATGTTTTAACCAAAGTATTTACCTCCCAAATATTCATTAAAACCCGCTTCTACAAGCCCTTTGGTTAAAATATATCGTTATATTATAGTCCCGCCCCTATGATAAGTTAACTACATCGGTTATTTTATCATATAATAAAATAAAAAACATATATACGAAAAACTTTAAACATATGATTTATATGTTTAATACAAAAATATAAACCAAACCCGAAGTTTTATTTTCTAAACCAAAACTTGGGAAAAACCCCGTGCCACCGTGGCTCATCCACCTGGCATCCCATCCGAAACTTTAATTAAAGACCAGCGCGCATAATTCCTTACCCCGACCCTTTTCAACCATGGGATTAACTAATTATCTGAATTAGTTAATAACCATACTTTCCGCCTATTAGACGCCCCCCGGGATGATTAATAGAGTTAATTGTGTTTAAAACCCCGCCGGGCCCGCGTGTTAAAACCCCCACCATCTATCCGTCCCTTCCACTGTCAGATCTCCCACTGCAAGATCTACGACTAACGTTCTTTCCGCTAGCCATCCAATACCTGAAAAATAACCAGCGGGGGATTGGTGGTATTTGACCAGTCTCCCGTCCACGTGTCGTTACTTTTATGGAATCGCTGCCCGCTCGTTCAAAACCACTCTTGTCCATAAGCGGTGCGGGGATCACCGCTTACCGCTTACCGCTTACCGCCCGACCCTGCACACGTCAGCCCGTACTAATATGACGTCACTCCTCGAAAAAATAAAAAACCCTTTTAACTTGTAAATAAAGCGAATTTTCGTGTTTTTCCCGTTATTTTCGTTATTGAAAACGACTGCGCTTTCTGCTACGATTTTCAAATTTCCGCTGAAATCTACTGTGCTATCTGATTTCGCTCCAAGACTCCGCTGCACCTGTGTTCAAGTACCCTCCTGCCATCGCCTGATACCTGTTAAAAGTCAGTTTGCCTCCAAGAACAGGTATTTATCCTATTTCGCCCCGAACTGCAAGTAAAACTCTGTTTTCTTTGTTTTTCGCTGAATTAGTGTTTAAATCACATTCCTAAGATCATTCCCTGAGTTTTACGACTGTAAATTGTTCCCTTGAACCTGCAATTGTGCCAATTTCCTTCAGTAAGATCAAAATCACGCCCGGCCTGTGAAGAAAACCAGAAACCTCCGTTTTGAATCCACAAGAACCAAAATGGAGGCCCCGACAGCTTTGAATATAACTCCACTGAATGCCCCTCACCGTGAATTGGAATATTTACCTTTGGTAGATAAATATTTCCAAATTAAAGACTTGCATTTTGATGAAAGTCCCCTTCTGAGTTATTGTCGCTGCAGAGACGAATACTCAAAGGGGCAAGATCTTATAGGGTTGTGGGAATCCAATCTCCCGAGATATCTCATCCCCTCAGTCATTACTTTCCCAGAAATTATCCACTATTGCCATTCTAACTATGATCCCACTCAAAGAGCAGTAATTTCCCCTGACCAGAGTGTTCTTTTCCCCATTACTCCCCAAGCTATCAATACAATGCTACATTTTGAACCTGATCAAGAGCTAACTCCTTTGTCTATGGAAGAATTGCTTGAAAAATCTACTTGGTTGTCCCCTGAAGAGGTAATCAGAAGATCACATCCTTGGATAAATAGTCTTAATACTATTCATAAGATTTGTTTACTCCAAGATTGTTATCAAATCTATTCAAACAGAGGTTAGAAAGCATAACAGCTAAAGAGTATCAATGGTTAAAGTGTATCAGGTAAAAGTCAGTGACAGTTAAAATGAAGTTACAGAGCAGTCAAAGGTAAACAGTAAAAGTAAATACAGAAGGCAGTAAAATGGTAAAAAGAGATGAGAATACTTTCACCAATAGTGAGGTTTGTCTAAAGTGAAATTAAAACAGTCAAAAGAGCAAGAAAGTAAAAAGATGAAAAAACATAACAAGAAGGAACATTTTTGTAGAAATTGCATATTTTAGTCATAGTTTTTCAGAAACTATTGTGATCAATCCAAGATGAATTTTACAAAACTGAAGGAGGTTTATGTTCTTAAGAGGTCCATCTACAAAAACCTCTCTCACTTTTCTAACAGCCATTATGGTTTTGGAAATATTAAACAATGTTGGAAAGCACTTTTTGCAGAAAATTCCTGTTAAGTAATCATTTTGCAGAGAATATTGTGGAAAATAAGAAATACATCTTACAAAACTGAAGGAGGTTTTTGTTCCTAAGATACCCATATAAAAAAACCTATCTCAGTATTTGCACATTGATTTCAGACAGAGAGATACATGCACATATTTAGAGGCTAGTTTTCAGACTCTGTAAAACTCTGTTTTACACATATATTTTACAGAGACTATTATGCACAGCTGGAGAGGAATTTTGGGAAACTGAAAGATTTTTATCTCACCAACATAGTTATCTACAATAACCTCTTTCACTTTTCACATATCTATTACGGATTGAGAAATAAAAAGATATCATTGGACCCCAATTTTGCAGAATTGTTGGAGCAGAATGCACAAAGAAAGGAAGCAGTTAGTGACTTGGATGCCTCATCATCAACTAAGAGTTGGATCAAATTAGAATTCCCCTCTTTGTCATCACCTATCCATACAAAATAGTGCCAAATAGATGCATTAGTTTGAGTGTCCTTTAATTAAGTTCTATTTATGTAAAATAGTTGGAGATATTTGTGAACCAATTTTGATATTTGTTTCAAGATATTTTAGTTTAGAATTTGTATAAATACTCCATTCTTAGAAGCATTTGGGGTGGATTCTATTACTTTGCTGTAACATTGAGATTTTCGGAATAAAAGCATTTTGGAGAAATTTATTCGTGGCTTACTGGATGACGATTTGAAGCTCAGGACTTTTTGCAGGATTCATGTGTTGGACTGCAGTTCAATAATTCTTTCTACCCTTTGTCTTAAGTTTTATATCAGTTTATAATATCATTATGTCCATTTCTGAATAATTTACATAAAGGATTGAATCAGAATTTACTTAATTGTACTTTGATTTCAGATGTGATTGTTCTTAATGTTTTCCTCTAAATTGGTTATAAGCATGAATTCTTAAATGCTCTTGCTTTGCTAATTTAAACATTGTTGATTACTATAATAAATAATTCTTCATTGCTCTTTGTTTGTAGTCATCTCATTTCTTTCTTTGAACATGGTGAAAGATTCTTAGCTGCCTTTCATCCCTTCAAGATCATCCCATCCACTTTAAATTTTAAGGATTGTTCTTTGTCTAGCTACCTTGCCCTGTAAAGCCATCTTGAGTGTAGAATAGAAATCCAGTAAAGCCATCCTTTGACTCCATAGCCCAATGGACTGAAAACCTTCAACCTTGCCCTTAGTTTGTGGATTCCACCATTTCTCAAAACAAACTCTTGGATCTATAACTAGCCTAAAAACTTCTAAGAACAAAGATAAATTATAAAGAGAGAGCCCTCTCTGGATGCAGATTGGCTAGATTCTGCATCTGAAGGTTGGTTTGTGGTTACCTCGGGTATACTTTCCTCTTACACAACTTCTAGGAAAACCTGAGTGATAACATAGTGGCGACTCCGCTGGGGAGCTGAATCATTTTAATTGTTACTATTGTTTGCTTATAAGCTACAGACAGAGCCTGAAGATCAGCCAGGTAGCCTTTGAAATGCTTTTGCTCTGCAACTGCATAGTAAACAAATGTTGCTTCAGTCTATCTCTGGTTTAGCTTATAAACTGAACTTTGGTTTCAAACATTCAATCAGTTTCTCTAGTTCAATAAATCTTTAAGAAAAATTTAAATCCAATATCTAAAGCCTCTTAAAGAAATCATAGAAGTTGTGTTGAAAATTCATAAAAAAATAAAATAATCATAAAATATTCAAAATTTGGTTTCCTGAAGAACTAACTTTTTCTTCAGAATTGTTTTACAGGTTTAGCTCTGATCTATGATGGTGGACAGGGATCAGACACACAAAGGTTAAAATCATCCACCTGGCGACTCCAAATCAATTTCAGAATCAAGACTCCACTGGAGGAATGAACCTCAAAGAACAATATGGAAAGATCAGGCTTTCAACTTGGATCTTAATCCAAGACATTATGTTCTTTCTCATTAAGATTCAATATGTATTGTATTTTATATAAGGATCTAACTTGGTTGTACAGATAAAGTGGCTTTTCATTATGGCTGATTTTCAAGATGATCCAAGAATAAAACGAAGATATGCTCCCATGAGCAGAGATCACATACCCGGATTTCCACACAAACTACCGAAGGTAAATTGGGGTGAAAATCTGCCCATGTTTCAAGATGAGAATATTGATGATCCTTTACTACATCTCATTAAATTTCATATACACTCATCAAGATTGAAAGGTGATTGGCATGAGGATTGCCTCATGAAGATATTCATGGGAACCTTAGAAGGAAAAGCAAGGGAATGGTATGAAGCTCTTAAACCTGCAAGTTTGTTTTCTCTAAAAGATTTTCATAAGGTATTTTATGAGCATTACAAAGAAGATTTTCCATCTTTATCATTAGCTGAAAATTGTTGTGATCAAACTGAAGATCTTATAAATTACCTTAAAAATATTGATGAAGATTTTGGAAATTGGTCTCCTGAAGATTTATTAGAAGAAGTCCAAAACTTTCATTCTCAAGTTAAATGTCATAATAATCAAGAGGAGTTAAACAAAGATGAAATAAGTCAGGAGATAAATCAATATCCACAAAACCCCTCTGTATTAACAAATGATGTCTCATTTAATGTTTTGAATGGAGTTAAAGACAATAATCAACTTCATGATCAAATTTTAGATAAGGGAAAAAACAATTGTCATTTCAATCTAAGAATTCAGAGATTCCCACCCCCCCTCACTGAAGAAGAAATCAATTTGCTTCTAAACATGCAACCATCCTCAAAATATTTACATAATGAAGAAATTGTTTCTACTTCTTCTAATGTTGATGAATGTACAAAGGTTTTTATCCATGAAGGGACAGAGGAACAAGTTGATGCTCATGTTATTCTACCTTCCCAAAAAGGCCCATTGCTTGATATCACGCCTATTGAACAAAACAATGATTTTCAAACAGAATGCAACCAATCTAATCAAGATATATTGGGATTGTTGGAAGAGAAATATGTTGATCCAATGTTTATAATTAATGACATTCCTTATTTTGAAGATTTTCCTAAATATGATCAGTATGATGATAATTATGATAATTTCACAAAACAATCACTAGCTATTTTGAGGGATGAGATATTAGAACTTCAGCTTGATGAGGATTTTCTAAGAGATTTCTTTCTTCTCTTAAAATCAAGAAAATGTTCTCCTCAAGTTAAAAAATGGCTTCTTGATATAATTTCTGAAAATTATGAAAATGAAATCAAACTTTTGCATTGTCAAATTCAGTCATACAATTTCCGAAATCCTAAAGAATTCTTTGAAAATCTTCCTTCTCCAAAGCAAGAGGAAATTGTACTATCTTTTGACTTGCATATTGTAGATGATTATTCTTTCAAACACAAGACTGAAGAAATAAGTTCATGGTCTAATATTCATAATTCAATTGAACAATTAGTCATTGAAGGCCTAGAAGTAAATAACATACATCATGCTTTTATTGATCCTATATCAGATTATATGGAGAATCTTTTGAGACCAAATTTGCAAACATGTTTTCTCTATAAGGATCAAATACATCAAAAGTGGCATTTACACATCATATCAATTATTATAAAGGCACATGATCATAACATACTTCCAATTTTGATCACAAGCAATCAAGTTATCCATTTATTTTTACAGCTACTTGATTAGCTTCATTGGCATTTTTGTATTACCTGATTCAATAAGACTTTTAGTAGATCAGAGTAGGTAAATGAGTGCTAATAAGCTCAGAATTTTGAGCATTTTTTTAGTTGTCAATTTTCAGCTAGTTTTTTATTAAGTTGGTTTGAAAATTTTTGTGTGTTGTTTTAGTTTCAGATCAGATTTCAGGTTGCAGAAAAAGGACTATATTCAATTCAAGATTTCCAACTGGGAAATGTAGTTTTGATTGGATGGTGACTTCTTGGAGTTGAAGCCCGAAGTGAAGGCCCTAAGCTTCAAAAGTTCCACTATCATATGTACAATAAAGCTACCAGAAGAAGGAGATTACATGGTTTAGTTTGAAGACATTTTGAGGCAACTGACCTGTTGTTCTTGACTTTTCACAAGGAAAAGCCATCCCCAAGTGGAGCCAGTGTTAGACTCCTATACCAATAGGTGTCATTTTTCATGATTGTCTTGATTGAATTATGGAATATGTTCAAACCTTTTTCTTGAGCAAAGGTGTTCCATATTCTTGAAAAACCAAAAAATCAAATAATTTAAAAAATGTAAAGAGGGTATACCCTAAAAGAAAAATCAAAGGGTAAAAAGAATAAAAATGGCCAAAAAGTAAAAGAAATGAACCCCATAAAAAAGAAAGGCCAAGGAAAGTGTGCAAGTCTAAATGCCACTACTTTTTACTCTGATGTAATAAAAAAATTGTGTGCAACTTGTATTTTATGCCACAATTCATGAATAGTCAAACTGTTTAAGCTTGGTTAGTTCATGTTTCAATTTCATGTTTTAGAATAGAGAATAAATATCTGACCAAACAGTTTAATCTTGGCAGATAAGTAGATAAGTAGAGTTAATAAGAGGTGCTCAACAGTTTAATCTGAGCCCTTGGATGTAATAAGGATAGAATTAGATAGATTTGCCTTGTAAAAGAAAAGAAGATTGATAAGGGTTTGCAAGTCTAAATGCACCCTAATAAAGAAGATAAAATGGTAGTGTAAGGTAGATAGGGTAGGTAGATGGTGCTGCAAAATTTTTATCTGATGAATGATGCTGCTAAATGTTTTTGATCCTTTACTTTCATCACAAATACTGAAGCAGGAAATACACTGGAAAATCACAACAAGCAAAGTCAAAATCATTAACTTCCCTCATCACTTTCCCCTTAAAAAGTTTTACTAATTTCCCCCAAAAGTACTAAGGTATTTAGAGATCAAAAGGGCTCAAGGCATTTCCTTGACTTTTGGAGGGACCGGACCCTCGACCTAATGATCAAAAAGACCTAAGTACTTGAGATAATTCATCATTATAATCATTCATCTTTAACCTTTTCCTAAGTAAAATCTCATTTTGCTTAGGAAAATTATGCAAAATTCCATAAAAATCCCTCAAAATAACTTACTGTTCTAAGTTTAAGTGTTGAAGATGAGATATTGCAATTTACTTCAGAAATTGTCACTTCCTTAGATGAGCAAAGTGTTTTGAGTTCCCTTGTCCCTTTGTCATATTAATGTTTAACTTTAGTTACTAAATCCCTAGTGAAAATGCCTTGTCCTAAGTATATAACTCCTTTTACATACATATCCCAAAAAACCCTCTATTATGTTTTAACCAAAGTATTTACTTCCCAAATATTCATTAAAAAACCCACTATACAAGTCCTTTGGTTAAATATATCGTTATACAATAGTCCCGCCCTTATGATAAGTTAACTATATTGGTTATTTTATCATATAATAAAATAAAAAAACATATATGCGAAAGACTTTAAACATATGATTTATATGTTTAATACAAAAATATAAACCAAACCCGAAGTTTTATTTTCTAAACCAAAACTTGGGAAAAACCCCGTGCCACCGTGGCTCATCCACCTGGCATCCCATCCGAAACTTTAATTAAAGACCAGCGCGCACAATTCCTTACCCCGACCCTTTTCAACCGTGGGATTAACTAATTATCTGAATTAGTTAATAACCATACTTTCCGCCTATTATACGCCCCCTGGGATGATTAATAGAGTTAATTGTGTTTAAAACCCCGCCGGGCCCGCGCATTAAACCCCCACCATCTATCCGTCCCGTCCACTGTTCGATCTCCCACTGCAAGATCTACGGCTAACGTTCATTCCGCTAGCCATCCAATACCCGAACAATAACCAGCGGGGGATTGGTGGTATTTGACCAGTCTCCCGTCCACGTGTCGTTACTTTTATGGAATCGCTGCCCGCTCGTTCAAAACCACTCTTGTCCATAAGCGGTGCGGGGATCACCGCTTACCGCATACCGCTTACCGCCCGACCCTGCACACGTCAGCCCGTACTAATATGACGTCACTCCTCGAAAAAATAAAAAACCCTTTTAACTTGTAAATAAAGCGAATTTTCGTGTTTTTCCCGTTATTTTCGTTATTGAAAACGACTGCGCTTTCTGCTACGATTTTCAAATTTCCGCTGAAATCTACTGTGCTATCTGATTTCGCTCCAAGATTCCGCTGCACCTGTGTTCGAGTACCCTCCTGCCATCACCTGATACCTGTTAAAAACCAGCTTTCATCCAAGAACAGATATTTATCCTATAGCGCTTCGAACTTCAAAAGAAAGTCTGTTTTCCTTGTTTTCCACTGGATTAGTGATTAAATCTTATCACTGAGATCATTCTCTGAGGTTTAAAACTGTGAATTGTTCCCCCGAACCTGCAATTGTGCCAATTTCCCTCATTAAAATTGAAATCACGCCCGGCCTGTGAAGAAAACCCAGAACTTCCGTTTTGAATCCACAAGAACCAAAATGGAAGCCCCGGCAGCCCTGAATGTGACTCCATTGAATGCCCCCCACAGAGAGTTAGAATATTTGCCTTTAGTAGATAAAGATTTTCAGATTAAAGACTTGCATTTTGATGAAAGCCCCCTTCTGAGTTATTGTCGCTGCAGAGACGATTATTCGAAGGGGCAAGATGTCATTGGGTTGTGGGAATCCAATCTCTCGAGATATCTCATCCCCTCAGTCATTACTTTCCCAGAAATGATCCACTATTGTCATTCTAACTATGATCCCACTCAAAGAGCAGTAATATCCCCTGACCAGAGTGTTCTTTTCCCTGTTACTCCCCAAGCTATCAATGCAATGCTCCATTTTGAACCTGGTCAAAACCTCACTCCCTTGTCCATTGGGGAATTTCTTGAAAAATCTACTCAGTTGTCCCCTGAAGAGGTTATCAGAAGATCACATCCTTGGATAAACAGTCTTAATACTAGTCATAAGATTTGTTTACTCCAAGATTGTTATCAAATCTATTCAAACAGAGGTTAGAAAGCATAACAGCTAAAGAGTATCAGTGGTAAAAGTGTATCAGGTAAAAGTCAGTGAAAGTTAAAATGAAGTTACAGAGCAGTCAAAGGTAAACAGTAAAAGTAAATACAGAAGGCAGTAAAATGGTAAAAAGAGATGAGAATACTTTCACCAATATTGAGGTTTGTCTAAAGTGAAAGTAAAATAGTCAAAAGAGTAAGAAAGTAAAAAGATGAAAAAACATAACAAGAAGGAACATTTTTGCAGAAATTGCATATTTTAGTCATAGTTTTGCAGAAACTATTGTGATCAATCCATAATGAATTTTACAAAACTGAAGGAGGTTTATGTTCTTAAGAGGACCATCTACAAAAACCTCTCTCACGTTTCTAACAGCCATTATGGTTTTGGAAATATTAAACAATGTTGGAAAACACTTTTTGCAGAAACTTCCAGTTTAAGTCATCATTTTTCAGAGAGTATTGTGGCCAATCAAAAATATTTCATACCAAACTGAAGGAGGTTTTTGTTCCTATGATACCCATATACAAAAACCTATCTCATTTTTTTCACAGTGATTTTTTAATGAGAGATACATGCACATCTTTACAGGCCATTTTTCAGACTATGTAAAACTTAGTTTTTACACATATGTTTTACAGAGACTATTATGCACATATGGAGAGGAATTGTGGGAAACGGAAAGAGGTTTATCTCACCAACATATGTATCTACAATAAACTCTTTCAATTTTTACATATCTATTACGGATTGAGAAATACAAAGATATCATTGGACCCCAATTTTGCAGAATTGTTGGAGCAGAATGCACAAAGAAAGGAAGCAGTTAGTGACTTGGATGCCTCATCATCAACTAAGAGTTGGATAAAATTCGAATTCCCCTCTTTTTCATCACCTATCCATACAAAATAGTGTCAAATAGATGCATTAGTTTGAGTGTCCTTTAATTAAGTTCTATTTATGTAAAATAGTTGGAGAGATTTGTGAACCAATTTTGATATTTGTTTCAAGATATTTTAGTTTAGAATTTGTATAAATACTCCACTCTTAGAAGCATTTGGGGTGGATTCTATTACTTTGCTGTAACATTGAGATTTTCGGAATAAAAGCATTTTGGAGAAATTTATTCGTGGCTTACTGGATGACGATTTGAAGCTCCGGACTTTTTGCAGGATTCATGTGTTGGACTGTAGTTCAATAAGTCTTTCTACCCTTTGTCTTAAGTTTTATATCAATTCATAATATCATTATGTCCATTTCTGAATAATTTACATAAAGGATTGAATCAGAATTTACTTAATTGTACTCTGATTTCAGATGTGATTGTTCTTAATGTTTTCCTCTAAATTAGTTATAAGCATGAATTCTTAAATGCTCTTGCTTTGCTAATTTAAACATTGTTGATTACTATAATAAAGAATTCTTCATTGTTCTTTGTTTGTAGTCATCTCATTTCTTTCTTTTGAACATGGTGAAAGATTCTTAGCTGCCTTTCATCCCTTCAAGATCATCCCATCCACTTTAAATTTTAAGGATTGTTCTCTGTCTAGCTATCTTGCCCTGTAATACCATCTTGTGTTTAGAATAGAAATCCAGTAAAGCCATCCTTTGACTCCATAGCCCAATGGACTGAAAACCTTCAACCTTGCCCTTAGTTTGTGGATTCCACCATTTCTCAAAACAAACTCTTGGATCTATAACTAGCCTAAAAACTTCTAAGAACAAAGATAAATTATATAGAGAGAGCCCTCTCTGGATGCAGATTGGCTAGATTCTGCATCTGAAGGTTGGTTTGTGGTTACCTCGGGTATACTTTCCTCTTACACAACTTCTAGGAAAACCTGAGTGATAACACTATCCTTATGAGTACCTTATTTATTCAAACTTTCCTTTGAGAATATTTTTTTTGCTAAGAGATTCCTATAATACTGTACTAATTCTACTTCAATTTCTGAGTGTAGGATCTTACATTCACCATTGTGCCCCATGATAGATAAAATTCGATTATTATGCCTATGTTGCAACATTGAATTATGGAATAACTTCTCTTTTTTTTTTTTTTTTTTTTCACCTTATCCATTTAACCCTAGGCCTTTTATTTCCATAACAATTATTCTTATTTTCATCATTTTTCAATATGGTGCAACGTAAGTCCTTCCTCCACAACTAAAGCCATAGTCCTTCCCTCTATGATCATGCATTGTTGAAGGTCTTGCTTTTTTTGTTCCAACCTCAGTTTTTCTTCAAAAATATTGATAAAATGACATTTGTTCCAGATTTTAATATTTATTTTTAATGTTTGTATCTTGAGTTAGAAATAATGCATTTTATTGCAACCCTATATAGATCCTTCCTTCCATCAGGTTTTGACTTGTTCGATGAAGTTAGGATTCGTCAACCAAAAAATCTCGAGGCTAAAAGGGTGGTTATTTTGTGTTTCTTTAAATTCTATTTCCAACCTGAGTGGTTGATGATCCGACCCTATGCAGGGAAAAATAGCGTCCTCAATGGATATGTCCATGTGAAAAATTTCCTTCGTTATAAGGAATCAGTCTAATCTACTTGCTATTTGATGGTGTTCTCCCCTTCTATTGTTCCATGTAAAATTGTCATTGATTGTGGGGATATACGCTAACCACAATTTCTCAATGAGTCTATTAAACATTTCTGAGACTGATTCGAGTTATTAATACCCCCTTTTTTCTCTGATGTCAACCTTATGATATTAAAATATCCCCATAATATCCAAAATTAATGAGGAAACCATCATCTATGATATAAAATCTCAATTAAAAATGAGGGATTTTTCCATAAACCATTGTTAAAACAATTAGGCCTTTTGTACCCAAGCATCTAAAAATTCCATTTCGGACTCTGGATATTGCCACCCAATTTAGGAAAACAATCTCTTTGGGGTTCCATAAGACAACCAAACCCACAGAACTACCTTGTGTGTTTAGTGCCATAAATTGGTAACCCTTCCAACACAAATCATTTTTTTCCATTTTCTCCCATAGTAGCTTTGTTTCCTACAAAATAAGGATTGTAAGTTTCTCTTTTTTTATTTTTTACCGTAAATAAGTTTGCTTAGCTTTGCAATTAAGGCCTCGAATATTCCATGTAAGGATATTCATTGATTTTTTTTTGGAACGACATGATAGTAATATAAAAGAACCATTGCTTGTCCAGAGGGGTCTTCTTTCTTCCCCTTTTTTGGCCTCTTTAACTAGTTCCTTGACTACAATATCTTTACTTTTCTCCCAAAACTCCTCTGTGGTATGTATACTAGGTCCCTTTGAATATTCCTTGCATTTTTTAGTTTTCCATGCAAACAAAGCTTTTGCATATTGTTCACGTTTCTCCTATGACAAGTTCGCTAGTGTTATGGAACCAACTCACAAAATAGAAGAAAAGATAAATCAACGACCTAAAAATTATCCTCTTCGAGGGGGAAACCTCCTTTACATTACATAAATGAAAAATTATTATATGATACAAATGATCAGAGCTCCTTGGTATATATAGGGGTCTAAGTGCTCACAATATAATCAGAGCCTATATGCCCCTATAATAATAATAATTTAAGGTCACAAAAATAAAAATAGTGGGATTCTATAGGGCACAACAATACCACTATGGGCTACACTAACAATAAAAATAAGGGGAACATACTAGTATTATAGGGACCTAACATGCCCCTCCTTAAAAAAATTGTTGTCCTCAATGCTTGAGTAGTTTCAAATGGCTATTTATAAAATTCTCAACCTCCCATGTGGAATCTTCAGCGGGTAACTTCTTCCACTTAATGAGATACTCTGAAATTAATTGATTCCATAGTTGTCGGGCTCTTATTTCCATGACTTCTTCAAGCTCAAATATGAATTTTCTTTCTTCATCAACTTCTGGAAAAAATGTTTGAACTAGGATCTTGTCGTTGATAACATTGTTTAAGCATGAAACATGGAAAACTAGGTGTAATCGGGAAGATGCAACCAACTCCAATTTGTATTCCATAGTACCAATATTTTCAACACCTTGTAAGGACCATAGTACTTGGGTAATAATTTATTATCCTGCTTAGCTTGCTTGAGTGACATTTGTTTGTATGGTTTTAGCTGTAAAAATACCTAGTCACCTAAATCAAAAATTCTTTTACTACAATGATGATATTCCTATTGTTTCATTCGATTCTTCGCCAACGTGAGGTTATCCTTTAAGATTTGTAGAAATTGTTGTTTATGCTTGATGTGATCTTCCACTGCTTGAACCTTATAATTTTCTCTTGAATATGATGCTATATATGGTGGATGATATCCATAAAGTGGCATAAATTGGGTCATTTTTGTTGCAGTATGGCAGTAATTTTTATACCACCATTCAACTAGAGGGAACCACTTGAATCATTGTGTGTGTTTATCACATACAAAGAAACAAAGATATCCTTCCAAAAAAATTTTCACTATCTCAATTTTCCCTTCACATTGAGGATGATAAGATGAGATGTGAGCTAATTGAGTACCAAGACAAGAAAATAATTCCATCCAAAAATTTACATTGAAAATGGGATTTCTGTCACTTACAATAATCTTTGGGTTTCCATGTAGGTTTTGAATTGTTTCCATAAATGCAGTAGCAAATGTACTAGCTTTAAAAGGATGAGATAATGCACAAAAGTGTGCATACTTGGTAATTCTATCAACTACCACCATGATGAAACTATTTCCTTTAGACTTGGGTAAACATGTGATAAAATCCATTGAGACCTCCTCCTAATGATGACTTGGAATGGTTAAAGGTTGTAACACACCTGCAGTCTTAATTGTCTTAACTTTATTTTGTTGTCAAACCAAAAATTCCGCCACAAAATTTTGAATATAAGATTTAAGGCCATCCCATAAAAAAATATTATTTACCTTATGGTAAGTTTTTAAAAATCCCGAGTGCCCTCTTAAGGGGTCACGTGCAATTCCAAAATAATATTTTTCTTGAGTTTGGAATTCTTACAAAGATATAATAAATTTTGTACCATAATGAATAGCTTTTCCAGCTAAATATATTCAGATGTACTCAGAGCTTGATGCAAATTTTGAATGAGTGTACACATCTCTTCGTCATTATTTAATTCATCCCTTACTACATTTATCTAATTAGGTTGGATAATAGAAATCACAAAAATCAATGTTTCCACATCCTCATCCTTTATTACGAGTGCATCTGCAACAACATTTTGCTTCCCTTTTTTGTAGATGATTTAAAATTCCTAACCCAACATCTTTGTCACCCATTTTGGTTGCTCCTCTAAAGATAATATTTTTTCCAAAAAATATTTAAAACTATCATGATTTGTTTTCACCTTTAAGTGTATTCCCATTAGGTAAGGTCTCCACTGCTTTAGTGCATGTATTATTTCCAACATTTCCTTCTCATAAATAGGCTTGTGTAAATAATTTCCTTTGATTGGATGACTTTTAAAAGAAATGGGTCTTCCTTCTTTAACTAAAACAACACCAATTCCATTTCCTAGGGCATCACATTCCATAATAAAGGTTTTTGTGAAGTCTGGCATAGCTCAGACCGGTGCTTGGAACATTGTCTCTTTAATATGTTCAAAGGCCTTAACTTCTTTTGGAGTCCAAGAGAATGCATCTTTCTTTAGTAATGTTGTTAGAGGTGCTGTTGTTCTCCCATAATTCTTGAAAAACTTTCGATAATACCCTATTAACCCGAGAAATCCTCAAATATGCTTTATGGGATTTTCCATTCCTTAATGGATTTAATTTTTTTAGGGTCTGACTTAACACTCTCATGAGATACAATATGACCGAAATATTCCACCTCTTATACCCTAAAGAAACACTTGGACAGTTTTGCATATAATTTTTTCTCCTCTAATAATTTGAGCACCCTCACAACATGTTGAACATAATCCTTCCAAGACTTACTATAGATTAGTATATCATCAAAAAATAATAACACAAATTTTCTAAGGAAGGGTTTGAAAATGGAATTCATCAAACCTTGAAATGTGGAAGGTGCATTAGTAAGGCCAAAAGCCATGGCCAAAGATTCATAATGACCCTCATGAGTTCTAAATGTTGTTTTTGTTATCACTCTAATAATTCCCAAAGTTGTGAGATTTTGAGTTTATAGTTTTAAGAACATTAGATGTAACCACAAACCTACTTTTAAACTCTAGGATCTAGCCCTCTAGGGTTCAGAGAGGGCTCTCTCTATAAGATTTAACTTTGTTTTAATGTTTGATTTTAGGCTAGTTATAAGGACAATTTGGTTTGGTTTGGTGGGAAAAATCACTTAATGAGATGGATAAAGATAGATTTGTTTTTCCATTGGGCAAGTCGAGTCAATATGTCAAGCAAATAGGTCAGGATCAAAGTCTAAAGTCAGATATTTTCAGGGCAAGATAGTTGAGTCACTCAAGATCTTTGAGGTTGATTGGTGAAGTGGTTTAATCGGAATAAAGAGAAATCAAGGGTTCTTTGATCCAGATAAGGAGTGAAAAGGATAGAGTTAATTCGAAAGAGGGAGAAATTAAGGGTTCCCTACTCTGGAAATCAGCAGAAAACATCAAAATGAAAACTAGTAAATAACAGAGTGCTATTAACAAATTCTGATATATCACTTCCTGATTTCACATTTAAATTTAGAACACATGTATGTATGAATGGAAAACATAAGAAGATTGAACAATTTAACAGTATAAAATACTTCACTTAAGTTAGCCCAACACACGAATCCTGAAACATGATGCTTTATTGATTTGATCCAGCCTTGCTGAATTGAAACTTGGTACAAAAACGCTCCAGGTACAAAAATATTGACTATAGAAATCTTCAGAAATTTATTCCACAATAATACTTCAAAGAGTGAAGTATTTATACACAAATGTTTACAAAATATCCTAGAATACTCATAGGAATTTTCTAAGGAAAATAAAATATCTTTTACAAAAATATAGTGACAGTTGCTTAACAACTAGCAAGCTGTCCTATTTATCCAAATAAAATAGAAATGATGTTTTGGATTGGGTGCATTTGGTTTTTGTGTTGTCTTCAATGTTGGAAAATGATCTTTTAATCTGTTTTGAAACTCTATCTTCTCATCTGATACTCTTTTACTGATACACTTTACATATGATACTCTTTCATCTACTTGAGGATTGTTTTACTGCTGTGAATTCTGTTTTTACTGTGTAAAGACAACACTTTGCTTTTCTTCCTCTAAAATATCAAGTGTTTCTTTTTCCTTGTCCACTAGATTGAGGTTGGGTTTCTTGTTATATCTGAGTTTGAATCTTGTCTCTGTTGTTGTTTCAGCTGTGTAAGTGCCTTCCTCTCTGATTCTTTTGGTAGTTTTGTCCTCTTGATTTATAGTTTTCAAGGTGTGACTAGTATCACCCTGTTTAACTATTTCTACCAAGGTATTTTTCTAGCCATTCTGTTTGATTAGAAAACTGTTAAATCTCTGGCCTTTTATCATGGATATAAGGGTTCAATTTGCATTTTACCCTCATTTTACTGAGAATTCCATTAGGATCTAATTCCATAAGAAACTTTATTCAAATTTGTATTCCAGCAACTGTTTTGCTACCTCTATACCTGCATCCCTATGATTGAAAATGAAAGGTCCTACCTGGTTCTTCAACTTGAATTGAGTCTTATTTTTGGTAGCCAATATGTTGATAGAATCTGAATTTAGAATTTTCCTTATGTACTCTAAGGCAAAAACCCTCATTGGCAAGTATTTTGGCAGTTTATAGGGTAAAAGGTTTGACCCATAAACTCTGATTTTTGTATGGTTTTGGTAAAGGTACCAATCTCCAATTCTAATTTTCTCTAACAGCTATAACACTTTCTTTATATCATTACTGATTGTTGGCTGTACATTGTTTGTTAGCATGTTTATCAATGGATGAAAAAAACAATCTATGAAATCCACATAAGTGAATTTCATTGATTCTTTTCTGATTAGATATGTCCAAAATATTACTGGTAGTGGATTCCCTTCTACATCCAATTTATGAAGGTTTATTGGAAATTTTTCTGCTTGGAAGTAAAGGAACATGTGAAAGAGGAAGGATGAATATCTGAAAACTCCTTCAGTGGGCAATTTCAGAAGTTGATAATGGATACTATCAGCTATGTATTCAGCATAATTGTAAATGACAGAAGGAGGTTGACCAGGCACAAAAGTAGACATCAAACCAAGAATTGACTCATCAGTGTGCTCATCAATAAAATAACCTAGGATAAAGGATAATATTGAAATGACATGCCTTGATCCTTCAGGAAATTTGGAAGTAGAATAGGGAGGGTTTATCTTTGGGATTTAAACATATGCAAGCATGAATGTTTGGAAGATCTAAAATCTCTTAGGAAAGTCTAACTGAATATAAAGCTTTGTGAGTGCTTCTATGGATAATGGGACTACATTGGGATCTAGTTTCAGCTGAAGCATTAGGTTTATAGACTTTGCAGTAATAGTGAACAATAATTCTTTGTTAGCATCAATCATAGCTCTTTGATCAGTGGAATAATAGGTTTGACACAACCTAATGACTTCTGGACATTGATGAGTATGTGGAACTACATAATTGGGTAAATTGGACTCCCAAATCTGTACTTTATCTCCCTGGTCTAAATATTTTTCTAGACTCCAGCAATGGAGTTCTAAAAGATTGAATTCTATCACTGGATCAGTTATTTTGTAATCAACACCAGCTAAGGGTGTATTCTCAATATCTACAACATGAGGTTGTAGTGGATTTATAACAATGGTGGTTTTAGAAGCCATTACTGGGTTTGATTTTGATAAGTTTGACCTTTTGGATGCTTAAAACTCTATTTTTAGGCTTTTTGTACTCTTATGTAAGCTTAAACTATTTATAGAACGTATTTTTGGTTTAACAGAGGTCTACTGAATAGAAAAAGGGTACAATCAAGCTTTCTTCTAGTTTTAACCTTCAATTTGGTTCCAAAATTGATCTTCAAATTCTTTTACAGACTCAGAAAATGTATACAAGGGTTTTTTTGCTCTTTTAGGATAAACTAGACTGAGAACAGTTTAATTCATGCATAAAAGAGGTTCTGAGTATTTGCAAAGCATTTGAATTAGTCAGGGGTTCCTAAGATCTGCAACAAGGCTTAAAATATCTTCAATTTTGATTAAAACAGTTTACAGTATTCAAAACTGGGGTTTCATCAAGGTTTTGCATCAAATACTTTCTTTGAGGGAAAATAAGATCTTTCTGTGGATAAATAGGTTTCAAAAGGTTCAAATTGACAGAAATAACTCTTTTTGATGACGAGAAGATTACTTTTTTCAGAGAATACATGTTTTTTGCAGGTATTTGGTCTCGAAACAAGGTTTCTGAGGTGTTGGAAGGCCTTTGGAAGCTGTAGCAGTCCTTTGGAATTATAGTGGAGGCTTCAGGCAGTTTTTAGCAGCAATTTACTGGTTTTTTCTAGTTCTTTGGGCATAAAATGGAGTACAACGCTTGTTTCTTTTTTCAGAAGGGTTTAAACGCACATAAAACTTAGAAAAAGGTTTAAATTGAGTGAGTTTGAATTTTTATAGCATTTTTAGGTTTAAACAGGTTCTGCATTGAATGCTAGTCAAACTAGAGTGAAGGTGGTTTAGCGACGGGAGGATAATGCCACCAGTGGTTGTCGCACGATGATAAAGTGGTAAGTGGTTTATTTGGATCGGATGCGATCCAATTATTAAAAGCTGCGTGGAGGAGAGAGAATAGGGTAAAACAACCTATTTCGCAAATCACAAATTGATTAGAAATAGCGCTTGTGAAAATGTGATATGGCATCTGGATCATTAGATCTGGAGGAAGATATGTGAACGACAGAGATTGAATGGTGAATTAGCTCGGTATATGGGGCATGGGGCCCAAGAAATTATATACGGCGGGGTTGATAAAATATGTTTAAACATAGTTTAAACATAATTTATAATTTATTAGCGGGATATGTGGATATATGAATTTTACATAGCAAATATGTGGATATAGTTGTAATAGAGTTCAAAGTGTAGTGGTGCATTAGTTAATGCAGGCTGTAATCAGTTAAACTCAGTTGTGCTAGTTGTAACTATTTGATACACTAGTGAGAGATCAAGTTAATTAAATATTATTTAATTCACAATCAGTGATCTCAAATGCAACTGAGGATTTACTATATTAGTTGCATGCATGTCAATTCTAGTGGAGACCCAATTGATATCTAGGTGAAAGGGATGTTGACTATCAGTTGTAGGGTTATTGGGTTTCAACCATGCAACCAAACACCCATTGGATTGCCCATGATCCTTGCGAATTCAAGGAAGTCCAAAATTTCTATGGAATAGGGATTACATTCCACATGAATTGCACAAGGCAGGCAGGCTGTCAAGAGGCTGAGAATTGGCTAAGTATTGGTCAGTTTTTTCTAGGATAGTGTGAGACAGTGATCCAGGTGGATATTGGTGGTCACCCACCTATTCCACTTGGGGCCCCACCATTGTCTCTTTCAGTTTTTTAGTGTCGGCACAACTTACTATTTTTAGCAGTTTTTCGGGTCCTGAACTTCCGGAGCCATTTTGAGGCCTTAAATGACGTTTTTTGGGAAACCCGGGAGCAAGATGGGTCCATGGATTGATTGATGTTGCTCACTCAAAATTTTTAGTCCTCGGATAGATATTTCTAACGAGGTATGGTTCGCATCAAACGAAGATCATATGCCAAAGTTATGTCCCCAAGAAGTTGAAACACCAATTTACCCAAATGGGGCCCATAGTTTTGGCGCTTCATCTCCTAAGGTTAGGGTTTTGGATGTTTATGGTTTTCCATTGTTTCTAAATAATAAATAGGCCCTCAAGCCTCATTGTAACTCAATTCAGAGGCCTGTAGCCGCCATATCTCTTCTTAGAGATAGCTACCAGAGCCCTAGCTAGTTTATTTCCATTCTGTTTGTAAGAAAATTTCAGTTCTTTGATATTAATGAAATGAAGTGATTTTTCCGCTGCATCTTTGTATTTATGGTTATATGTCTATTCTTTTGCATTCCTGCATAAATCTGGATCAGTGGTATCAAATCAGTCTGTTTTTTCTCGATCCTTCTTTGCATGTCCCCAACGAGGTCAGGGTATAAGGAGTTAGGGTTCGATTTGGTGGAACCTTTGTAAGATCAGCCTCGCAAACCCCGACGGACACCCATGGGGACGAAAAGAAAGATGAGGGAGCAGGAGATCCTATCAAAATATTGCTCGAGTAGGCCCTCAAAAAACAAAGGAACACGATGATGGATAACTTTGCCCAAATCCTTCAATGGCTGCCCACCGACGGCGCATCTGAATCCAGCAGCCACTCTGGAGGTGCGACTCCTTTTAAGGTACAAGTAAATTTTGACATTCCCATATTTGAGGGTCAAATAGATGCAGATGTCATGGATAGATGGTTGAATATATTAGAAGGATATTTCTCAGTTCATGACTTTTCCGACCGGGAGAAGATTATTTTTGCACTCCTCAAAGCTACCCCCCATGTCAAGGACTAGTGGGAAACCTACTGTGAGAACAAGGACCAGACATAACCCTCTCTGTTCTCAGCCGTACCAACTTGGAATTCTTTCCGAGATGCCATCATGGAACAATACTATCCCGTGGGGAGCTATGAGGACAAATACATACAATGGACCACGCTGCGACAACAAAGGGATCAAGATGTGCATGAGCTGACGAATCTGTTCCATACCCTACGCATGAAGTTGGGTATCAAAGATTCAGAGAAACATCTGGTGCTAAAGTATCGCATTTGTATGCACAGATACATTTAGGAGGAAATGGAGTTCCTCGATATCTCCTCGCTTGGTACGGCATACTGGTATGCTGCCAAGATTGAGCACAAATTTAAACAAAAGAAGCGAGACTTTGGATTTGCGAATAAAAATCAAGGGAAAGGTGCTTCCAAACTACAGAACAAAGGACAGAGCCATGGCATGGCAGCTCAAGACAACCTGTCGAAGCCACAAGCAAGGAAAACCACCGCAAAGCAAAAGAAGGACATGGGAAAGTGGTGTGAGTTCCATAAGAGCTCCACTCACAACACAAGTGAGTGTCGGGCCAAGCAGTCGCTAGTGGCCGAGATGAGGGCTTCTGAGTCAGATGCATTCTCCAACTCTGAATCAGAACCTGACAAGCGGAATGAAAAAGGGAAAAATATTATTGATGTGGAGCCCAACGCCACTGTTGCCACTACGAAAATCCAGAAGGAGGAACCGGAAGATCCAGAGGTGGAGGAACGTCTATTCCACTCCCAGATGTGAGTAAAGGGCTCCCCGGTACAGTTCATTGTCGACAATGGGAGCTAAAAGAACCTCATTTCAGCAGATGTCATGAAGCGGTTGGGCTTTCTGACCATAGCTCACTCACATCTATACACCATCGGGTGGCTTCACCAAGGACGAGATCTCCGCGTCAGCCAACAGTGTTGCCTTCCCTATAGCATCAAGCCCTTCACAGATGAGGTATTATGTGACGTTGCTCCTATTGATGTTTCTAATGTATTATTAGGACAACCATACTTGTGGAAGCATCATGCTATGTATGAGTCTCGGCCTCACATTTTTATTGTTACTTTGGGAAATAAGTTGTACAGGATACCAGAGGTACCACCTCCTGCCGCTATCTCTTTGGTTACTGCAAAACAATGTAGTAAGCTCATTTCCCAAACCAGGAAATTCGTTTTCTTGATGATCCGCCCCCAGGGCAAGAAGAAGACTGTGGCCACGACCTCTAAACAGGGCTCCTCTGCACCACAACAAAAAATGGACAAGGTTGTGGAGGAATACAAGGACATCTTCACCTCACCCACAGGGGTTCCTCTGCATTGTCAGGTCAAGCACCTGATTGATCTGACCCCAGGTGCACCGCTACCCAATGGAATGATCTATCAGCGTTCTGTTATGGAGAAAGATGAAATCAAGAGGCAAATTCAGGAGCTACTGCAGAAATGTCACATCCGACCAAATTCATCGCCTTGTGGGAGCCCGATCGTGTTGGTACAGAAGAATGATGGGATGTGGAGACTCTGTATTGACTATCAGGTGCTAAACAAGATCACTGTCTAGAATAGGTACCTGATCCCATAGATTGATGACCTTCTGGACCAACTCAAAGGGGAAAAATATTTTAGCAAGATCGACTTGAAGTCTGGGCATCACTAGGTACCAATTGAACCCTCTGATGTGTGGAAGACTGCCTTCAAAGCCAAGGAAGGCCTTTTCGAATGGCTGGTCATGCCTTTCGAGTTGACGAATGCTCCCACAACCTTCATGAGGTTGATGGATGACATCTTGTAGCCATTTACCAACTCATTTGTAGTGGTGTACCTGGATGACATTCTGATCTTCAACTAGACTTGGGAAGAGCACCTCCACCACATCCGACAAGTCCTCCAAACACTGCGGAAACACAAGTTGTGTGCCAATTTGGAGAAGTGCACTTTTGGCATGACACAGGTTCAATATCTGGGATACATTATTGATGAAAGGGGGGTGCATGTGGATCCAACCAAGATCCAAGTCATTCGGGATTGGCCAGCCCAAACCACTATAACAGAGCTTCGCAGCTTTCTGGGTCTTTCTAATTTCTACCATAGGTTCGTGTCGGGATTCTCTCATATCACTTGGCCCTTGAGTCAAGTCACGAAGGGAGGAGCGAGAGAAAAATTATTTTGGTCGAAATCTCAACAGAAGGCGTTTACGGAATTGAAAAATCACCTCTGTTCTGCCCCAGTGCTCACATTACTAGAATTGCAATAACCATTTGAGATCGAGACAGATGCCTCTGACTATGATATTGGGGCAGTTCTTACTCAACAAGGACATCCAGTGCCATATCACAATGAGACATTGTCTGACACAGTTCGCAAGTATCCCACTTATGACAAAGAAATGTATTCCATTGTGCAAGATTGTCGACAATGGAAGCATTACATTTTGGGGAAGGAAACAATCATCCACGCAGACCACCAGCCCCTGCAGTTCATACAGACACAAGGGAAGTTGTAGAATTATTGCCATCAGAAGTGGTCCACATATCTGTAACAATTTCATTTGAACATCAAGTATAAGAAGGGTAGCACCAATAATGTTGCAGATTGTCTCAGCTGACCACCGATCATGGCGCGCACCACCATTCTCAACTCTTGTGGGCACGAGACTTCTGATTGGCTGCTTCTATGTGAGAGCGACCCAGAATTCGGCCACACATACAAGGCACTCTTGCGGGGTACACAAGTTCCAAATTTTCACCTCCAAGATGCACTTTGTGTTCCTTCAAGCGAGCGTGCCAAGATGATATGGGAAGCACTACAGTCGATTCATTGGGAATTTCGGGGTCGAGAAAACAGTAGCAGTACTACATAGTTATTTCTATTGGCCAAACCTTCGAAAGGATGTCGGGAAGCACATCAGATCCTGCACTGCTTGTGCCATTGCCAAACCAACCATCAAGAAGCAAGGCCTATATACTCTGCTACCTACCCCTAGTCGACCTTGGGAATCCATCTCCATGGATTACATGTTGGGCCTACCTTCTACTAAGCATGGAAATGACTATGTTTTCATGGTCGTCGACAGATTCTCGAAGATGGTCATTATGGCGGCCTGCAAGAAGAATATCACAGCAGAAGTCACTGCTAAACTCTTCTTTGAACAAGTGTGGGTGCACTTTGGGATCCCAGATTCTATTATATCAGATCGGGATAGTAGGTTCCTCAGCACATTTTGGTCCAGCCTCTGGACAATGCTGGACACCAAGCTCACCAAGTCCATAGCTTTCCATCCCCAAACAGATGGCCAGACAGAGGTCGTTAACAGAATGATTGTACACATTATGCGCATGTACAATTCCAAGCATCCACGCACATGGGATGAGAGCCTTCCCCATGTACAACATAGTTATAACCGGGCTCTCCACAGCTCAATCAGCCACAACCCCTTTCAGGTGGGCTTTGGATTCCAGCCACTATGTCCCATTTACATAGCCATGCCATTTGCGGCTACTCAGGCCGGTTTGGTTCATGTCCAGTCGGAAGTTGACAAAGCAAATATCTTCATCGAGCGCATTCAACACATCCACCAACAGGTTCATGACATATTGGACATAGCTAATGCTAAGTACAAGCAATGCCATGATCAACATCAGGTGCCACAAAAATTCCAGGTGGGCGACAAAGTGTGGCTACATTTGCAGAGGAGCACCTCACTGGACCCCATTGCAAGCTTCGCCTGCTCCAATACGGGTCATACACCATCACCAAGGCTGTAGGGAACAATGCCTTCGAGCTCATTATTCCACCATTCCTTGGTCTGCACCCAGTATTCAATGTGGACCACCTTCGTCCTTACTTCCCACCTCTACTGGACACCTATGACATTGCAGAACAACTCACACCAACAGAGTTAAACCCAGACTGCATAGAACAGGCCACCACAGATTGTATCATGGAAATGAAAATAAAGAACAGTCACCAACAAAATATCCAACTATATCGGGTTGTCAAAGCTGGCAAACTCCTGCACCAAGGAAAGTGGTTCACCAAGGACCAAGTTGAGCAGAAGTTTCCTCATCTCATGGAGGAACTTAACGCAATGGGGACCATTGCTTCCTAAGGGGGGAGGAATGATCCAGGTGGATATTGGTGGTCACCCTCCTATTCCAATTGGCGCCCCACCATTGTCTCTTTTAGTTTTTTAGTTTCAGCACAACTTACTATTTTTAGCAGTTTTTTGGGTCCTGAACTTCCAGAGCCGTGTTGAGGCCCTAAACGACGTTTTTTTGGAAAAACAGGAGCAACATGGGTCCATGGACCAATGTTGCTCACTCAAAATTTGTATTCCTTGGATGGATATTTCTAACGAGGTATGGTTCGCGTCAAACAGAGATCATATGCCAAAGTTACGTCCCCGAGAAGATGAAACACCAATTTACCCAAACGGGGCCCATAGTTTTGGCGCTTCATCTCCTAGGGTTAGGGTTTTGGATGTTTAGGGTTTTCCATTATTTCTAAATAATAAATAGGCCCTCCAGCCTCATTTTAACTCAGTTCAGAGGCTTGTAGGCTCCACATCTCTTCTCAGAGATAGCTACCAGCGCCCTAGCTAGTTTATTTCCATTCTGTCTATAAGAAAATTTTAGTTCTTTGATATTAATGAAATGAAGTGCTTTTTCCACTGCATCTTTGTATTTATGGTTATATGTCTATTTTGCTACGTTCTTGCATAAATTCGGATCAGACAGTTAGCTTAGTATAGGAGGGCTCTTGTGAGAAGAGTTGTATGTAATTGTTTCATGTATCCATGCTGAATATACAATAAAATATAGTGGGGTTTTGAGCAGCAAGCTTTCCCCGAGAAATTATCTGTGTTGTGTTTTGATTGATTATTCTTTGCTTCATGTGATTGGCGATTGTGTTTTTAATTCCGCAATTGATTTGTATAAGCGATTCAGTATCTATCTTTAGTACATTGTTATATCAGATTGAATCCATGATATACATGCTTGTATTATAATTTCTACATGGTATCAGAGCACAAGAAATCACAATAGTGGAAGAGGAGCTGAGTCTGTGAATGAATAGAATTTTAATTTTCAGAAATAATTTCTTGGTGCTATAGCTGATTCAGGATCGAAATGGCTTTCAATGGCATGATATTGGAGTATGCACTCGAGGGCATATCTAACTATATTGCTTGAAAGGACAAGATGGAGGCAGTACTCAAAGAAAATGGCTTGAAGGAATTCATTGACAATGATGTTCCTAAACCTGTTGTGACAGATGCTGCAAATCTTGATGCATGGCAAAAGAAAGTGGAAAAGGCGAGGAGGATCTTATTGGAGGGAGTACGAGACCACATTGTCTCAAGTCTCCATGGTAAAGCCACACCATATGCAATGTGTAAGGCTTTGACATATATATTTCAGAGTAGCGGTGACCATAGGAAATTGGCACTGAAAGATAAACTCGAGAAGATCAAGCTGGAGAAACGCGACTCCATGACAAAATATTTAAAAAAATTTGTCCAATGTCGAGATGCGCTGGGGAGAATTGGAATTAATTTCGCCGATGATGATTTGGTGAGTCTAGGTCTCTTAGGATTTCCCAAGAGTTGGCATAGTTATCAGGACTCTGTCAATGGAAGGGAAAACTGCCAGATTGGGAATGACTTTGATTGGATTTGGTGCAGGAGGAGTTTAGATGGAATACCAGAGATGGATCTTCATCTAAGAATGGATATGAAGAAGATTGTGCTTTGGCTTCCAAGGCGAATAAGGGGAAAGGAAAGAAGTTCCATTCCAAATCCAAGTCCAAATATGGAATGAAGCGTGACATGTCCAGAGTGAAGTGTTTTCACTGTCACGAGCATGGGCATTATGCTACTAACTGACCAAAAAAGAAGAAGAACAAGAAGGCTTCAGGATCTATAGCTAGTGAGGCTTTGGCCTCACAATTTGAGCTTGAATTTTCACCCATTGCATGCATGGTGTCAAGTGCAATGGGATTGGTGTGGTATTTGGAAAGTGGTGCATCCTTTCACATGACGGGGGACAAGGAACTTTTCAGTAGCTTGGAGGAGAAGGATCTCCATGTGCATATTGAAATGGGCGATGATGGGAAATACGGTGCTAGCGGGATTGGTACCATTACCTTCTAGAGAGAGTCAGGTATACCCTTTCAATTAAAATATGTAATGCATGTACCAGGTTTGAGAAAATATTTAGTCTCAGTTGCAATGTTGGAGGATAGAGGCTATGATGTTGTTTTCAGTGAAGGAAAAGCTTTCCTGCGACACAAAACAACAGGACAAGCAAAGAAGATTTGGATTCGAGTTAAGAATCTCCATAAGATGGATGTATATGGATGTGCAACATTAATGGGTAAGGCGGAAAAAGTGGTGATCTAGGATGAGGGTGAGTTATGGCACAGGATATTGGGCCATCTTCACCACGGAGCCTTAAAATTCATGCAACATATTTATACTGGTCTTCCCAAGGGTACACTTGTGTAGTCAAATACATGCAAGGGATGTACTATGGGAAAATATATAAAGGCCACCTTTCATGAAAAGGAGAATTGAGCTTCGGGGATCCTTGAGAGAGTACACAGAGACGTGTGTGGACCATTCCTTGTTGCTTCGACAACAAAGCATAAGTACTATGTGATATTTGTTGATTAATTTTATCAGAATTTATGGATCTACTTCATGCAGAAGAAAGATCAGACATTCTCAAAGTTTCTTGAGTTTAAAGCACTGGTGGAGAAATACACGGGGAAGCAAGTGAAGGCTCTCGGGAGCGAAAATGGTGGTGAGTACATCTCTAATCAATTCAAGAACTTCTGCAACAAAGAATGAATTTAGAGAGAACTGATAACACCTCATAACCCACAGTAGAATGGGGTCGCTGAAAGAAAGAACAAAATGATTGTGGGTGTAGCAAGAGCGATGTTGCATGATTAGGGCCTACCGATGCATCTGTGGGAGGAGGCATGCAACACAACGGTATTTGTGTAGAACCGTTGTCCTCATAGGATACTTGGCATGAGTACACCAGAAGAGGCTTTCACTGGTAAGAAACCTGATGTTTCACATTTTAATATTTTTGGCTCAACTGTCTATGTGCATGTGACCAAAGACGCCAGGAAGAAGCTGAAACCAAATAGCTGAGATTGGGATTTTTGTGTGGTACACTGAAACTCCCCACAACTATCGAGTGTATTTTCAAAACAACATAATGACTATTGTGCGATAGGATATAAACTTTGATTAGGAGAAAGCCATGCAATTGTCCCTTAAGAGGGAGTTGGATTTTCATGCAGAGGACAAACCCTTGGTTCCCAAGGATGAGCCTCAAGATGTGGAGCAGCCACATGCGAAGGATCATGGAGTGGCTAAAAACACTCATGCAGATCCATCCAACAAAAATGGTGGAAGGCATACCACGGAAGCTGATAGATTGAGACTTGATGCTGCAGAGAATGTGGGGGCCCCTACTTCACAGCGCATACAGAGATAGTCTCCAGACAGGTTTACTAGATACATGGCTCTTATGAGAAAATGTATTATGACTGAATCATCTTCCTTTCAAGAGGCAGTTCATCAACCAATTTGGGTTGATGCAATGGTGGATGAGTATGACTCCATTGTCAAGAACACTGCATGGGAGATTGTCCCAACATCGATCGGTAAATAAGTGGTTGGATCTAGATGTATCTACAAGGTAAAGCAAGTTGTTGATGGGAGTGTGGAGAAGTACAAGGCTAGATTTGTGGCCCGGGGATTCTCACAGATTGAGGGGATCGACTATGATGAGACTTTTGCACTAGTTGCAAGTTACTCTTCCATTAGATCCATCCTTGCACTCTCAGCGCATATGGGGTGGCACATTCATCGAATGAATGTGAAATTTTTTTTTCTCAATGGAGTTATTGAGGAAGAAGTGTACATAGAGCATCCAGAAGGTTTCGAGATATTTGACAGTTAATCGCATGTGTGTCGACTCAAGAGAGCACTGTATGGGCTGAAGCAAGCACCTTGTGCTTGCCACACTCGGATTGACAACTATTTCACCAAACTAGGCTTCACAAAAAGTGAAGTTGATGCAAACCTGTACCAGATTGTGGTTAAGGTTAAGCTATTGATTATTGTACTTTATGTTGATGATTTAATTTTGACTGGTGATGAGAAGTTGATACACTCATGCAAGGAGGATCTTGCATGGGAGTTCGAAATGAAGGACATGGGACTCCCTCATTATTTCCTTGGTTTGGAAATATGGTAGTGAGATGGTGAACTTTTTGTTTCTCAAGGCAATTATGCCAAAGAGATACTGGGTGTTGGGTGAAATAATTGTCATTTAATTATGTTGTAGTACTTGCCCAACTATTTAATTTGTCAATCCGAGGTTCATAGACTTACAAAGCACATGCAATATATATGCAGGACTGAAGTGGAACTAATTTAATCTAAATTACTGAAATCAAATTAATCTAGGAAGGCATTGAAACACTAACTAGGAAAGCAGGAAATTGCATAAGGGAAAAGCAATACAACATGTGAAGAGTTGAATGAAAAACAACATATGTGAGCTCACAACAATAAAGCTATCTCAAATTACATTACAAGAATCAAATGAAAAATCATGAAAGTGTAACAATAAAATAATATGAATCAAAGCTAAGAATCCCCTTCTCCTAATTACAAGACTATCTCTCCAAACTCAAAAACTAATGAAAATGAAGAGAGAGCACTCTCTTATATACATGAATAAGATAACCAACTCATTCTCAACCACTCTCAACTACTTTCCCATTATTACAAGATATGATCCCTTCAAATCCTCCACACATCTCTCACATATCTTGGATAAGATATGCCAACCAAATCCTCCATGATCTTCTCCTTAGGAATAGGCTTGAATAATTATCTCCTTAAAATGGTGGAGGAGATATTTGAGAAGTCTCTTGGAATTAATCCTTCACATATCTCCTACACATTACAAAGCTCACACATTCTTGAGATATATATATAAACATGTATATTTTCTAATATTTAATCATAAATTCACTTATAATACAAAAATGAATAAAGTGGAAAATAAGAAGGTGAAACCCAAATGTATTTATGAAAATGATATAATGAAAGGTTAATGGGATGATGAAATGTAAGGAATAGTGAAGGGAAAGGTGGACGAAATATGACATTTCTGAGTCCCAACATCCCCCCCAACTGAACTTGTTGCATGTCCTCATGCAACCATGCATGGATCTCTTTGGAATCTGAACTTTGGCTTTACATGATGATTTCTTTTTAATAATGAATGTTTCTTGGATATGTGAAGGACATGAGTAACAACTTACATTTTCTTATGGTTGGTTCTTGTGTGACAACCATGAATACAAAGAATGTTGGTTCTTGTGTTAACAACATTCATTTCGTTTTCTGTTCTCTTTTCTTATGGTTGATTCTTGTGTGACAACCATAAATAAAAATAATGTTGGTTCTTGTGTTCACAACATTCATTTTTTTCCCTATTATCTTGCTGCAATAATGATGTAAACACTCACTGGAAATCATAAGCTATCAATGTGCATAAGAAAGCCCTTTTGTAATATTCATAAAGCATGCCAATATGTATATTAATGTGTATGAAGCAAAGTGCAACAAAGTATCGTTGGAAAATAAATTTTGGTGAATGGTAAATGAGAAAAAAAATGGAGTGATAATGGTGAAGAAATGGAATCATGGTAGTGAATATGTAGCGAATATAGTCCTCCCCCCCAACTGAATTGTTTGAATGTCCTCATGCAACTTGGCATGGGTCATGAAAGGAAATGGAGCATGATGAGGGAATTTTCCAAAATATTCAAGTCAACATATAAGGAATTGCATGATTAAATATAAGAAAACAACATAATTCCACTTACCCAAGAATGATGAAATATGCAATAGGAATGTAGCTGCTGCTGTTGCTGAATCAAGAAAATGTGACTGGTGTTGTAGCTGCAACTGCTGTAACTGCTAGATCAGAGAATATGTGACAGTGGCTGTTAGAACATGGAAGGTTTTACTGCAGTAGGATCATGAAAATGTAACTGTGAATGCTGATGTTGCTGTAACTGGATCCTGGGAAATGAAGGAATCTAAACTGCTGATGCTGAATCATGGAAAAGATAAAGGCTGAAAGTGGAACTGTGGTACTCTCATAGATCAGAATTCATGCTGCTGTAACTACTGAGGGAGTCGTGAAAAAGTGTATAGTCTTCACTTGCTACAAAACTTGATGGTACAAGTCTAATCATGCGAAAGAATGTGTCGGTGTCGAGCATGAAGAGAAATCATTGGATTACCGACCATTGGTGAATGTCGTTAACCAATGCGAGGCAAATTCACCATTGATTTCAGTGAGTGCCAAGGTACCCGAGTACATCTTGCGAAATACGAATAGAGGGGTTGATGTTGATCCATTTGCAAGATCTAACGATCAAGGGACATTGATGTATTCCCATGATTGTCAGCGAGAGAACTTGCCATTAAGGCATGCAAGTCTCAAGGTACCCAAAAGGAACTCTAGTCTATTTCCCAGATAAGGTGCTGAGGTCGATGGGGCAAGACTTGTTGAAAGATGGGCCTTAAGGAATCCCACATCAGTCAACGCGAGTTTGTACAAAGAGATTTGGTAGGACTATAAATGGAAAGAAGTCATGGGCAAGCAGTGTGGATCAACATGGCGAGGGAAATAAAGCAATGTAATTATGGAAAGGGAATAAGTTTTATTTAGAAGGCAAACTAGAAGGCAAATAAACTGAAAAAGATAAAGGAATGTATGGGATTCAGAAAAATAACCGTGCATGAAGTTGTGAAAGATAAGGTATTGGAAAATGGGCTTCAACACCAGGATGGTCAATCGGCTTTGAAGGAGAAATGTTACAGTGTCACAGCATGGATAACGGAAAAAGTGGAAATGTTAGTGTATCAGCATGGTTGCTATGTAACAACAAACATCAAGAGGTGCAAAAAGTTTCTGGATAATAGCAAACATCATGATGTTTATGATGAGTTACAGCTCCTTCAAGTTGTTTATGAATGCATGTTTCTCCAAAAGTTCTGTGATCTTTGAAAATCACTTCAGCAGCAAAATGCGATTTTTTCCGAAACCTGAAAAAAACTTAGTACAAATCCTGTATAAAAACTTCGTGAGAGCATTGTAAAATGTAAGATGCGAGAATAAGCACAAATGTGAGAAAAAGAAAGAAAGTGTGTGTTAACCTATTGCCCGCGCTGATTTCATCATCGATGGTTGTCAAAGTGACTTCAAGAAAACAAATTAGTGTTAAGCGTAAAAACATGTGTTCGTATTGTTTTCAGGAATTTATTAAAAGGTCCATTTTCAATTTTCATGGTTTTATAATTGTTATGGTTCTTTTTTATTTATTTATTTATTATTTTTTAACACACCAAAAGAAAAAAAAAAACAGGCAATATCAAAGTCAGATCTCCATTTCTTGGCATGCTTTGCAAAGTATAGCAATACTGTCTCGGTGCTAGTAAATCTTCAGTTTCTTGCTGATTCATGTCACTAGAATTCTGAAAGTTAAATCGGTTTCTTAGATGCACTATTAAATTCATTCAAGCAATTGGAAGTTGGGTAGAGTATGATTCACATCGATTTGCTACAATAATCTCACTTAATTCTTTGCAATATTGGACCTGTACATCGTCAGATATAGTTGAATATTCAAAGCATTCAATTGTAGCGTTCCTAAGTATCTAGTAACAATCATCAAGCAGTGACAGATAATACAATCAACGTTCCTAAGTATCCTGGCATCATGAACATTAGTGTAATGAAGCAGTGTGTAAAATGGATATAGTGAGCATGAGAAAACAATAAGTTTCTGGCATAAAATCCAGCATAAGCATAAGAATCCAAAAACTCTTCTCCAATCTTAAGCTCGGCAGCATTCTATTCCTCTTCTGACATTGAAGCCATTGTTGTGTCTTGTTGACAGATGCTGCGGCTGTCAACAAATTTATTGAGTGAAAGAAATAGGCTCTGTTGTGTTCTCTGCCTTTGCCCAAATCTAGGTTGCCCGCAAAACGTTAAAATGAAAAATCGTCACAAAGAAGAGACATTTGTCTGCCAGCTGGAAACCACTCTGACCAACCTGTAAAATCACACTCTCAAATATATCATTGGGAAACATGTTTTACAAATTATGGCTCTATAGCACAATTTCATCATGCAAGCTACAAACAAATATTAAAGATTTTTCTTTATGTTTACAGGAAGCCAGGGTTTCCAAATGGATTATTCTGATGAGTTCTTTGTGGAAAGGCCCCAACACCATGAGTATAATTTGTTTCAAATGGATCACCAAAAGGGTTTTCAGATTGGGGCATCGTCATCATTGTTGGTGACACTGGCATCATTTGTTGTGGCTACTGATGAAGCACCATTGCATGTTGCTGCTGGGCCATGGCTGCCATCTGAACATTAGGAGGTGGTGGGACATTGTTTGACATAGCAAATGGGTCATATAACCCTGATGGCACCACAGCGTTAGACTCAAAAGGATTGATCCCATATTGGTTGCTTCCATAGCCCCCTTTTCCATTGTATGCAGTTTGCGGAGCCATTGCATCTTCATATAGACTATCCAATGTGAGCTTGTCAAAGCCACCAACCATTTTACTATGATGTAAAACTCGTGGGCCAATTTCCAGTTTCGTTCTGATGTAAAATCCTTTGTGAGTCAAACATCTCCTTTGAGTTCCTAGTGTCAGCATGTCGCCTCTAGGCGTAAATTCCTAAAAGAAAAGTGTTAGAAGACAAGATATATCAAAATAAAATGCAACCCATGGCCTGATTCTTAGCTTGTAGAAGGTATCAGAAATTTCAACGCATCCCAGGAAATGGTAATTACAAAATTTTGATAACATCTCCAGGGGCAACAGTAGGCATGGGAGGCCATGCATATCAAGCAAAACATGTAGCAACATCTTGGGTTGTCGGTAACTCATGCTAAAAATAAGAGACTGATAAGATCATGATTCTTCTAGGATCGACGCAGCCTCAGCCCATGAAAAAGGCACTTGCTCTAATTATACGATGCAACCACCGCACAGGAAGAAAAGTCAGCTAATTAACCACGATTTTCCGGTCAGAACAACCGGTATAAAGCTAGCTATAAAAATTTTCATTTTAAGAGAATTTCCAGCAAAGGTGTCAATTGTTCAGCAACACGAATGACAATCAATTTACCACTTGAATGCATTTTCAAGGTAATCACCCATTTTACTGAGTATTTTGTATCGAGGGGTCAAATTATCTCCAAGTTCAAACATGTAGTGGCCACCCTTATTGTCGTTGCGCCATGGTGGTGAGCCAGTGCGGGAGTCCTCTTCTTTGGGCTTTATATTGGAAGAGATAGACTGACTATTGTATGAACCTGAGGCAGAGGGTTCTGCCCCGCCTATCAAAGGGGCGTTCTCTATTTCGATACCAAAAATATTTCTGAGTAAATACCAGTGTTGGCTGGACTTGAAGCTGTAACAGAAGGATGTCCCATGATGACGTTAACTTGCGGCGCTTCCTGGGGTTTTCGTCGAGCATATGAGGAGGACGATGATATTTTGCAACACAAGCCATGGCAAACACCCTATTAGAGAATTTTGACAAGTCTTCCAACCATATAATCTATCCACTTTATTCAATGCAACCACAAATGGTGTGTGCCACATTTTCAGAAGATTTAGTGACTCAATCATTTGGGGCTCCAAACCATGCATGATATTAATAACCAATATTACAATATCACATAAACCAGAGCCATGTAAGTTTACAAGACCACAAAACTACCATTTGTGTTTAGATGAATAATGGTATGAGATAATTACAGACTGAATAACGTATGATGTGCAGGTTGACAAGGTTTACGCAGGGAGGAATAAGACTTGGATTTATCCAAATAAAGCAAGGGAAGGTAGAAGACCTTGTGTACATCGACTATCTCATTTTTCCGCCACCACCAATAGATGCCTATTCCCATTCAACATCGGATCGATATGGAGTAACGTAAGCTTTCCATTCCTATTCTAGACTCGAAATCCCATTCCTCTGACCATTTCTTCGATTTTGGGAATAATATCTATGGTGAGATACATAAACGTAAACCTCGTTTTTCTTTTAGCAACATCCTCTTCTTCGAAAAACCAAGACAGATCCAAGCTCTGTGACATCGCTATCAAATGAAAAGCATTCATCAGAATTGGTGCAGTTTCCTCTGTCAGCCGGTGATTCTTCGTAGTTGTAGTGACGACATTATCCCAATCCTCCTCCTCTACAAGCTTTGTTGGGGAGTATCCTTGCTTAAACCAATCAATAAAGTATGGGACAGAAAATTTAGGAATGCCAATCCATAAAAATAGTTATATGACAGTGATATTTTTGGGATTTCGTTCCTATTATCTCGAGATGCTAAGGATAGTGTAACAACCCGTGGATTTTTGCCCATATTTCTAAATCAACATCCGCATAGTATCCTATTTTTTGTTATGAAACCCAAATTAAACATGGAAATTAATCACGGGAGAAAATCCCAGCTTTCGAAATATGCAAACAAAGAAATAAAAATTATCTTTTACTTTATTGCGCTTTCATTTATTTTTTTCTCATCGTTTTGGTTTCTAGTTGCAGGTTTATGAACACTAGGTGGAGGGATGGCATCACTACGGCTCAGCCATAAATGAATAGATGGAGACAGAAACTTACAAGTTCGCAAAACTCACAGTTCTTTTATTGGCCCCAAGCAAAACGATGAACCTGGGAAATTTCAGATTTAATTGTTTTTGCAGGTTTTATCATCTAATTGCTTGCTGCAGGTTTTAGTATGGCCAGAAAACGCACTCAATTGCAAGCGAGACACAGTTTTAGCGGCTGTTTCAGATAAAAACTCAGTTTTTTTTTATTCACCCTCAATTCATAATTGATTAAAAACAATTTTTTAGCAAATGGAGAAAAGAAAAAAAAAATGATTTGCAAATTAACGATAAAATCAATTAGGCATATTGCAAAACATGAATTTATTTATTCCTGAAATTAGTCTAAATCATACCTATTTTATGATCCTCGCGATCGCACTAAGCGCGGAGGAGAGCATACTTATTCTAGGTAAAAGCAAAATTGAAAATGAAAGCAAAAACTGAAAATGAAAGCCTACCTACTCTATACTAATTAGAATTTAAAAATTAGTTACGTGTAATTAAACTTCCAATGAAGCCACTCACGTGGCAGTAACAACAATATATTCAATAACAATTACTCAAATGAAAAATGAAAATATTCGAGAGTGAATGAATCTAGTTTTTGTAACTGCAAATCAACTAAATAAAAATAAAAAGACGAATCTAATCGAGTACTTACCTGGAACCATTGTTCGATAAGGCTTCAATAGGCACAATATCTCTTACTTATATCATGTTGTAACTCCTCTTCTTCTTCCTCGATCTCCTGTTTGAATGATTTTTCGCCATCAGATATGCAAGATTCTTCAGATGTTGAATCTTCGTTTGTTTCTTGGGGAAATGTTGAACCTTTAATTCTTGTCAAGATCTCCTTTTCCAAGGAAGAGGAGATCCCGACTTCTGCTAGGATCTGAGTGAGTAGTTCCAAGCTGAAACTCATTGTTAAACCATGTTGAAAAATGGATTCTTACTGCACCCAAAACTTAAATCTAAAAATCTTAAATGAAAATAAAATACTTGCGTAAATAAAGCACTCATGCTGAAACAGATGAAAAAAAACACTCTTCACAGTTGCGGAAATCAAACACACTTGCAAAAATTGAAATTCGCACTTACAAAATTTGAAAATCACACTTGCAGTAATTGAAATTCACACTTTGCATAAATGTAAACACACCCTACATGCCCTGACCCATATGAGGCCGAGCTCATTACAATATGTTGAACGATGCATAGGCTTTTCCCCACATCTTACAACCCTGACACCTTGGAGTTAGGAACATGTTTAAACACACTTGCATGAAAAATCAAACTGAACTTCAATCCATCGTGCTTCCCTGGCAACGGCGCCAAAATGTTGGGTGAAAATATTGTCATTTAATTCTGTTGTAGTACTTTCCCAACTATTTAATTTTTCAATCCGAGGTTCGTAGACTTACGAAGCACATGCACTATATATGCAGGACCAAAGTGGAACTAATCTAATCTAATCTAATCTAAATTACTGAAATCAAATTAATCTAGGAAGGCATTGAAACACTAACTAGGAAAGCAGGAAATTGCATAAGGGAAAATCAATACAATATGTGAAGAGTTGAATGACAAACAACATATGTGAGCTCAAAACAATAAAGCTATCTCAAATTACAGTACAAGAATCAAATGGCAAATCATGAAAGCGTAACAATAAAAGAATATGAATCAAAGCTAAGAATCCCCTTCTCCTAATTACAAGGCTATCTCTTAAAACTCCAAACTAATGAAAATGAAGAGAGAGCACTCTCTTATATACATGAAGAAGATAACCATCTCATTCTCAACCACTCTCAACTACTTTCCCATTATTACAAGACATGAT
Source organism: Pinus albicaulis (assembly GCA_034641835.2). Lineage (NCBI taxonomy): Eukaryota > Viridiplantae > Streptophyta > Pinopsida > Pinales > Pinaceae > Pinus > Pinus albicaulis. The sequence goes on along the minus strand of CM076581.1, from coordinate 493,248,657 downwards.
CCCTTCAAATCCTCCACACATCTCTCACATATCTTGAATAAGATATGCCAACCAAATCCTCCATGATCTTCTCCTTAGGAATAGGCTTGAATAATTATATCATTAATATGGTGGATGAGATATTCGAGAAGTCTCTTAGAATTAATCCTTCACATATCTCCTACACATTACAAAGCTCACACATTCTTGAGATATATATAAAAACATGTATATTTTCTAATATTTAATCATAAATTCACTTATAATACAAAAATGAATAAAGTGGAAAATAAGAAGGTGAAACCCAAATGTATTTATGAAAATGATATAATAAAGGTTAATGGGATGATGAAATGTAAGGAATAGTGAAGGGAAAGGTGGATGAAATACGACATTTCTGAGTCGCAACACTAGGTAAGTTTCACATGGAGAGTTGCAAACCTATGGACACTCCTCTTCCAGGAAATTAGAAGAAAGAGGATGCTACTTCTGGAGAGTTAGTGGATGCTACTATCTATAGGCAGTTAGTTGGTTCACTGATGTATTTAGTGAACACTAGACCAGACATTTGCTACGCAGTTAACCAGCTGAGTCAAGCTATGATTAAGCCTACCAAGATCTTTTGAAAGGCAATGGAGCATGTCTTGAGATACTTGAGGGTCACATTAGAGTATGGATTATGGTACTGACAGACAGAGGGAGTGAAGCTTCAAGGCTTCATGGATGCAGATTGGGCAGGAATTCCTTCAGAAAGAAAGAGCACATCAGGAGTGATCTTCAGCATAGGATCGACAACAGTTTCTTGGTATAGCATGAAGCAGCGATCTGTGGCACTCAGTTCAGTGGAAGCATAATACATGGTCGCAATTCAAGCTTCATGTGAGGCTATTTGGATGAGAAATATCTTGGTTGGTTTGTTTGGTTCTCAGATGGATCCGACAGTGATACATTGTGATAACCAGAGTTACATTAAAATATCGGTTAATCATGTGTTTCATGATAGATCCAAGCATGTAGACATCTGGTACTACCATCTTAGAGATTGTGTGTAGAGGTGCATAATGTTTCATTAGTACATTCCCATGGAAGATCAGGATACAGATATTCTGATGAAGGCGCTCACCAGGAGAAAATTCGAATACCATAGAGGCAGGATCAGGGTGAAGGATAATCCCTTTCTTGTTGAGAGGGAGTGTTGAAGTTCAACAAGAAATTTCAGCACCTACACTAGTGTGGGACCAGGAGGTCCAAGCAGCACCTACACTAGTGTGGGACCACATGTCTTAGTAGCACCTACACTGGTGTGGGCTAAATTTGGTGCATGTCTATTTTAGTTAAACCTTTATTAAGATGGACAATAAAATGTAACCTAATATCACTGAATAACTTGTAATAGTTAACTGAGTTTGATAAAGTCAGTTAACTCATGAATTTCGAGTTGAGGGTAGTTGGTGAGGCATGCCGAGTAATTCTAGTTGTAACAGATTTCGAAGTGCAGCGGTGCATTAGTTAATGTAGGTTGTAATCAGTTTGACTCAATTAAGTGAGTTAAAATCAGTTGTGCTAGTTGTAACTATTTGATACACTAGTGAGAGATCAAGTGAATTAAATATTATTTAATTCACAATCAATGATCTCACATCCAACTGAGGATTTACTATTATTAGTTGCATGCATGTCAGTTCCAGTGGAGACCCAGTTGAGATCTAGGTGAAAGGGATGTTGACTATCAATTGTAGGATTATTGGGTTGCACCCATGCAACCAAACACCAATTGGATTATCCATGATCCTTGCGCAGTCAAGGAAGGCCAAAATTCCTATGGAATAGGGATTGCATTCCACATGAATTGCGCAAGCAAGGCAGGATGTCAGGAGGCTGAGATTTGGATAAGTATTGGTTATTTTTGTCTAGGACAGTATGAGACAGTTAGTTGAGTACAGGAGGGCTCTTGTGAGAAGAGTTGCATTTAATTGTTTCATGTATCCATGTTGAATATAAAATTGATCAGGAGATCAAGTCCCTTGTAGAAAAATGCTCAAAAATGAAGTTGCTCAGAATTGGTCCAAACCAAAACGACAGGAAAGAGCTCGCCAAAACGATCCTGTAGCCATGAATGGCACTCAAATCCGTTGCCGTATGGAGGAGATATTGCAGTTTGAATTTGCCCAATAACTTTCAATTTTGAAAGATTTTTTTTTTAATATATGTGTTGGGATAATTTTATTTTTTATTAAGGTTTAATAAATTAATTAAATTATATAGTTTTAATATTTTATATGGTTTTTTATTAAATCATATATTATATTATTAATTATATATTTTAATTAATTATTAAAAAAAATTAATTAAACCTTATTAAAAAACTAAATAGTAAACCCATATATATTAAACAATTTCGAATTATAAAAAAAAATGTGAAAACCCACCAGCCTAAAGTGGCATATATTAAAACCCAACGTATGTTTTAAAAGTTGTGGGCAATGTATTATTAATCTACACCCCACGTAACAAAGGTTTAAAGCACATGGTCAAAGCCACGTGGGTAACGTATTGTATACGTTGCATTGGAGCAACGTTCAAAATTATATGTTGATCACGGTGAGATTTGAACGTGGGTTGGGCAGACAACAACGCAACGGCCTAACCGCTGGGCCACACGGTGGTTCATTTATTTAAACCGTTTGGCGCGGAAATCCGTTTGGGACGTGGTCCCGTGTATATAGCGCCGGAGCGGAGTTTCATTTAAATATGGTTTGCAACTTTATTAAATGCCGCGTTAAACTCAAGCAACCTCCGATGGTCACGGTCCCGTGGACCTTATCCACTAGCCCCCACAACTGGCGGTCAGTTCGGCGGACCCCCAATTTCAGCGGCTAACTCCAATTCTGTCGGTGTTATCTGGAGTTCCACCAGATTTAACTGGAGTTTTTTTAGGCCAACTGGCAGTTGGAGTAAAAAGGGCAATAACTTTGGCTAGGAGAGGCCTTTTGATACGAATTTTTTTTTGATTCTGGGGTAATTGATCATTCTGGAGCTGTTGGGAGTGTTTTCAGAGCCATCAGGGTGCTCTATCAGAGAATTTACCAGCGTTTTTGGTCGTTGAGTCACCAGGGCCTAAGGGAAGAAGAGCTGTTTTGGACTACCTTTATCCAATGGAGGTGGTTGTTTAGTCATTTTCTACTGATTTGAGCCTTCTGAATCTATTTTTGCAGTGTATTTTTCCATTTGAGGCTTCTATACAGTTTTATTCTCATTTTCAGCATTTAATCAAAGAGGAAAAAGCCTAATTAGAGGCTTTTGGACCCAGCGGAGGTAGCCCAAGAGAGGGGTGAACCGCTTAAACAATTATTTGTTGTCATACTGTATAATTTTGCTGCATATTTTCAGATTCTTCTCCTTTAAACAGTAAATTTTTATAAGAAAACTTTTCCCAAGAAGGTTTAAACAGTGAACAAAACTTATTAGTTCATCTTCAAACCATTATACTTCATTTGCAAAATATGTATACTTACCTATTCACACATTAAAGTTGGATCAATGAATACTTTGCATATAAAACAAATACTTTCATTGATCGGATCTCAATGATTACATTTTATTTCTTTAGGTAGAGTTTGTAAAAGGGCCAGATAGCCTCCGGATTCATCCTTTCTTTGAAAGGTGAAATACCCGGTAAATGCCCCTACAGTCAATCTCTGTATGAGAAATACTTTGTTCTCACGATTTCAGATTAGGTTGGTATCAGAGCTCAAGGTTTTGCTTAAGAGTTTGTGAAATTTTTGCAAGTAAATTGTGTTATTCTGCAAAATTTGATGCTTACTACGCTGAAATTGCAAAGAGGGGAAGGTCAATTGGTTAGAGAACAAGTTAATCCTCAACCGAGGAGGGCTAGAGTGCCATTACATCCGCCTTCCATTTCATCCTCATTAGCCTTAGAATCAGCCACAAACATGTCTTCCAGAGAAGGAGAAGTACATGAGGAAATGGATCCCAAGGAAGAAGAAAGAGTCTTTAGAAAAGCTTTCTTGGACTTGACTGAGATGGTTAGGATCCTATACCAAGAGAGAAACGATAGGATTGCTGGAGAAGGGTCTAGAACCAAAGAGAAGAAGGAGATTCTTCAGGAGGAAAGAAAGAAAAAGATGAGTCTAAGAAAGGGAATGGAGGAAATGGTGATCCACCATCTCCATCATCATCCTCATCCTCCACATCATCCTCTTCAACTTCTAAAAATCAGTCACACAAAACAAAAACATCTCTTAAAAATCCTTTGTTAAAGCTTGATGTGAAGTTTGAGTTGCCGATGTTTAATGGTGATGTGAATGCAAAAAAATTGGATAACTGGATTAGACAGCTGGAAGTCTATCTAAGAATTCAGAATTTGCATGATGATGACACAAAAATCCAATTAGCCTCTTTGAGAATGGATGGAGCAGCTTTGGTTTGGTGGGAAGCCAAGACCAGGGAGGAAATTAAAAAGCATGGTAAGATAACTTTAACTTGGAATGAGTTTATTACTGCTATTAAGAAACAATTTTATCCTCTTGCTCATATTCAGAAAGAAATCATGAATTGGCAAAATTTTAGGCAACTTAAGGGTCAAAATGTGCAAGATTATACCCAAGAGTTTAGAAGGAGAGCACTTCTACTTGGAGTAGACTTACAAAGTCAAGACACCTTTTTGAAATACATAGGAGGTTTGCACAATTATCTGCAACATACTATCCTAATGTTCAATCCTACCAGCTTAGATGAAGTCTGTGTCCAGGCTACACATTTAGAAGCTAGAGGAAAGAATGCTTTTGATGCTTTTGATGAGGATAGTAATTTCAAAAACAAAGGAAAGAAGAGAATTGCAAATTCAAGAAAGGAAAAAGGAAAGTTCTTTTGCAAGAATTGTTTGAAGACAAGTCATGATGAAGATCATTGTTGGAAGCTTCATCCTAAACTGAATCCAGAAAAATACAAGAACAAAAACAAGACCAAAGAAAAGGAGAAATCTGTAGCAAAAGTTGAGCAAGACTTAGGGTCAGACTTAGGAGATGAGACAAAAAGCATAGGCATGGTTTTAAAGAACATTATGGGGAAAGAAGTGGTGCAAGACACAATTCCTAGTTCTAGCTCTTTGAATTGTCACAAAGATACTCATGATGAAAAGAGGAGGATAGAGCTTTTCCATGTGAGGCTAATTTCAAAACATACCAAAATTGACACACTATTTGACAGTGGATCACAAGCGAATCTTATTTCTGAAGACTTGGTCAAGCACCTTAAACTTGAGACCATTCCACATCCGAAGCCTTATCCACTTGGATGGATATGTAAGGATGCCAATTTGCAAGTCTCAAGGAAGTGCATATTGCGCTTTGCAATAACTGCACACTTTATTGACACAGTGGAACTTGATGTGGTGCCGCTTGATATCTCAGGTATTGTTTTGGGAAGTCCTTACTTATTTGATAGGAAGGCCATCTTTCATCGCCATGAAAACAAGTATCACTTGTTCAAAGATGGTAAAGAGTACATTGTGAGAGCACACAAGAAGAAGCTGTAATCTTCTTTACTCCATGCAAGTCAATTGAAAAGACTGGTTAATGCAAGTCAAAGTCTAACTTTGTTGATGTTGAAACGACCAGATTTTGAGCATTCGCCTTTTTATGATGTTGCTAATGATTTGTCTCAGTTTGATAACAGTTTGTCTTTGAAAGAAGATGATGTTATGTTGCGCAAATTACCTTTTGGGTCAGCCAATGCAGAGAATGAAGTGTCAAAGCTAAGTAGTGCAAGCAAGAAGGACACACAATTCAGCATGGGAAAAAGTTGGTTTTAGAATGGTAGAATTCACCATGGGAATAGTTTGCAAGGTGAAAGTATTTTTAAGTCTTCTGGGAAGTTTGATCAATGTAGAGAAAGTTTGTTTTCTGCAGATTACATTTACTGTTCTGCAAATTTTAATAATTTGCATCATGACTCCGTCAATCTTAGCAATGGTCGATTAGTTGATTCTAGAGACAGATTGTCATTTTCTCAAAAGCTTAATTTGATGAAATTGGGCAGATTTTAGTTATTCAAGGGTGTAAGAGCGGAGAATCAGTCTCCACATCATCAGTTTCAGTAATCAGAAAGCTTTTGGGGTCCAAAAGCTTCCCATTTGGGAGGTGTGATCAGGAGATCAAGTCCCTTGTAGAAAAATGCTCAAAAATGAAGTTGCTCAGAATTAGTCCAAACCAAAACTACAGGAAAGAGCTCGCCAAAATGATCCTGTAGCCACGAACGACACTCAAATCCATTTTCGTATGGAGGAGATATTGCAGTTTGAATTTGCCCAATAACTTTCAATTTTGAAAGAATTTTTTTTTAATATATGTGTTGGGATAATTTATTTTTTATTAAGGTTTAATAAATTAATTACATAATATAGTTTTAATATTTTATATGTTTTTTTATTAAATCATATATTATATTATTAATTATATATTTTAATTAATTATTAAAAAAAATTTAATTAAACCTTATTAAAAAACTAAATAGTAAACCCATATATATTAAACAATTTCGAATTATAAAAAAAAATGTGAAAACCCACCAGCCTAAAGTGGCATATATTAAAACCCAACGTATGTTTTAAAAGTCGTGGGCAATGTATTATTAATCTACACCCCACGTAACAAAGGTTTAAAGCACATGGTCAAAGCCACGTGGGTAACGTATTGTATACATTGCATTGGAGCGGCATTCAAAATTATATGTTGATCACGGTGAGATTTGAACATGGGTCGGGCGGACAACAGCGCAACGGCCTAACCGTTGGGCCACACGGTGGTTCATTTATTTAAACCGTTTGGCACAGAAATCCGTTTGGGACGTGGTCCCGTGTATATAGCGCCGGAGCGGAGTTTCATTTAAATATGGTTTGCAACTTTATTAAATGCCACGTTAAACTCAAACAACCTCCGACAGTCACGGTCCCGTGGACCTTATCCACTAGCCCCCACAACTGGCGGTCAGTTCGGCGGAACCCCCAATTTCAGCGACTAACTCCAGTTATGTCGGTGTTATCTGGAGTTCCACCAGATTTAACTGGAGTTGTTTTAGGCCAACTGGCAGTTGGAGTAAAAGAGCCATAACTTTGGTTAGGAGAGGCCTTTTGATACGAATTTTTTTTTATTCTGGGGTAATTGACCATTCTGGAGCTGTTGGGAGTGTTTTCAGAGCCATCAGGGTGCTCTATCAGAGAATTTACCAGCATTTTTTGTCATGGAGTCACTAGGGCCTAAGGGAAGAAGAGCTGTTTTGGACTACCTTTATCCAATGGAGGTGGTTGTTTAGTCATTTTCTACTGATTTTCAAAGCCTTCGAATCAGTTTTTGCGTTGTATTTTTCCATTTGGAGGCTTCAAGACAGCTGTATTCTCATTTTGAGCATTTTAACGGTGAGGAAAAGCTATCGAGAGGCCTTGGACCTGGCCGGAGGTAGCCCAAGAGAGGGGTGAACCGCTTAAAAAATTATTTTCTCATTACACCGTATAATTTTTTGCTGCATATTTTCAGATTTTGCCTTAAACAAGAAATTTTTATAAGCAAACTTTTTCCAAGCAAAGCTAAAATGTGGAATGAAAAACTTATTAGTCTACTCTCAAACCACGATACTTCATTTGGCAAGTATTGATGTATACTTGTCTATTCACACATTAAAACACTAATGAACATTGCATATAAAACAAATACTTTCATTGACTTCCTGATCTCGTTGATTACATTTATTTCTTTTAGGCATCCAGATAGTGCCAGAGATTCTCCTGATCATCCCTTTGAAAGGTGAAATACCCGGTAAATGCCCCTACAGTCAATCTCTGTATGAGAAATACTTTGTTCTCACGATTTCAGATAAAAAATAGAAGATAGTGGGGTTTTGAGCAGCAAGTTTTTCCTAAGAAATTATTTATGTTGTGGTTTGATTGATTCTTCTTTGCTTCATGTGATTGGTGATTGTGTTTTTAATTCCACAATTTATTTGTAGAAGGATTCAATATCTATCTTTAGTACATTGTTAAATCTGATTGAATACATTATATACATGCTTGTTCTATAATTTCTACACATACAGGTATTTATTTAATTTTCAAACATGTGTCTCTCTATCATGGACCTCAAAGCCTTGAGGTTTCTTAATATAGAATTCCTCTTCAATGACTCCATTCAAAAAATAAGTCATGGAATCCATTTGATGCAATTTCCAACCCGAAGTAAGAGAAATGACAAATCTAATAGAAGCATATGCGAGAATGAGAGAAAACATGTCTTCATAATCCTCTCCCTCTTTTTGGGAGAATCCTTAGGCCACAAATCTTGCCTTGTATTTCTCAACGCTTCCATCAGTTGCATGATTTATTTTGTATATCCATTTGGAAGACGCAACATATTTCCCTTCAGGCCTTGACACGATGTCCCCTACATCATTCTTCAATATATATTGATACCCTTATATCAAAGCGTCTTTCCAAATTTTATGCTCAACAACTTCTTCATAGGTGGATGGCTCAAATGCAATGATGTTACAAATCATAGCTACATAACCAAAATATTCATTCGACCTCTTGGTTTCCCTGGAAGTCTAATGAGGTGCAGCATGTCTTTCATCTTCCTTCAAATTTATTTCAATCCCAACAAGTTTCTTTCTAGTCTCAGGTACAATGGCTCTTGGAGAGTCAACAAATTCTAGATCATCAGACTCTTCATGAGGATCTTGTTCGATCAGTTCATGTTCTTTATATTTTGGTTCCACATTCTTAGGAACCACCTGCATCTCATCATCAAAGTCCAAGTGTGAACCCTTGGACTTCTAGAAAGAAACATCCTCATCAAAGATACCATCCCTGCATGTTTCAATCAAACATTGTCTTGGAACATAGACCTTGAAGGCCTTTGAATTTTCATTGTAGCCAACAAAAGTTCATTTCTTCTCGGAAGGTCCCAACTTCATCCTTTTCTCCTTAGGCACATGAACATAAACATGAAAACCAAAAATTATCAAGTGTTCAACATTTGGTCTCTCACTTGTGAAGACTTCTTCAGGAGTCTTGTAAACCAATATTCTATGTGGCACCTATTTTGAACATAAAAAATTGCTCTTGTAGCTTCTCCCCAAAGACACATTGATAGCTCTTGATCATAGAGCATGGCCTTGGAAACTTCCATAATAGTCCTATCCATTCTTTCAACAACTCCATTTTTTTGAGGATAAAAAGGAACTATAAGCTTCCTCTTAATTTCATCATCGTTGTAGAAGGAAAACAATTATTTGGATACATACTCTCCTCCATTGTCAGATCTTAAAGTCTTAATCCTTCTTCCTGTAGCATTTTCAACTTGTTCCTTGAATTATCAAAACTTATAAAATAATTCATCCTTGTATTTCAAGAAACAAATCCATGATTTACAAGAATAATCATCAATAAAAGAGACATAGTATAAATGATCACCCAAGGATTTATCTAACATAAATCCACAAACATCAGAGCATAAATTATCCAATATTCCTTTAGATCTAGTATCACTACTAGTACATCGTCCTTTAACATTTTCCCCAAGGATACATCCCTTGAAAACCATCATGTTCAATTTTGATTTTTGATACACCTTTAACAAAATCTTTAATTCTATACAATGCTTTATAATGAACATGAGCATACCTTCGATGACATAGTTCATAAAGATCATATCTATTGTGTATTAGGGCTTGGATCAAGCGACCAAGGAGATGATATATGCCTCTAATTCATAAACCAATAAATTTATCATATTAATAGGAGGCATGATTCTTCCATACTATAAATTTTCCATCCATAAAAGAAACAATGTATCCTTTGTATTCAAGAGATGAAATGGATAACAACTTATTCCTTAAACCAAGAACATATAAAATGTTGTTAATATATACATTTCCTCTTGATTCCAATTGGAAGGATGACAAGCCAATTCCCTTGACTTCATGTTTTACATTATCTTCAAGGTCAACCCTTTGAGCTATCTTATTTTTTACCAATTTAGAGAGATATTCATGACTTCCAGTCATGTTCCTAGAGGTACCATTGTCAACCAACCATATTTCATCATGACCTGCAATGGAACCTGTAAAAGAAAAATAAATTGAGTAATCATCATCAAAATCTCTCTTTCTAGGCCTCCTCTTATGTGAGGATTCATCAAGGTCAGTTGTAGAAGCATGATGCTTACCTTTCCTCTTTCTATCATCATTCCTTTGATAATCATCCCTTAAAGAATCATTCCTTTGAAGGAATTTATTTTGATAGTCATGACCATATGCTTGGCAATGAAAGCATTGAACACTTGTCATGTCTCTTCTATTTCTTCTATCTTGAGAGGGAGGAGGAGGTATTCTTTGTGGAGTAGGTTCCCTTCTTGGAGAAAATCTTGGAGAAAGTTTTGAATTAGGTATTCTCCATGAACTTCTTTGAAATATTCCAAAATTTCTTCTTCCCTTGCTATTCTTTCAGTGAGATAAAAAAAGCTTGAGAGTCTTCACCTGGATTTGCAATCTTGCCTCTGGAAAGGAGCCTTGATTATTCTTGTGTAGGAAATCCATAAATTATCAAAGGAGGGTGTATTTTCTATTCCACTAATTCTTGTTGCAAAAGGATCCCAAGATTCAGGTAGACCACCCATTGCCACATCCACCAATTCTTTATCGAATACTTCTTATTAAATATATTTGAGTTCATCTTTATTACACAGTAATTTTTCACCATGCTCATTTTCCAGTCCCTGATCCTGAAATGCCCCGTGACTAATCTTGTGCAATGTTTCCATCATCAAGAAATATGTTGATAGACCCCCTTGAAGATCCAAAGAAGACTTCCTTGAAATATTAGTGAAGAAACTTGGTCAAATTCCTAGTTTCTTGGGTTAGCGCCCTTCCTGGTGCCTTGACCGCACTGATGTCCTTATCCCAGTTCTAGCCCAGCACTATCAGTGCCCTAGTTTATTGGAAAATCAAGTTGATCCCATTTCTGGCAGTGCTTCCTCACATGGAGGAGAAGCTTCGACCTTTAGAATCTCAAGGGTGATAAGTTTCTTTTTGAACAGAGATGATAAGGTCGAGCTCTCTCATTTTGCATCCTTGATCTCATCCATGGGGGATCATCGCTTAGAAAGTGGGCCTTCCTACTCCTTTCATGGGCTCCCAACTTCCTCTTTTCTATAAATTCACATCCCTCATTCCCCCAAATTTAGAGCTTGGTTGATCATTGTCAGAATCATCTGAACTCTCATCCCTTCACATTCTTTCATCATGATTAAGCATAAGTGCATGGGAGAAGGAATGATTTTGAGTTGGGTGAAGGACTTAGATTTTCACCTAAGGATGCCTCCAACATCAAGGCCTGGTTGTAAGATCTCATTTTGTAATTTATCAATAATAACATTTGATGTTTTCTTTATATATTTTTCCACATGATTATGCAAATATTCTGGTACTCCTTGATCTACTAGATAGCTAGTGTTTATGTTTATTATATATTGTATCACATTTTTTGTTGTCTCCCGATCATCCACAGGTATTCGTGCGCCATCAGTAGCAGGAAGCGGGCCTACAAGGATCGTGGATCGAGGTCACCATCAACAAATCCAAGGATAGTGATTGGAAAAAGGTATTTATGTCTCTTTCCTCTTTGCATTGTAAGAATGAGTTAAGAAATATTATGTTAGAAAGAATCTCGTGTTGCTAGACCCACTCTAGGTCTAGAGAGATCACCTATGTCTGTAGAGGGGATTTATCTTGAAAAAAATTACTTATTTGAGATATACTTAATAAATATGATGCCACAAGATCATTATTTTTCATCTTGATATTGCGAGGTTGACCCCTCAAACTTATAAATTGATTAACATTTTTGATATTGTGCAATCTATTAATGACATCATACATATCCTTGGAAGTTTGGTGATCAACGATATAGGGAATTAGATGATCCCTAACAGATTCCACAATGATGTTCCTTGCCAAGATGTCATCTTCTTTAAAAAAATATTTCCCTGCTTGGTTAGCTGGTTTAGTAAATTTTCTTGTAACAATACCCAAGACCTTATGTCTTGCAAGCACTAGGTCAATCCTAGCCTTCCAAGCCCTGTAATTTGTAGCTCCTTCAAGCTTTTTCTCGCTCTTCATGAAGGAATTCATGATAAAGATGTCCAACCAAAAAAAAAATTGGAATCCCAAAAATCTTCAAGGATGTGCTTCTGAATTCTCTTCAAGGTGATCTTAATTATCTTTCCCTTCACCAAATCTTTGATCTCATGTTGATTTTCTAGTGCATCAAGACTAGTACAAATTTTCAAATCGATAGATACTTCCAATGATACAATTAGTCTTCTTATAACATTCCAATCATTAAATAGTTATACATGAAAATACACAACCATTCACTTTCTTCAGTAGAGAAATATAGATCATAGTAAACATTAAAAAAAGAGACAAGAGACACCAATATTTAGGCTAGCAACCATCGCAAAACCCACAAGGGGAAAACCCAACAAGTATTTCCTTATGAGAGAGAATTAAGTTCATCAAAAGTAAATCAAAATATTCCAAACAAGATTCCAAATTATGACCTCAATTTATCCAAGTCAAACCAGTCAACAGAGAGAGAAAATAGTCAACTCTGGTCAAAATCTTAGTCTGCAATCGAAGGATAGAATTTCGGCCTGAGATAGCTTTGAACAGGAGGGTCGAATTTTGGTCAAATCCTCAGTGAAACGAACATCTGCAACTTTTTATCAAAGCTTCGGGTTAATCTGTGGTTAATGACCCAAAAATAGGATCAAATTATTGTTCAAACAGAGTCGACGAATCTTTGAAATTTTCAGCCTCAAAATAGCCAAAGATCTTGGTCAAATAGAATAAAACTCTCCTAATTCAACACTATTCAAGCATAAGGATAGAATGTTGGTCTAGGAAAAACAAATTATCCTCATCTCCTTCACACATGTGGAATTCTTCTTGTGATTTCAGATCGATTGATGTGAGTTGATGTGATTCCAAATGAGGGTCAAAAAAATTATTTTTATATGTGTCATAGGATGAGGGTTTTGACCTTGGGTTCAAACACTTTCATCATGTGGGGCCGCCTTGCGCATTTTAGGTTGAATTGGTCAACATGAAAAATATGAATTCTTTCCTTTGATTTTCTAATGAAAATACCAACAATAGATACCAATTTTCGACAAAAATACCATTTTCCTTGCACACGTTAACAACCCAAAACCCAAAAACATCTTTTTATTTTCATATTAATGTGTTGAAGAAAAAAAATTAAGTTGTCAAATTTTGTTTACACATAATGATGTGATTGTGTATTAAGGTGAAGTTAATGACTCAAGACCCAAAACCATATAGTAAAAGTAAAATATACCTAGCAAAAACACTCACAAGTAACCAAAAATATTATTATGCATCAAGTTTATCTATAGAAATATTAAATATTTTAAATTTATATATAATTGCTAAAATTCAAATACAATTTTTTCAACCTATGAAAAATTCATTCTCCAATTTTAGTTAAATTGAAGTGAACCAATCTACGTTTTGAATTTTAGTTCAATTTGGTAACGTTGATAAACACATATTCTAAGTTGGAGTAAGTTTAGGTAACACGACAAAGAATGTGAGACGTTCGCTACAACCATAAGTGTTCTAAGGTTAATGAAATCCACACCCTCATCTTTTATCCTATCTCATGGCACCCCCATGGGCGGTGCATAGGAGGTCCCTCCTTCTGCAACATACTAGCAGCTAAATCGACTCCATTAGAAAAAAATACTAAGAAGATTTCAGGAGCTTGAGACACCCAAAAAAAATATCCTTTTAACATCAAATGCTCTGAATCCTCTACAACAACCTCTAGCAAGTGGTCAGGCTCTACCTCTAATGGGCCAACTACATGTCCGCTGCAAATGATAAAATTTCCCCTCCTGGAGATTCCTATGGAGGAAATAGGATAAATGGTAGAGAAAATGATGGAATGCGCCATCATCTGTAAATTTATTAGCATGTGGCCAACCAAAAAAAAAAAAACTCTTCACTTGGATCAAGAAAAGCTAGGTACTTAAGGGAGACTTATAACTTAAACTAGGCTCTAAAGGATTTGTCATTATTATCTTTAACAACATTAATAATAGTGATAAAATATTTTAGGGAGGGTCATTCTTCTTGAACTCAACATACATCTTTATGAAACCCTGGACCCCAAAATTTAACCCAGAAAAAAAGAGAATTTATCCTCAGTTCTAATATGGGTTTGCCTATACTCCTTACCACAAGAATATTGTGACCAAGACATGGTACTAGTAGGGATAGGAAATGACATTGGGAGATTTGTAATGATCTTATACACAAAAAAACATATTAGACATACCTCCTATTCCTGAATTTGTTCCTATGTCAACCTCTCACAACCACTTCCAACCAACTCCAAGCTAAGCAGTGAAGATTACATTTGGTAGCAGTCAATCGATTATGAACATATTGCTTTCCATTTCCATAAATGTCATGAACATAGACATTTTTTTAGATACTTCCCAACAAACCAAGCTCAAAACAATGTCCCAACAACTTCAAATAAATATGCAGAAGGTTTCACCAAGGTTGCACACAAAAATAAAAGTAGAAAAAAGGAACGATGGCAACAACTAAAAACACAAATGAAAATCAAGTCAATTTCCATCCCTACAATAGCTCTCAAATCCATCCCAAGAATCAGAGCTCTTATAGTCACAAGAACCAGGCCACTGGAGTCAAGCTCTTCATTCAGCTAGCAGAAGTAGCTAGAAGATTGGGAAATGGAGCAAAGTATCCCATGCCAACAATATCTTCAATAGAATAATGCTATGTAATTGCAAGAAATCGTCCTTCAAACACTAGTAGAGAAATGTCATAACAAATATCCAACAACCATCCCCAAGGATCAAGTTAAACTTATCACCAAAGCCTACATCAAGAAGCAAGAATACCTTCTTCTCCAAGCTTAAAAACCAAGTGATTCTCCCCTCTCTTGCTCCTCTTTTGCACCTCAAGGTACAAAGATAATTTCTCCAAATGAACAAGGATATAATATAAAAGAACCAAAGAAAAAGGGAAGGAAAAGAAATAGTCAAATTCTGCAAGCCTTAGGTGACTTCCTATTCAATTCAGGGAGAGTCACAACCATTGATACCACCTTCCAACCCTTCTCCCATTATTCCAAATGAAATTCATTACCTAGAACATAATGATTCTGAATGGTAAATCCAAGCACAAGCTCCTAAAACACAAAATAAACCTCGAAAATCCTAATATCATCATGATTCAAGAAACCAAATGTTCATCTTCAACACTCCAAATATATCTCAATATCATCTAGAGAAACAATAATCACATATCCTAGGATTCCATAAGTGCCTCAGGAGTCCTAGCCCCCATTTGGAACCCCTCCACCGTTACCCTAAAAAACTCCTTCTCCATCCCTTGAATTCTCTTTGAAAAATTCTAGCCTATTGGCTCAACCACTCACTGCTTTATCTCTAATGTCTACAACTCAAACCCTCCATGAAATTATAAAATAATAATAATAATAATAATAATAAATTAAAAAATAATAATAATAAATAAATAAATAAATAAATAATGCTCACTAACCCTGGATTCTTGTAGGGGAATTCAGTATAATAAAAAACCTCAAGGTAAAAAAATGAGTAATATGACACATGGAGGAATAAATTTAACTATTCAATGAATTAATAAATAAATCTCATTTAGTGGATATTATCACCCAAAATGGTACTCATACTTGGAACAACAAAAGAGGAGGCAATGCTTAAATAGCCTCCAAGTTGGACATATTCCTAATCACAGAGTCTCTATTGATTTGAAACACCAACTTTGAGACCACTATTTTGCCAGGTCATGGTTTTTACCACAGGCATGTTCAACTATCCATGTACTAGATGAACAACCCAAGAAAAAAAACCTTTCAAATTCGAAACCTTCTGGATCAGGCACCCATACTTCCCCTCTAAAATGGAAACTTAGTAGAGGGAATCAAATATATTTATAGGAACAACCATGTTTTGCTTTCAACAATGACTCAAATTCCTCAAGGAAAAAATCAAAGAATGGAATACATACAACTTTGGAAACATACACAAAGGAAAAACCCTTTTGGAAACATAGATGACTTATATACAAAAAATGGTAATCACAGAAGGTTGAACATAAGATCCTAATAAAAGGGAGATAGCTACCTCTCTCAAACTAGAATAATCTCTTAAGCAAGAAGAAATACTATGGAAGAAAAAATCAAGAATAAATTTGTTAAAGCAAGGGGAGAAAAAACTTATTTTTTCACAAGATCAAAAGTATCAAAATTACTTCAAATCTTAAAGTTGGAATTCACGAAGACATCACTCAGGAGCTATTGAACCACTTTCAAACTCTCCTAACTGAGCATATCCAATATAGAAGGCCAATCATAAGGAAAATCATTAGTAACATACCCATTATCGTCACAACAGAGCAAAATGATCTCTCACTCAGATAAATAATGGTGCAAGAGGTAGAGATAGCAGTTATGGACGTGACCAAAGGAAAATCCCCTAGTCCTAACATGTATATATCTTATTTCTATTAGGTTTGTTGGTCAATCCTAAAGATGAAAATATGGAAAATAGTAGAAGAATCCAAGCACTCCTCTATTCTCAATGCCTTTGATGCAACATTCATTTCTTTCATCCCCAAATCCATGGGTGCCAACTACCGTTCATAGTATCGCCCCATATATCTTTGCAACATCATCTACAAAATCATCTCTAAGGTCATTGCCAGTAGACTCAAAACCATCCTTCCTCTGTTTATATCTCCTAAGAAAACAAGTTACATGGAGGGTTGAGAAATCATGGACATAATAATACTAGCTCACAAGCACACACACCCCCTTAAATCTAACAAAACCCCGGGAATGTTAATTAAGCTAGATATGTCCAAAGTATTTAATAAACTCAATTGGAAATTCATTTTTCACACTCTCACTACCTTTGGGTTTTAAGAAAGATGGTTTCATTGGATTATTACTCTTATCACCAAAAAATTTTCTCCATTCTTGTCAATGACTCTCCATTTCCCCCCTTCACACCATTTAGAGATATTAGATAGGGAGATCCCCTCTCCCACTATATATTTCTCTTGATGGCCAAAGGTATATGGCCCATAATCTCAATTGCACTTCACGAAGGTAATTTGAAAGGTCTCCCTCTAGGATGTGCTAATCACTCCTCCTCCCTGAAACAATTTGTAGAAGATACTCTGCTTATGGGAATCCCATCAACCAAGGAAGCCACTTCCGTCAAATGCATCCTCAAAACATACTTGGATGCCTATAGTACCTCTATAAACCTTTTCAAATCCCAAATATTTTCCATTAACACCCCTCTGGCCATCCAAAGCACATTTATATATTACTTGGATTTCAATAAAGTTCTCTTCTAACTAAATACCTAGGTCCCCCCTTACTAGAAACCCCTTAAGGAAAACTGTCTAGGAAAATAATGTGAATTTTTTTGAAGCCGGTCTCTCCAACTAGAGCTTCTATCTCCTAAATATAGCAAGACACTTTACTCTTCTTAAATATATCCTCCAATCCCTCCCCTTTTATCTTCTCTCTACTTTTGTTTCCCCTAAATCCATCCTCAACAACATCAAATCCATTCAAATAAGATTCCTATGGGGAGGGTCCAAAAGGGAAAAACGTGGGCTCTAATAACCTAGGAAAAACTTTGTCGACCAAAAATAGTGGGTGGTGTAGGACTCAAGGATATTTAAAATCTCAGCAAGGCTCTCTGTGCCAAAACTTGGTGTAGGTGGCTTAAACATCCTAAAGTCCCTTGGTGTCAAATGTGGAGGAATAATTATACTTCCAAAATTCCAGAATATCAACTCATATGATTGGATATGGGACATTAAAGGATCACACATCTGGAATGTTGCAAGGGAACACAAGAAAATAATCAAATATCATTTCTTCTAGGAGATAAAAAATGGCTAGAGTGCTCTATTCTAGAAAGGCTCTTGGCATCAATGGCCTAAGCTATCTCAACAAAATAAATTAAACTCCATTAAAAATTATCTTCAAGCTCAAGGCCCCAATATTGGAGATCCTCCTCCCCCCACCTCTCTTAATGGTGCACCTAGATTGATTGCAACAAAGGAGAATATTGGGAATATTCCATAGAAAAAAAATGTTTTACAACAAAAACTTAGAATAAATCAGAAAAAAAACAATTCAAGGAGATGACATCCCCCACTGGGGATATTGACCGCAAGGCACTTTTAATCTAAAATAAGCTTACAACCTCCTTTCCCCTCTCACTATAGAAATTTTAATACAAATTATGTATTGCCTAGATTCTCCCGATCTAACAATTATATGCCACTTTTAAATACAGAATCGCTTCTACAAAAATTCTTGCGGAAATTTAAAACATGATCGCCAATTGCAAACACATGATTAAAGATCAATCACACATAACACATATGTTTTTACCAGGAAAGCATAAAGCTAAAAACTCCACTATAATATATTATGTATATATCATGGATCATGAAACAATCTCATAGAAAACTCTAATCCAAGAGCTCTCAGTACAATGTACAATCATATCACATTGTCATACAAAAATTGGCAAATACATGAGCCAATTTACTGCCTCCCGACAACCTGCCTCCACTGCGCAATCCCTGCTGATAACAGTCCCTGAAAGAATGAGATCCTGCTTGCCTTGACTGCACAATCCTCATGGGCATATCCAATGAGTGTGTGGTTGCATGAGTGCACCCAATAATGTCAGAATTGATAGTCAAATTATCCCTTTCACCTATCTCTCAACTGGGTCTCCACTGGATCTGACATGCATGTAGTTAACAATAGTATTTCTTCAGTTGCATGTGAGACCACTGATTGTGAGTTAAATAAATAATTAATTCACTGATCTCTCACTAGTGTATGTTCAGTTACAACTAGCACAACTGAGTTTAACTCACTTAACCGAGTTAAACTATTTTACAACTCACATAACTACACATCAAACTCTGATACAACTTCGAATCACTCAGTTACAACTAAGTCCACTTGCGTGTCCCACCAACCAACCACTCAACTCGAAATCCACTTAGCTAACTGATTTGACATTTCAGTTAACTATTTCCAAGTGCTCATTGAGAATAGATTAATATTTATTGTCCATTTATTATTAAGAGATAATAATAATCGACATGCATTCTATATTTAGACATGCGATCTATAAATAAACTTCGCACATGCATCTAATAATAGAACACCATCTATACATAGAATTTGCTCACCATTCTAAAAATAAACTCCTGCTATAAATAGAATTTTCTCACCATTCTAAAAATAGACTTACACCTAAAAATAGCCCGAGGCTCCATCCTAGTGTAGGTGCTTAATGTTCACTAGGATCATCATCTTGTTGAATTTCAACACTCACCACCGCTAAAGACTATCGAATCTAGAATAAACTATGGCAACTTAGGCATTGGCCCAAAATCTCTCTCCTTCTATGGCTCCTTTTCTGGAACAAAACTCTGACCTGGGATAAGCTTCAACGAAGGGGATATCTTGGGACTTCCATTTGATTCCTTTGTCTCTCCAACTCTAAATCCAGTAATCATCTCTTCCTCACTTTCACCTATACTACTCTCTATAGTATAATCTTGCAATTATTTTTATCCAATTAGTCTATAAACCCACCAACATCACCTCCACTCTACTCTCTTGGAGAACCTCTCCTTTTACCAACCCCATCATCAACAAAGCTTGGACCTTACTACTTGGCTTCCTCCTTTGGAACTCCTGGAAAGAAAGGAATCAACAAATCTTTCGAAATACATTCTCCCCACTTAGCGATTTATAGCATCCCACTCTCAGTAACCTGAGAGAATCCATCCTCTCTCTCTCCTAAAATGACAAAGACTAAGCTCATAACCCAACCAAACAAATAATTATTTCCTTCCTTGGATTGCCCTCCCATACGGACTCACACACTTCAGGGCTCTTTATTGAACAATGGCTGGACCAGAGTATCTAAACTCTCTCTGCACTCTATGCCAATACCATGCAAGTGAATACCTCCCACCTCACAGCCTCGAGGAAATTCGTGACATCAACTGACCTACTAATGTTTATAACTCTCTTGTATTGATTAAATTTGTGTTTAATATATGTGCACCGTCCTATTTTATATACATGACATGTGACTAGGAATTACGTTGACTTGAGTCACTGATCAGACCATGTGGAGATGTTATTCATCAATTTATATATAGGAGATGTGAATCATTTTGTGCTATATGAGGGGTAAAATCTGAATTGTGATTTAACAGAAGAAAATCCAAAGCTGAACAGATAATCATAAATGGTAAGTAGAAATATGATCACCTAAGGTGGAAAGTATATAGCTATTAATGTGTCGATTCTTTTCACGTTCAAACTATCTATACTGTATACTAAAGAAGCAACCTGACGCCATGTCACAAACTGGCCATTCAGATGGCATGCACATCCTCGAGACTGATGGAATCCTCATATATGAAGAAGGCAATGAGACTTTGATGTGAAATTCTCGAATTTTCTCTACCTGTCCTTGATGTTATGTCTGGGTGGTCGAATTGAGTGTGCTCATTTTGATTTGCAGAAGGCCGAATAGGATGTGCGAACCCATTATCATACGTTGTTTTCCCATAGAACCTTTAAGTTTGTCTAAGGCGGTAAACCCTGCCCGTGTGGTTCATCATCAAGACAAGATGGAGAATCTGATCAAGTAACTCTTTAAATAGAAAGGATAGCTCCTACTTGCCGTTTGTAAAATAACGGCTAGGTTGTCTCAAATAATAAAAGTTAATTTATTTTATTTTAAAAAGAGTAAACCAGATGATCAAAGTTTATAATTTAAATTTTAAATATTTATATTTATTTTAATAAAAATAATAATTTTTAATTTAATATTATTAAATTGTAATTTATGTAATTTTATTTTTGTTTCATTTTATTTATTTATTTCTTAATTTTTATTTTATTTTATTTCAATTTATTTATTTATTTTATTTTTATTTTTTAATTAAGAATTTTTTTTATCTATTTTATTTTTATTTTTAATTTTATCTTAATTTTATTTTATTTCTATTTATTTATTCATATTTTATTTATTTAATTTTTTTTAATCTTTTCTTATCATAGCATTTAATTATTAAAAATAAAATAAATATATAAATTCAAATGTCTTAATAGTTGCGGTAATGTTGCATCTTATTGTTATTCAATGTGTTGGTAACGTCTTAATAGTTGCGGCAATGTTGCATATTATTCTTATTCAACTCTCTTCTAAATAGAATAAAATCACAAAAATGGAATCTGAAATCACAAAATACAATTTTTCAGAGATATGGACCCCACATTCTGATAACACCGTCCTTTCGTATTGTAGTGAAAAGCGAGTTTCTTTTTTTGTTGCAGTCTGTCTGTATCATTTAAATGTTCAGATTTCATCTCATTTATTGTTTTGTTCACTATCAAAAACAATAATAATAATAAATTTGAAAAAAACTGTTTGTTTCAATAGATATGAACAACACTGTGACGTGCTCTCTTCGAGGCCACAAAACGCTTGAAGATATTAGAGAAACATTTCTTTCCCACTATTTGAATTGAGAATTCAGGGTTGAAGGGCAAGAATTTAATACCTCTCATGTGTTAATGATCACAAATTTGATTTCTATAAAAGAAGAAAAGTTGTCTAAAATACAAATAATGCAAAATTCATGTTCAAAATTAGTGGTTGGTGGTTGAAAATTAATATTTGTGTTTCTTAATTGAAATTTAACTAAATAGTTCAATGATATAACTGAAGATAATAAATCATAGATTGTGGGGTCTAAATTTTCTAAGATGTATTGAAACTAATTAGGTTAAATAAATTTGTACAACATTAACATTATTTTCAAATAATATTTATCAAGAGAAATTGTGAATATATCTCCATTGTTAATAATTTAGTTTTATGAACTAATCATGTTGATTTTAGATAAATTTTCAATATGCCTCCATTGTTAATAATTTAATTTTTAATTTTCTAAACCAGTCATCTTGATTTGTGTTTAAGATTTTCTCCCATTTCAAGAGTATGGAAGAAAAGATCTTACAAATAGGAACAATTTGAAGTTGGACAAATGCAAAGTTAAAAAAGGTTGACATTTTGAAGTTGGACAAATGTAAAGTTTTTACTTCAGATTATAGCTTCATGGGATGATGTCACCGAAAAGTTTAATTTGGCAATTTTCATGTATATTATATTAAATTATTTTAATATATATATTTTGAAATAATAATTTTAGTGTATATTATATTAAATTATTTTAATATATATATTTTGAAATAATAATTTATGATTTAGTAAAAGTTGAGATTTCCAAAGTGTTAGACTTTATTCTTTGAATATTATTATAACGAGTAAAAGATTTCCTCACATTAAATTTTAACTTTATTTAATTTTGCCTTTAACTAATAAACAAATTTGACTTTAATGAACTAAGTCGTGAGTTAAATTTGACAATGTTGTCAATTGTGTTTTTTTTTAAACTATTTTAAGACGAATGATTTTTTGTTTATTTTT
Organism: Pinus albicaulis; assembly: GCA_034641835.2. Taxonomy (NCBI): domain Eukaryota; kingdom Viridiplantae; phylum Streptophyta; class Pinopsida; order Pinales; family Pinaceae; genus Pinus; species Pinus albicaulis. Next base: position 493,225,942 of record CM076581.1, on the reverse strand, counting down.
ATATTGATTGGCTAGTGTTGAGGAGTGGCGAATCATTTAAAAGTCTGACACATGATGAAGGGAAAAACACATGTCAAACACGAGCCATTCTTGCTTTCTTGTTATGTAATTTGACGGATTCAATGTTGAGCCATTCTTGCTTTCTTGTTAAGTAATTTGATGAATTCAGTGTTGAAGGGATCGGCACATGTGAAACACTAATGCCATCTTGCTTTCTAGTCAAGTGATTCGATGGGTTAAGCGGCCTTTTCGCTCAGCAAAACTTAGCTATTAATATGTGGGTAGTATATGTTTATTTGTGGATATTATACTTGTTTCAATTAATTATGGGTATATATTATTTTAAAGTATTTATAGTTAGTTAAATTTGTAAATATTGATAGTCTTTTTCCCAAAATTGTTCATTAGAGATACATAGAAACCACAACCAATATTTACAAGTACTCGAAAACAATATATGCCAACTATTAATTAAATTGAAACAAATATATTATTCAGCCATAAACATATACAGCCTGAGTTATTAACATTAATAGATTTCTCCTTTCCATAGATATGTGTCAAATTGCAAAATGAAAAGTCAAATGAAAAACAATATATGCTAACCATCATTTTATAACTTGGTTTCTATGTGAAATTACGATTAAACTGAGACCTTCCTGATGGCAATTTAAAATATTGACACATAGAATACGGTAGACCCCCTCTGTTAGAGAATAATGTGGCCACGTGTTCTGCTGCATGAGAGTTTATCTCTCTTTCACACTATCTCGCCACCTAACTCAATTCTCTGCTTATCACTCGCGGTGCTGTAACTGTGCCGTTTTTTGTTTACCCGTTTCTAATTTTGTTTGCTCTCGTTTTGATGTGTTTTCTCTGGTTGTTTATTCTATTGGCTAACACAATGCATTCTCCTCCAGGTATTCTTAAAGTTTGCATTCGACTCAGAAGTTTAACTGTCTCGAACAAATCTATTTAGCATTTTCTGTGGTTTTAGAAACCCTTTTCTCGGTTCGATTCCCGTCCAGCGTTCGTTTCCTTCCCGTGTTGCCCACATCATTTCTTACATTCGCAGGCTTAAAACGACGGTTTCGCTGCTGTGTCGAGCTGGTCTAAGCAGGTGTTTGTTTGAAATCAAGCTCGTGAATAGAACAAATCTACGCCGTCGACGTCCAGACTATTGTAGTGAGCCATGTCTGGGTGGGACAAAGGCGCTATCTTTTATAGTGATCAAGCCCAGTTTCCCAGAGGAGATCCTGATCATGGTGCCCTCACACGCCACTCTGCCCTGCGCAAGTTCAAGGAGTTCATTCCGTTATCGTAGGAGGAACACATACCGTTCTTAACCGTGGAAGGTTAAATCCGAGGTTTACAGGATGGCTTATACATTACAGGCGCCTGTGCTCTTAAAATTTGTTGAAATGCATTCATGCTGGAAAGCCAGAAGTTGTGAACGTGTTGACTTCATCCGATTTTTTAAAAATTTGTTAATTGGTATGTTGCAGGTTCATTTGGTCCCTCCATCTTCACCAACTGCAGCGACTTCTTCATCTGCTTCCTGTGAGTTATTCCCCATGAATATTTTGATCTACTTTCTCCTAACTTATTTCTTAGAATGGTGTGTATTATTACATAGAAACCAGATTAAATGATGTATGGTGTGTGTATGAAATGAATTGTACAACAACTCCACGAGATCGGGAGAATGTATGGAGAAGTATGTTCCAACTGGGGAGTAATATCAATACCAAGACAATTGGGTCTCAAAAATTCGACAAAGCAGACCCACAGAGCCCTACTGTTTATGATTGGTAATGGTTTTTTTTTAGGTTGGGGTTGATGCAATTATCGCTTTCTACAACATTCCATCTTTCACTCGATAGTTCTCCTTCTTTGCGGTGGTTGTGGCAATTGACTCTTGGGGTTGGAAGTCAGAACATCGAAATTCACTATTGCAAATTGGTTTCCGTTGAGAAATCGAGCACTCAACTCTATAAAGAAGTAAAGGGTAAGGCCGAGTTTTCGTTTGCATTCTACTCCATTTCACAGCATTGTTCACATTATCCAGTATTATCTTGTTTAATTCTTAAAATTTGTTGAAATGCATTCATGCTGGAAAGCCAGAAGTTTTGAACGTGTTGACTTCATCCGATTTTTTTAAAATTGGTTACTTGGTATGTTGCAGGTTGATTTTCTCCCTCCATCTTCACCAACTGCAGCCACTTCTTCATCTGCTTCTTGTGAGTTATACCTCATGAATATTTTGATTTAATTTCTCCCAACTTATTTCTTAGAATGGTGTGTATTATTACATATATACCAAATTAAATGATACACAGTCATGTTTCCTGTTCTAACAGGATACACAGTGATAGTACAATGACTTTTCTACTTCGTTTTCTGTTTCTTGTGCTTGCAAAATATACATAGGCGAACTACTTATTTATGTTCAAACCAATTATTTTAACTTAAATCGTTGCATATCAATTGTTACTGGCAGGTTGGAGAAACGATGGAAGAAATTCTCCAACCTAATAAATTGCACATTATGAAGAAAATAATGTGGATGCTATCCACCCCCGTGGGAATGTTCATACTTGCAGGCAAGGTGGCATTGGCGAGAGAATTTTCGTTTGTAAAGATATTTGGGGATTTGAGTTTGGAGGCACGAGAGAAGGTTCTTCAGAGTTGTATTCGATTTCATCCTTCTTCCTGGTTCGAATACCACCCACCAAGACTTCAACACACAGTCCGGCTGATAATCCTTTCTGGAAAGCCATCGGATATGGTGGGCCTCATCCAGCTGCCATGAGCACCAAACTCACCCCGAAACCACTTGAGAGCATGGTGGCGTTCTGATTAGAAACTTGTATGGGACTACAAAAGCAAAGAAGCCAAGTTAGACGTAACTCTCCAAGGGATAAGCACGAGGATGTACAATTAATTCAAATACCCTGTTTTTGTCTGTGAGTCGGTGACTTCAGATAAACGCCATTGTTTTCTAGGCCCATAATTTGAATACTTGTGAGAAGGAAAACAACATCGAGCATTATTGAAGTTCACCATGAATGCTAAAAACAGTGTAAGAGTCTGACTCCTTTAGTAGGACATTTTTGTGTAAAAATGTATTGAATCTGTGATGTCCAAAGAATTGATAGATTCCATAAAGGCTAATTTAGGTAGCCCCAAAATTAAATCAATGCTATAATTATTTTCTCCAGGTCGAAGAATTTCCTGAGATACAAGCAGAAGGAAGTAATCAAAACTCACAAATCAACGGTGCCGAACTGATGTACCAGTGCAATATCAGCCTTACTCTAGTCCTAGTCCTAGAGTACAGGAAATGAGGAGGTCTAGAAGTCAGATAGGCAATCAAATCGCCCCAATGGACATGGTTCCTTATTCCAATGATAGCAACGGCAATGGCAGCAGCAATATAACAGTCGTTGAACCCACTCACATACGCAAGGCTAGTTATTTGACGCCCAATCCACCAAATTTCCTTCAGACTATTGTTTTCAGGTTTCTTGCTAAAAAATTGGGCATTTATTTCTTTCTTTCTTGTGCAGAGACAAGAGAACTACAACATAGATACAAGTTCAAGGGTTTTTCGGAATCGTCTGAGTGCATTCCTCTTTCTGTTCCATATTGTAATAGCCATTGGAGGTGTTGGGTACTTGGGCTTCCTAGGAATTCGGAAAGCTTTCATGGGGGGTAAAGAGAAATTCCACTTGGAGCACCCGTATCCTCAGCTGGCAGGCGTTGCAGCAGCAGGCGCAGTGTTTTCCTGCGTATGGGAAGCAGTAATCCGGAGGTTTCCGAATATTATGGTAAAAGGGATTCTTTGGTCGAGTCCTGTTCTGAGCTTTACAGCTGCTATCAAACGTGGCAAAATTTGATTAAGCAAGGTAGCGTAAACTGCAAGCAGGTTCACCGGAGAGAGAAATGAATAGAACCAGACCAATTATAAATAAGCACGTGTCCAATTTTGATAGGTTAGAACGACGAAATTAAAACTCTCTGATTGGCTGGGGTGAACAGTGTTTGCTCACCCCAAGCCCGCAAAGAAAATGCCTCCGGTGTAATTAGGTTTTAGTAAAATTAATTAATTACATTAATGTATTAACGAGTCTTTTTTGAACTCTTAAAATGCATTTGACAAAATTAATTTACTACGGCCAGCTTTAAATGCATTTGACAACATTAATTTGCTACGACGAGCTTTATCCAATGGAAAATAATTCAAATATTGTATATTTTTTTAGATACAGGGGATTATTAGGAATTTGGTTTCTATAATTTATAAAATGTGTATAAAATTTTTAGGTGAAAATTGGATATGTTTTTACTTATTTATTTTTATAAATGGATATGAAATTTATGTTTATTTGTAATAATATTTTTTTATTTCACTATTATTAATGAGAAATTGAGATTAATATTATTAATAGATGGATGCTATTACATTAAATTTAATTAAAAATAAAGAAATATTTTATTTTTTACAATTTAATTAAGTAAAATGTGTAAATAACAAAATGTTATTTAGTAATTAATATATGTGAAATAATTGTCTTTGGTGTGTTGACTTTCTAGAAATTTTCATTTTAATTTAAAAATATATGTAATTTTTTTTTTTTAAAAGAACTCATAACAAATAGAGTACCCCATATAAGGTTGAAGTGTTTCAAAATTTTGACACAATTTTGTTTTAAAACATTATCTTGATAATAAAATATAGAAATTCACATTTTAAAATAAAAGATTGATGATTGCTTTAAAACGTCAAAATCAATCAAATAAAAAATCAAGAAATTAAAATATATATCAAACTGTATATATGAAAGGGAAAAAGTAATTTGTTAATTGAATTTATTTTAAATGATTGAGAGTGAACATTATTGTTTCTATTATATTTTAATTTTGATAAATAATATTAAATTCATAACAAATAGTTTAAATATTTTAATATAAATTATGTATTGAAAAAATATATAAAATATATATATATATTTTTATACTAAAATCAAGACTTTCTATTACTAAAAATTTGTGTGATGATATAAATTATGTATTTAAAAAATAAATAAAAGATTTATATTTTTTTTACACTAAAACCAAAACTTTTTATTACTAAAAATTTGTGTGATGAGTTAGGTATGTACATTAATTGAGAATATTAGCTCAACAAAATAATATTCACTTCTTCAAAATTCCTAATGCCTAGTGTATTTAAATTATTATGCTGATAAGGAAAATGTGCCGCAAAAACAAACATAATTAAAACAAAACGTGCACAATTTGTAAATTCATTTGGGAAGGAGGATCATTCCTTGAACCTGTGCTCCCAAACTAAAGAGAAGGAGGAGCATTTAGGTAAGGAAGCTTATTTGCAATAGAGTTGTTGGAGGAGTGTTTCGTATAGGTCATGTTGATTAATAGTTGTGATTCTTCCACCTGGTAATAGAGACTTGACACCTCATCTTTAGTCCTCTACATGGTGGAGTATTTGTTTAATTAACATGTCCATACAAGTGGTCACACTAGCTATAGTTTGATTGACTTGCATTTTCACATTTAAAATATCTTCCTCGAGAAGTGAAACTCGATCCATTATCTTATCTCCTCCATGAGAGAAGCCATATTGACTACCATAAATCTCTCCCAATCTGCTCCATGAGAGGGCCAAAAGTAAAGGAGGAGAGTTAAGCCTTAGCAAACAAATATTTTTAGATTATTCTTAATCCCAACACAAATGTTTTATTCCTCAAGGCTAAGTGCCTCTATTACCAGTCGAATTATCGACTAGCTCAGCTCAATAGCTCTATGTTTTCTGAGACAAATTATTTAATTTTGGAACCAAATATAAATCCCATTGCACCATTTTCACCAAGGGAAAGTAAGATAAGTCACAAGAATAGATAGGTACTCATCGCAAGAGAATAATGCCACAAATTTACCTCTAGAGAGTGCGGACAATAGGAGCACTAGGTGAGCTCTGAGTCTTCCTGGAGTGCAATTACATTCTTTGACTAATTCACTATTGCCCCCAACACCTGGGAATTGGACCAATCCATCAAATTCTCAATCTACCCATTTTGTTCCATCAAGAATGCTCACAACCAAAATAGAATTCAAGCTTATGCATGGAGTTGCTAATGATAAAAATCCAAAAAGCCCCTTACCTCACCACCTTCCAAGCAAATTCCCATCTTCAAGAGTAAACAATGTGAACAGTCACTTTGCCCTTAAGGATTTTGCACCTAACATTCCCCTTGTTCGCACGATTACAAGTACACTCTTGTTATTCATCCAACATCATATCAATTATACAAATTTCATCACCAAGATTGTCTTCCCACAGGATAAGTCTACCCACACTAAGCCATAAAATATTAAACACGATGAGCCACTAAAGCTCATTATCCCATTTTCGTTGTCGAAGTACCAAAGTACCTCCCAAATCTTACATAATTTAATCATTGTCACAATCTCACTCATCAATAGAACTGTAGAAATTTTGAAACCCATCACTACATAGTACTTCCCACACTTTCCCAATAATAACATCTGAGCTAGAGGCTCGATGTGTCCCCACAGATGGCCTTGGTTCATAAAGGCCATTGCATGGCCCAAACCCCATTTGGGTGCCACATGGAACTCCCAACCCATAAGAAATTAACCTATTGTGGACTATGGAAGGGGTTTTGAAACTTGATTGACACGCATTCTTAATGCTCCTTGTGCCAATGAGGTGCCAATTTTATCCAGTGAATCTACTATATAATTATGTTGTCTCAATATATTGTGAAATTCATAAGAATTCAACATTTTTAGGGTTCTTCAAGTATTTTTAAGGACTTCCTTTAACCCCAAGTCCTTTGGGAGAGCCTCCTTGATTAAGCTATGGATAATGAATTGGGAATCTCTAGTGAACAAGAGATTAGAGATGTTTCTTTCATGAACAAGTATTAACCCTTGAAGAAGGGCATATGCTTTAGCATGATTATTCGACTTATGTCCCAGTTCCCAATAAATTGTTAATTCTATTGTTTCATTGGAGCAAAGGATAAAATTTTCTACTCTTGCCACTACTAAAAATAATTAATTATAAAAATTCTCAAATAATCTATTATATATATATATATACACGAAATTATAGGTTTTCCATTTAAAGTATGCAAAGTAAATTTTTCTACACACATCAAACATATTTTAATAATTTAGCACAAAGTCTTCCATAGCCAGTAACTTCTTCTTTATAGATAAATAATATTTATTAAAAAAATTAATTAAATTTTTATTTCACGATGATTTAGTATATATTAAATTTTATTTTATTTTAGAAAAAAAATATCAAATAAAAAGAATATAACATATTTAAAATTAAAAAAGAAGAAGAATATATTCAAAATTTAAATATACATATTCCAAGACAAAAATTCTGTGCAAAATAGGAATAATATCCCACATGTCTTCTAAAAACCGCCTTATTGATTGAAATGTTTCTAATAAGGAAAATACATAACAAGAATCAAAATTAAAATCTTTTCATGACATAGGAGACAAAATTCGGTAGATAGTCATCCATCAGGTAGAAACAAGAAAATGAAAGTTGTAGTTCAAAAAGGGAAATCCGTATGATCAACCTCTTCCCCACCAACCATTTCAGAAATGCTCATGTAACCCACTAGCGTTTCCAAAGCTTCTTTAGATATTGAATTAGCTTTGATGTTGAGTTCTTTGAGGAAGTGATGGAAGGAAATCCATTAAAAAGCAGTCAAGGCCTCCTGAATGTATTGTAGGATAGGCTAAAGATAAATGTTTTCAACTATAATCTTATTGTTGGCCCAATCAATTACCATTTTTGAGTTGCCCATCGGGGTTTGGTCTAATGGCCAGCAGATGCATTGCTAAGGCGTTCTTGCCACTGTGCAGGTCACGAGTTCAAGTCCCGAATAACCCGAGGGTTGTGTAGTTCCTCCTAGGAGTATAGTGGTAGCCAGCGGGATTCGACCCCGTGTCACACGAGTACGATACCGGTGTCGTTGCCGATTCTCCTAGTTAGAAAATTAAAATTGAGAAATTAAAAAAAAAATTACCATTTTTGAGTTTCCCAACATTAGCAGTTTGTAGACCTTTTCAGGGAAGTAATGGAGATGAGAGTCCTCAACATAATGAATTATGCACAATTTTTTATGACATATCCCAAAGCATATATGAACTGTGAAAATTAAGATGTGGTTATTTTGGTTTTTAGACTCATGTGGTGATCATTTATTAAAAAACTTTCCCAGATTATCCACATTGCTAGAAAACGAGTGTCAACAAATCTCCTCCCAAGAATCCCCTCCGTGCAGGGATACAATTTTGGTTTTTAGACTCATGTGGTGATCATTTATTAAAAAACTTTCCCGGATTATCCGAATTAGGTAAAGGATGACTCCAACTTCGCCTTTTTTTGTGGACCCTTCAGAGGCTTCCATCGAAAAACCCCAGGGAACAGTTTTTTCCAAAGGTGACATCGCAGGGACTTTGGCTTTATGAAATTTAGAATCAATTATGTATTCTCTACATAGCTTTGTAATTATTCCCACTATAACGTCTAAAGGAATGTTTATTGAGTTAAAAATGAAACTATTTCTAGACCACTAGATGTTGTTGACAGGGATGCATGAGAAAGATGTAAAATGTGGGTTTGTGTTGCCTTCACACTAGAATTTATAACAACAATATAGATCCTCTTGTGACTAAAAATACGAGAAATTAAGCTCGAAAAATACATTGGTGATAACCTCATTGTATAATTGCAATAAATGAAGAGGTATGGGATGGATTCATTGGAATATTTACATAAAGTACATATATTGGGCCCTTCCCAACCTCTTTTGAAAAAGGTATCTCAAGTTTGTAGTTTATTTTTTAGGGCTAACCAAAAATCAAATTTTCATTTCAGAGGCGCACGGTCTTCTATAGAGGAACCGACCACCATAATTTTTTCCTTGAAAAAGGAGAGTCAAGTAAAGAGAAGTAGCCAAGTTTTGTCATGAATCCTCTAGATGTGGGATTTTTGGACTAGAAGAGTTCATCCCCATTTTCATATTTGATTCTAATAAATCATGAAGTTAGAATATCAATGTAGGCCCCTCATTCCTTAACAATATTCCCATTTAATCTAACTTGTTAATGAGGATTTCAAACCTGCATGGCTCCATGGTAGGGGAGTGTAAGAGATTATGTCAGCCCAATAGAAAAAACTAGCCTAATGAAGATGACTAACAAGAGGGGGAGAAAGGTGGAAACTATTTGCAAACCCCACCCAAGGATCAAGTCCATTTTTTACCTATTTTCCCTTTCCTATGTGTCAAGATGACCATTCTCTAATGAGGGGATAAACCAAGACCGAGACTTCTCACATGTTAGATCCTTTGGAGGATTTCCACGGTTGTCTAAACCAATCCATAAAGGATATGGAAGGAATAAATTTGTCTTTGAGTATTTTTCCTTGGACAGAGGAGTTATGTATTAGTTTTCAGAGATTTTAAGCTACTAGTTATTTACTAAATTGAAAATTATTTTTTACTCCCCATACTCCAAGCTTTTTGGGGAGTGCAATATTTTCCCATTCAGCCAATGGTATACCACATGATTATCTAGCCCCTGTCCATAGGAAATGAAAGCTTACTTTTCAGATCTTTGAGGTATTTCCTTTTGGGGCATATGCGAGGAATACTAATAGACATGAATATTTTCAACATTACTTTGAGAAGAATTAGGCAACCTATTCTTGAAAGGAATTTGTTCACCAAAAAGGAAATTTTGTCTTCAATATTTTTATAGAGCCAAAAAAAACTGTACATCAATACTCATTGGGTTAAAGGGAGAAACCCAAATACTTGAAACCATTTTCCAAAGGATAATGAGAAAAGGGAAAAAGGTGACCAACAAGGATGCAATCCTGATTATATAGGGAGTGGTAAGGGATTAGGATTTTTAATAGTTTATCATTATCCCAATAGTATAACATAAAATATTGATGATCGATTTCAAGTGAGAAAGGTCATCCAAGGAGCCAACGAAGAACACCAAATGTCATCTACAAAGCCCCATTCCCAATATGATAAACATCAAACAAAGCGAGGTCCAACTTACCCTATCAAATTTTTTAGATAAGTCTAGTTTAGGCATTATAATAGATATGTTAAGGGTATTTATGGAGTGAATGGATTCTTGGACTAGTGCTATCATGTCGTGAAGTTTCCTTCCATCTAGGAATCCAAATTGATAATCAAATATTATATCATTATAGAAAGGCTTGATCTAATGAGAAATAATATTAGTAATGATTCTCTATACAACTTTGCAGTAGGAGATGGGACAAAAATCCTCAAAAGTGGCCCCATCATGTTTCTTAGGAATAAGGGTAAGAAAAATGATATTGAAATCCCTTAGACCTTCCTTGCATGTTGAGACTCCACAACTACCTTAAGGATATATTGTTTTAAGAAATCATATAAATTCATATAGAATTCAACATGAATTCCATCAAGGTTGGGACTCTTCCCTTTTTGCATGGAGAAGATAGTCACTTTGAGCTCACTTTCTGTAACTTCCTACTCCAGTAATGTGTTCATTTCCTCATTGAATACCGATGGAAAATATTTGTCATGGGAAAGGGAAAGGCTAAGAAGCATGCCATCGTGGTGTGAGCTATTGGCCTTAACCATAGTCCCAAGACCCCTAGGTCATTCTAGAAAATAAAAAATATTAGGTTGAAGACACACTAAAAATATTGAAAAGAGAAAATACCCCAAAGCCACGAACCCAAACCTGAAACCATAGACACTATTATGAATTTCTTTTGTTTTGTAAATCGACAAAAATCTATTAATTCATGAAAAAGTTACATTGTGAGCAACATAACTTCAAAACAACCCTAGCCGCATTCCAACCAGACTTGTTGTCCAAGTGGTAATTAATGACAAAAATATAGAGGCAGTAACATATCAAAACTTAGAGACTAAAACCAGATTTCCCAATGAAATCAAAATTGTCCAAGGAGCCAAATGCAACCCACTAACATCATTTCCAACACGGTTACATGGAGGTGAATCATATAGAACATTTCCATGTGGCTGACAAAAGGCGTCATGGACATGAACCTCCATATGTTCCATTCTGCATCACACCAAGTTTGTCTCTAAATTATACAAACTTCATCTAGACAAAGACTCAATGAGAATGTCTACAATATGCATGTCTATGGATATGTACTAGAACTAAATTGCTTCCTTTTGCACCATGTCTCGAATGAAGTGACTTAATCAAATAGTCCTACAAGAAGCTTTTAAATCCAAACTGCTTCATGAATTGCAACACTAGCTGTGATATACTCCACCTCTATTGTATTGAGTGTGACAAAAGTATGGTTCTAGCTTACTTGGATATCATAACCGATACCAAGCTAAAGAAACATCCTGAGATGCTTTATGTCCTCTACACTCCTGGCCCAATATAAATCAGTATATCCTTGCAGCCTCACTTTAGCACTTGAGACATATCTCAAACCATATCTAATTGTTCAATACATATTATGTTGCAACCCAATGTATCTGCATCAACTTAACCATATATTGCCTCAGGGTGTTCATTGTAAAGAAAATATCCAACATGGTGTTAACCAAGTACATCAAGGATCCAATCAACTACATGTACATCATGGGATTCACAAAAAATGAATTTGGAGTAAATCACTCAACTTCTTCAAATTGGTCACCATAGGTGTAGTCATGGACCTGCAATCCATCATATTGAATTCCTCAAATTTTGGACAATGTACTTCCCTTATCAGAGGAATATCTCATCTGGTCTTAGCCACATCTCCAATCCCAAGAAATAATGCATCGGGCCAAGATCCTTCATCTCAAAATCTGAGGCCAACTCTCTCTGACACTAAAGAAGATCCATTTATGGTAATCTAGGTCTCTCATTTTGTCACATAATCCAGTCCTTCTGCCACTTTTAATCCCTTTTTCGTTAAAGAATACTAATTTTTTTTAACAAGGTCCCTTCATAGAAGGAATTCATCTCCTAGATAAATCACGTCTATGAGCATCTAACAATCTCAACTCATGACATCCTCTTGGAAGGTTTCTCCTTCCACTTTTCCTGATTGTTTTCTTTCATGCTGCTCTTCCGGTCATTTAGCATGGTCCTGTATGTCCTAACAATCTATAAAATCCTCCCTGTCGAACATCAATCATTTTCGTTGAATTTATGCTTGAGCCCAAGAATCTAACCATTTAGCGACTGGAGACAAAATATTCTCATAGTCCACTCCCTCTTTCTGGTATAACCCTCTTGTCACAAACCTCTCATGGTACTTCTCGAAGTTTCCATCTGCTACATGAATCATCTTCTTAGAAGTCTCAACAATTGATCTATTCATCCTTTCTACAAACTCCATTTAGGATTCCATGGAAGAAAAAATATAACCAAGCAAAAAAATACAAGGATAATAAGTTGAACAATAATAATAATAATAATAATCAAGGGAAAAAAATATGGTTGGAAGTACTTATCTCTTGACCAAGGAAGAAACTATTAAGGGTTGTAGGAAATTTCAACTCTCTCCCTGACATTTTTGTAAGAGAAACTCAGAAACTTGGCATGTTCCTTTCCTTCTTTTAAGTTGGATGTCATGTTCCTTTTTAGAAAATTCCTTTTACTTCTTTTGAGTTGGATGTTCATCATCATCAACATTGGCTACTTATGCATGCTTCTATTCCTTCCTTTTATCCTAAGGACACTAGGAGGTATAGTGTCCAAAATCATGAGAAAAGAAGCAATTGAACTTTGACATATCCTCCTTCTTCTAATCTTAAACAGGAGTGGATCTTCTACTTGTATTCTTATTATCAAACTTTCTAAAGTTCATTCTTCATTTTCCTTTCCTTGTATGATCTTCAAGGGCTTTAGTTTGTTCATCCTGTGAATTCTGCAAGTTATTCATGGACAACAATCTGGCCTCTTCTTGGACACAATCAATTCATAGTTTATCAAACTGGGGCCATTTTTATCGTGCACAAATTCCTTAAATAAATAGCTCCCATGAGGAAGGGAATCCATTGAGAGTCACTGGAACAAGCCATGTATTATCAATGATATCTCCAATGGCTACAAGCTCATATTTGATCCAGGACACTGTCATAAGATATGAGACAATAGAATCTAATCTAGTCATTATATCATTATAAATATGATTTCTTAAGGTTAACTTCTTACTAGTATTGTTGCTTGTGAAAAATTCTGAATACATAAACACTATTGCAGTATATTGATTTACTTCTCCTACTTGTTTTATTTAATTAACATGTTATTAAACTGAAGTAGTTAGAAAAACATAAAAGTAAACACAATTGCAGCCTACACATACATACAGATCATTTACTGAAACATAGTGCACATATAAAAAAGGACACACATGATTTTTCAGAAAATGTCCTCGGAAAATCCCAATGTGGGAAAACCAGTGTAGCATCTCTTTGAGTGTTTTATTATTAAGCATAATTTGAATACATCATGGGCACTAGTAGTGGTTTTCCCAATAGATAATTTCACAGCAGTTGTACCTTATCACTCGAAGATAGAAAATATGGTTGATTCAAACCCTCAAGGGAATTATTGAATATGAGCCCTTTCAATATGGCTGATTCAAACCCTCAAGGGAATTACTAAATATGAGCCCTTTCTGGCCCACTGGAACCCTAGCATTGTCTCTCTAGCCTCTTTGTCAACCCCTGAAGCCTCACGTTTCCCCTGCAGTCACCCTAAAGGGCTTAGCGTTGCCTCTGCGTCACCCTAAAGGGCTCAACGCTACCCCTACATTGTCTCTACGTCAGCCTGGCTGGGTTGCGTCCCTCCTGTTGATCGTTGTGCTTCCTGGTACAGTTCTGCCTCTCTGCTCATGTATCCTCAGCCTCATATCATAATATCCCTTGCCAATCTGCCCCTCACTAGCACTGCAAGCTCACTCGAAAATTCTCAACAAACCGCGCCCCAAAATTTCGACTTAGCTCAGGTGCTACTACTCTGTGTATGTTCTCCAACTGACCCCAAGCCTTCCTTTAATACTTTCCTCATTCAAAAATAAACGGCCCTGATCTAATCTCTAATCAAAAGCTAAGATTAGAAAATACTTGATCCACGTCACTTTTAACATTCTCACCCACATGTGTAAATTAATTTACATTTTAAATCCCTAAGTTAGACTTAGGGTCATCATTAAAAGAAATTAATTATTTGAATAACTTTTACACCAAGTGGAATTCCTTCAAATGATTTCTGGGTCTTTGAAATCCCATGTATTCTAGCTCCTCCAAAAATTCTTGGAGCTAGAGCACATCCAATTCTACCCAAATTCTCAACATTTCTCTCATACAATTCTATCAGAGCATCATATACTTCCTTGGTAGGCTTCAATGCATCAATATGAGGAATCAAGTTGTCCTTTGTGGAATCTACCAAGATTCTCTTAGCCTTGTCTTCATTCTTCTTATACTTAGCTCCCTCTAGCCCTTGGATAAATTTCTCCACATGATCCTGAAGTTCATTCCCTTCCAAGGAGTATCCTAGTATTCCAAGATTTGAAGTTAATGGAATCATCTAACCTGTCTTCAACTCTGAGACTCAGCACCACTTGATAAAATATCTCAAACTCTTAAACTTTATTCAATCATTTCTCTTTCAACAAAGCTTTGATACCATGTTGAATTTTCTACAAGTTGTATAATAGAATATGATATTCTACTAGATAATTACTCCTCATGATTTCCAACAAGTGGTGCCACTTGATAAAATATCTCAAACTCTTAAACTTAATTCAATCATTTTTCTTTCAACAAAGCTTTGATACTATGTTGAATTTTCTACAAGTTGTACAATAGAATATGATATTCTGCTAGATAATTAATCCTCATGATTTCTAACAAGTATTGTATGCCGCTACTATAATTAAATAATTATACTCATAAAATATCAGCAGTAAATGCAGCAGAAACATTAAAGACCATAGAAATACGACCATGCACAATAGAGACAACAAATTTTACACTTAGAAACCCAACCGTGGGAGAAAACCCAACAACTTTTATTTAGGAGAAATTATTCTTCAACAAGGTTTATAAATCCATAATTTGTCTAAAAATTTGTGCCAATAATCCAAGTCAAATATCAATCAAATATTGTCAAAACTTCTACCATATTCTACAGTCAATTCTTTATCATATAAATCGGTCAAACAACTGATAAATTCAGTCTTCTTTTTCCACATGTGTGGCCAAAAGAGAAAGAGAGATAAAAGTATAAAAGATAACCTTCAAAAACATATCACTTATTTTTATACATCTCAAATGATGGTGAAATAACCCAAGGACACACCCCTTCATGAGTTAGACCAACTTGATACTCCCAAAATTTTATTTTATTTTAATTTTATCTTAAATCTTCCAAACCTACTTAAACATTCTAAAATACCTCCCAATATTATATAAAAAAATCAATATATTTATTATTATTATATTTTAAATATATAAAAAATCTAATTTAGTTTTATAACAAATAAAATTACACAATTATTTAAAAAAAAACATAATTTCCATAATTTTCAGATTTATAAAGTAAATATAAAAATTGAAAAAAAAAATTACTTTCCATAATTTTCAACTGTATAGAAAAGAGTGAGTCCCCATAAATAAAAATAATCTTCAATCAATATAATTCAATAGAAATAAATAAATGATGAGGATGATGATGATGATGGTTAACGTCCACTGAGACTGATCCTTAGTCTATCAGACCTAAAGAAAAGAGTTATTTAATTTGATATAAGATTTTATTCCTATGCTCAAAAAGCTTGGAGAGAAGCCTCCCGAGCTCACTATAATTTTGACATC
Organism: Pinus albicaulis; assembly: GCA_034641835.2. Classification (NCBI taxonomy): domain Eukaryota; kingdom Viridiplantae; phylum Streptophyta; class Pinopsida; order Pinales; family Pinaceae; genus Pinus; species Pinus albicaulis. The sequence continues at coordinate 493,209,989 of CM076581.1, read as the reverse complement.
TTAAAAGGCTAGGAAGGTCAGTATTGCAACAAAGATTATGAAATTGAGCTCTGATGTCGTTGTACGCGGGGCACTCTAAGAGGAAGTGATTTTCATCCTCGATGTTCATATTCTCACAGAGATGGCAGATCCTTTCCATCGATGGTGTTTTAGGAACTGTCCAACGACCTGTTTCACTATGGAGCTCATGAGAGTTCGTTCTAATCTTGGCTATATTAATTTTCTTCTTTGATCTAGTTAAAACAGAGAGATACTTTTGATCTTCTAAGGTGGGGTTGATGACCTCCTTATAATACCTTAATTTTCTTTTAGCTGCTAGATCTTTCTCACACCACATTTTTTCTTTGAACATAGAAGTAACAATTTTTTCAATGTTATTGATGTTTTTCAATGCAACATTCTCGTCGATCTCCCAATGGTTTAACCAGGCCCTGGTGTCTTTATACCAACCTCGTTTAAGCCTTAGGTGGTTTTGGCTGGAATTTAAAGCTAGCTTAGGAAGTCTATGGTCTCCTATGCTATTGAGCTTGTGCTTGTACAATAGAAGCCTAGTCATAGCTAGGCTCTCGATAGGGGAAATACCCACTTCTATAAGGAGAATAGGATAGGGTGTATTGATTTTAATTTTAAGGTTATACGTTATAAAATTCTTCTGGATTTGCTCAATCTTTCTCGAGGATTCTCTAGAGATGCTGCAACCCCAAACCTCACATCCATATAAGATAACAGGAGTGACTAAAGTTTCAAAGAGGAACTTCTTTCTATCCCACATTACGAGGTTTTTCGTTTTACAATTATTTTCACGACCAAAATAAGCTTTCCACCTCCCATTAATCCTTTTCTGAATGCTATAGTTCCAATTGATCTTGTGATGAATATCAATTCCTAGGTACTTGTAAGAAGACACTTCCTCCAGGTTACTATTGTCATACATAAAATTAGCGTAAGTGTCCTTCTTGGATTTGATAATCATAACTTTTGTTTTGTCAGTATTAACAAACAGACATACCCATGGTAGAGCAAAAATCCTTAAAAAATCTAAAATAAAATAATAATAATAATGATTATATATATATATATTAAAAACATCATGTAATGGTTGTGTAGTATAATAAAATCTCATTTATTGAAGGCGTTTCTGGACTCAATAGGTTGGGTATTTGTATCTTTTGTCGTCTGTAAATTAATTATTTTATTTTATAAATATTTTTATATAATGTGTAATTTTATTTAATTAGGAAAGTATAATAATATTTATGTAAGAATTTATATTATGAATTTGAAATATATTTATAAATATACATATTAAATTTTAATGGTTATTATTTTGTATATATATTTTTTATATAATTAGAAAATATATTATAATTTAGTTGTTAAACTGGTTTTTGTTTGTTAATATAGGTTGATTTATCATTATTATTTAAAGAAAAATATATTATTTAGAATTAAGAAATAGATTTTCATTCTAGATATTTTGAGTTTTAGGTCATTGAATTTTTTCTTTAAAGTCAAAAAAATTAATTTTTAACCAAATAAACAATTTTAAAGCATACTCTAAACCAAAAAAATTAAATCAATCCATTTTCAATTATTATTAAATACATAACTAAAATTAAAATAAAATAATAAATTGGATTTTTCCTTCCAAAAAGGTAAAAAGGACCAAGGCAATCATCACTTGTTTCTATTTATATTGATGAAACAATGACTCAGGTAGGTGAATGCCCATTACGTGGTATTATTTTAGGAAGAAGTTAACTTGGACCTCGTTTTATATATGCAGTAACTTTGACCTTTGTGTTGCAAATCAATAAATATTTAAAATCGTTTAACTTATATAATTAACAAATAGTAAAATTAATATATCTAATTTTATCCCTTGGGTATTTTTTATGGGATGGAGAAGGACTTGAGAACAAATTATCCAACCTCAAGGGCTCAAACTTCGAGTTACCTAATTATGTCTACATAGAACCTTTGAAACACTCATTATGGTTTTTTACCTAATTCAAGTTAGTTTGGTTACGGATAGTGTCTTTCGATTGTAAATATTTTGCATTACATTTAATAGAGATTTAGTAAGAAACTGTTTTATGTTAAGTCATTGGGTTTCAATATGATAGGATGCTTATGTAATGAAGTGTTTTAATTTTTTGATTTTTTTTTTATAAATAATTAATAGATGTGTAGTTTAATTTTTTAAAGTTTTGATAAATATATTAAGATATTTTTCAATTAATTTTTTTTTTAAAGTTAGAGGAGATTTGTATGTTTAAGTTATATAATTTATAATTTTTTTTTTTTAAATGTTAAATTGGTTTATATATTTAAAATTTTGATTTAATTAATAAAAAATTATAAATTTATTTATACATTTAAAATTTTAATTTAATTAATAAAAAATTACAATATTAGGAATTTGGCTTCTGTGATCCATAAAATGTGTGTAAGAATTTTCAGTGAAAATTACATATAGGAAATTTTTGTCGATGAGTTTCGAACCAGCCAATGTGGTTCATCATCAAGACAAGATGAGAAATCTGATCAGGAAACCAGTTTAAGTAGATCAGGACAGTTCCAACTAGTCGTTGGAAAAACGACTAGTTTGACTAGAATAAGAAAAATAAATAAATAAATAAATAAATTTTATTTTTAATTTTAATTCTATTATTTAATATTTTATTATATTTTTATTATACATTCTATATAAATAAAAATAAATAAAATAAAAATATAAAATCAAATCCAATCAAATAAATAAATAATAATAATAATAATACTTAATTAATCAATTAATTCAAAATTACTAAAAACATAAGTTTCAATTAAAATAAAAAATAAAAATAAAAATAAATAAAAAATAAAATAAAATAAAATAAAATAAATAAAATAAAAATTATATATATATATATATATATATATATATATATATATATATATATATATATATATATATATATATATATATATATATATATATATTTATTTATTTCATTTCATTTATTTTATTTTATATATATATATATATATATATATATATATATATATTTTTTTTTTTTTTAATAAACAAAACAAAAATACTAATCAAAACAAAAATAATAAAATAAAGGGTACCACAGAGAGGAGAATCTATAAGGGCAGAGAGGGAAAGAAGAAACGACACAGAAGAACAAAAGGAGAAGGAAAAAAAACAAGCTAAGTGAAGAGGGGGAATCCAACATCTTTGCTAACACTCACTCGTCATCCTATTAGGTTAACAGACCTCTTTTCTATTTCAAGCGCTTCCCTCAACTTTACGATGGTGGAAGTGGTCAATTGATACGATAACCTTAGTATCTTCAGCTCTGAGTATGGGTGGAAGTTGGCAGGATGCGGATTCTAGCCTTCACTCTTAGTTGTTTTTTTCCTTCTCCTTTCACTCCTGGGGTGTTCTTTCTTCTACCGGTCCTGATTCCACTCTCTCCCTGTGTGCCTTTTGTTTTATTATTTTTCTTTGATTAGTGAATTTTGTTTGTTTATTTATATTTCATATATATATATATATATATATATATATATATATATATATATATATATATATATATATATATATATATATATTTATTTATTTTGATTGATTTATTTATTTTTATTTTTTATTTTTTATTTTATTTATTTATTTTATTTTTTATTTTTATTATTTATTTATTTATTTGATTTGATTTTATATTTTTATTTGATTTGATTTTTATTTATATAGAATGTATAATAAAAATATAATTAAATATTAAATAATAGAATTAAAATTAAAAATAATTTTTTTCTTTTTAATTTTAATTTTTTTTTCCCTATTTTAGTCAAACTAGTCGTTTTTCCAACAGCTAGTTGGAGCTGTTCTGATCTACTTAAACTGGTTTCCTGATCAGATTTCTCATCTTGTCGTGATGATGAACCACATTGACTGGTTTGAAACGCGTCGACAAAAATTTCTTATATGTGATTTTCAACGAAAATTCTTACACAAAAAATTACAATCTCAAAAAAATTTAATTCTTAAACTTAAAACACATTATATATAAATATCTTTATAATATAATAATATATATAAATGTTTTTATATATTATAATTAAAAAATAAAAGAAGATAACATAGACAACCACACATTTAAATAATTGTTAAAGATTTATTAAAGATTTAATATATACCCTACAACATAATAATGGGACACTTAATGAACCATAGTTTTTATTCCGTCTATTCACACCATGATAATAACAAGTGACAAAAAGCTAGTAAATCAGTTTGTGAATGGTAGAAATAAAGAGATTACAAACCTCTTACCTCAATATTTAATGATAAATTTTCAATTTAAACTAATCATCGTTAGTACTCTAAAACCTTTTGAATTATGGATCAAAGTATGTATAATTACTCATATAGCTGTTGGTTTTTTTTAATAATATATTGTATTTATATATTTTAAAGTTATACATAATTGTTTATATATTTGTTTTATATAATTATTTATATTGTATAACTATATTTTAATTTCAAGATTTGTATATAAGTTTAATTATATATTTGTTTTATATAATTATTTATACTGTATAACTATATTTTAATTTCTAGATGTGTATATAAGTTTAAATGTTAGGTATTAGGTGACTTTTATATTACATGATATTTTTTTAATAATCTTAGTAATGATTGCGCAGAGAGGTGCATTCTACAGCCCAGTATGACCTCGATGTGTAAGTATGTCGGAAGCCAAAGAAAAAAAAATCTAAAAAATGTCGGCTTAAACAATAGCTTACATAAACATATAAATGAACAATTAAAAATTCATTAAAAATAAATTTAAACGATATAAACTTAAAATATGAAGAGGTTTACTAACACACAAAAAAGCGATATGGTAAATAAATAAAAATATAAATAAACCATAGTTATGGTAAATAAATAAAACTTCTTTTTATATTACTCAGGAGGTATGGTAAATAAATAAAAATATAAATAAACTAGAGGTATGGTAAATAAATAAAATAATAAATAAACTAGAGGTATGGTGAATAAATAAAACCGCTTTATTTATTTATTTACTCAATAAACGACTTTATATTTACAAAAAATCAAAAAGAGGTTTTATTTAGGTGAAGCCTATGGGAAAAATTATTAGGACAAATTATTAATAATACCATGGGACAAATACCATGGGTCAAATAACATATTTATAAAAGAGGTATGGTAAATAAATAAATATAAAAAAGGTATAAAGAAGTAAGGTAAATAAATAAAAATATATCAAATACGAAATCAACATCTAATTATATATGAAGTATATGGGCCAAATACCATGGACCAAATTATTATTAATACCATGCCAAAAAAACATTATTAACCCTAACATTAATATTAAAATATTAATATTATTAAATTTAACAAATTTAGATTAATACAATATATTAAATTTGTTATATTATGATATATATTAATATATCATAATACATTATAGAGGTGGAGAAATAGGGGGACTAAGAAGGGAGAGATGGAGATAAATTGATGGAGAGGGGAGAAGAGGAATGAAGAGAGATAGAGGGAGAAGAGGGAGAGAGTTAGAGAAGGAGAGGGAGACATAAAGATGAAGGTGGGAGAGGAGAGAGGGAGGGAGAAGGAGAGAGGATTGGAGGGTAGCGAGAGAGAGAGAAGGGAGAAGGGAGAGGGAAGTAGGAGAGAAAGGGAGAGAGAGGAAGGATGAGAGGAGGAGGAGAGGAGGGATAGAGAGATGGAGTTGGAGCCGGAGAGAGGAAAGGAAGAACAAATACATAGAGAGGGAGTGACAAGGGAGAGATGGAGAGAGAGTGTGTATGCTTAGGGGTGAGATAAAGATACATAGAAGGAGTGATGGAGACAAGAGGGGAGAGAAGGAGAAAGGGAGGGATATAGTAACATAGTTGGAGAGTGAGATAGAGTGATGGGGGAAGAGAGAGGATTAGAGGGCAGAGAGAGAGAGAGAAAGAGAGAGAGCTGGGGGGGAATAGAAGGAGGCGAGAGAGAAAGGGAGAGAGAGGAACAATGAGAGACACTACAAGGAAAAGACCCTCTAGCGGCTCGGTTATAAAGGAGGTTCTTAGTGTTATAAAATTGGCCAAAATTGTCAAAAAAACATATGCTACCACATCCGTTTATGGGTACAGAGGTTTTGGCAGAGCTTTTAATGGAAATTCAACACAAAAAAAAGGGCGGCCGAAGGTTATTACGGATGTTTTTTTCATCGGTGCGCTAATCAGGATTTAATGCACCGGTGCGTACCTGTGGACGGCGCCCCGAGGCGGTCTAAGGAGAATGCACCGGGCCGTTAAGGTATAAAACAACACCGGGTGTATTGTTGGTGATACAACGCATGGGGCAGTTATAATTGGTCTTGGGAATTGAGCAGTGCCCATAGGCCGTATCAACGCGCCGGTGTGTAGAATTATAGAAACACACCAGTGCGTCCTTTCACATAAATGCACCAAAATTTATAATTGGTATCAATATTCGTGCGATGCAAATATGTCATACAAATACACCGGTGCGTATAGACTCTTAAACACCTCGGTGCGCAGTATCACACAAATGCACGGAGATTTATAATTCGTATCGGTATTCATGTAGTGCCCATAGGTCGTCTAAATGCACTGGTGTGTATAGACACAAAACACCCTGGTGCATAGTATCACACAAACGCACCAAGATTTATAATTGGTATTTGTATTCGTACAGTGCTAATAGGTCGTAAAAAGGCACCAGTGCGTAGATAGACATAAACGCATCGGAGAGCCATACTGCACAAATGCCTCGATATTTTTAACCGGTTTTGGTATTTTTGCGGTGCCCATAGGTCGTAAAAACACACTGGGGCGCTTAAGAATACAAGCGCACCGGTGTAAGTATACATGCACCGGTTTTCATTTTTTATTTTTTAGAAACATCGACTTGTGACAGTGCAATTATTGTGATTGTTTTAAATTCATTATTCATCAAAAGTCGACACATCTTATAACAATATTCATATTAATTAAATTTTTATTAATGCATTTGAATGTGATGTTTGGATTAATTTTTTATATCATATCAAAATTATTGTGGTTTTTTAAAATCCATTATTCATCAAAAGTCGACACATATATATCTTATAACAATATTCAAATGAATTAAATTTTTATTAGTGCATTTGAGAATGAAAATGGCGAACGCAATAGCGACAATAGAGAACGCAATAGAATAAATTAAAACATATTTTATTATATATATATATATATATATAAGACATTCTTTGTCATACAAAATGGGACAGTTATTGGTATCCCTTTATCTTTTAATTGGGACACTCTGTCCATTACATTAAAGAAAATGTCTGATTTCACAGACATTTTTCCAAAAATAGTACAATGCCTTGCATTTATATCCAAACATAGTGATCATCATTCTTCGTTTGAACTGCTATCACTGCTAGAGCTACTTCCATGACTTGCGTTATTTTCAAAAATGTTTTGTTCACGACATTGATTGTTTTCTTCTTCTTCACCTTCTTCCATCTACAAACATAAAATAAACTGTAATGAGTGTATATACATTGGTGAGAATAATGAAAATTGCAATATTAAATAATATACATCAATGTAAATCGAAAAGAAATGACGTACCAATGCAACAATTGACTCATAAACTATACACATTCTTTCAAAACCATGTAACATGCCATCTTTCAGGATTTGAACTGTTGGCGCAGTGCCATACTTTGTTTCCTGCAAGTTATATACCCCATAACAAATCATATATTTAATATAATTTTTTTTTTTTTTTATTAATTATAGACGGAGTTAAGTAAAACAAGATCGATAGATGCTTACAAATTCCACAATTAAGTTCTGATATGCCAACATATACGCACAACCCATATTTAACCCAATTTTAATCAATTCCTTTGATGGTTCTTTTTTGTATGTTAACACTTGTTTGAAGACATTCAATGATGATTTTTGTAAAACAAATTAAAAAATGCAAAAATTAAATCTAGTTAAGTTGTTATAAGGAAGTAACAATTGCTCACAACTTAGATATCAATCCTTTTCTTCCTTTTTGTCCTGTTTTATGTGTTGAATGGGTTCCATTTTCTTTTCTTCTATGCAAGAAAATACTTGAAAATTAATATTTGATGCTAAATTGTTTATTTATTTTACCTAATGATCGAAAAAATCAATGATTACATATTACATTTGAATCAAGTTGTTGTTGAGATGGCTCCTCCAGCGATGCAATTTTTTCCATTTCTTTGACCATCTCCTTGCACACCTTTTGGACATTCCTACTGGCATATTTTTGATATCAGCTCATTCATCTTTTGAGATTTTCATAATCTTCCTGAAAATGTAACATGACAATAAACTATTTAGTTTTGATATTGATATATGAAAAGTAAGTATAACAAAAGTGATATTTATAAATAATTCTAGACAAACATCTAAAGGAATATTACTTTTTCATTCCTTCTTTTTTGTTGTTGTACGTTTTTACTATTAAAAGTCTAAAATGTCTCATTGACCAATTCTATGGTAACTCTTCCTGTAGTTTACATAAAATTTGGTTCTTTGAATCATTGGATTGGTTTTTGTATTGTAAGTGGAAAGAACGTCTATACATTTGTTCCACTAGATCCCTCAAGCTTTTGTAAAAATTTCCCCCCCTTTCGTTAACCTCCAGCACCATTCCATATGAGCTAAGGACCACTTCATTTTCATTTTCATGTTCTATTTTTTTTTTTTTCTTAGAACAACATTCATTTTCTGAGTTGTTGGTCCCTGTAGAACATTAAACATATGTGAATTAATAGATTTTTTCACACATGTTATCTAATAGTTTTAATTATAGTATTAATGAAAACTAAAAAAAGAAACTCATATTGGATCGATAGTATTTTTTCATTCACCTGATTCATCCTTTTGCAATTTTTCCATCAAGCTTTTACGCTCTTCTGGTCCTAGATCAAAAATAATCTTATTGAGCTTCGTCATTTTGTGGCTCTGCATGATACACAGTAAACAATACATTAGTTAAACTTACATATAGTTCAAAAATAATTTTTTTGTAAAAAATTTACAAAGAACTTGCCTTTTTTTCTTTTCTTGATGTGTTATCAGTATTTTTGTTACTTGATCTCTTGTCACTCATTTCTTTATCAATCTCAAACCTGTACCATATCATTAAATAAGATAATTATAAATAAATTGTCAACTTTTCAAGAAAAACAAAAATATCTCAAAAAACCGGTGTGTCATTCATGGTTTACGCACTAACGCCAGTGCATGTCTCTCTTCCAAACGCACCGCCATCACAGTATAATAGACCGTACGGTGCTCTATGTCAACAAGGAGCACCGGTGTGTTACATGTCAATGACCGCACCGGTTAACCATGATAAAATAATAAAATTTGTCCAATGTTAGTTTTTTAGCAGAAATCGGTGTCATATTTTACATATGGCGCGCCAATAAAAAAAATTAATTTTTTATCACATCACATTTTGCGGTGTGCTTGTAAAATAAAGAACACCGGTGCGTTATGTACTCCAGGCGCACCTATAAAAAAATCTATTTTTTTTTAAATTCATGCCAGGGCCCACATGGATAGGGATCCGACTATGCTAATCGTCCCATCGGTTGGATATCTTAGGTCTATATTTAGTAATACAAACCCTATAAATCTAAATTGAAAAGCCCTAATTCTGAAATCACAGAAAGAGGAAGAAGAAAGGGGAGAAACAAAAAGAATGTAAGGTTTGTATCTTTTGAAAGTTTTTTTTTTTTTTTTCGATACAGAACGTTCGCGGTGCGCCATAATGAAATAGTGTACTGGCTGCATACTTTACAAATGGTGCATTGAAAAAATATTTTGTTTTTTTAATTTTTTTCATAGTACTTGCGCGGTGTGCTGGGAGAACAGAGCGCACTAGTGCGGTATTCCACACAAGGTGCATCGACAATTTTTTTTTTTTTTTTACTCAAGGGATGACATGGATTAGGATCAGACTATGCAGGTCCTCCCATTGGTTGGATGTCTTAGGCTTATATTTAGCAATAAAAACCATATAAATATAAATTGAAAAGTCATAATTCTGAAATCACAGAAAGTGGGAGAAGAAAGGGTAGAAACAAAAATAATGTAGGGTTTGTTTCTAAAATGGTTTTTTTTGCAAAACAACACGTTTGCGGTGTGCCATAATGAAATAGTGCACTGGTGCCATATGTTACATATGGCACACTGATAAAAACATTTTTTATTTTTTTATCACTGTACTTTCATGATGCGTTGATATAACCAAGCGCACCGGTGCGCTATGTTACGCAGGACGCACCGACGTAAAAAAAGTTTGTATTTTTTTAAGATTGACGCAAGGGCCGACATGGATTGTGATCTGACTATGCAGGTACTCCTATTGATTGGATGTCTTAGGCTTGTATTTAGCAATACAAATCCTATAAATATAAATTGAAAAGCCCTAATTCTGAAATCACAGAAAGTGGGAGAAGAAAGGGCAGAAACAAAAGGTATGTAAGGCTTGTTTCTAAAATGTTTTTTTTTCAAAACAACACGTTTACGGTGCGCCATAATGAAATAGTGCACCGGTGCCATATGTTACATATCGTGCACTGATAAAAACATTTATTTATTTAATATTTTTATTTTTTTATCACTGTACTTTCGCGATGTGCTGCTATAATAGAGCGCACCGGTGCGCTCTGTTACGTAGGGCACACCGGTGCGCTCTGTTACGTAGGGCTCACTGACGAAAAAAAATCTGCATTTTTTTAAGATTAACGCAAGGGCCAAAATGGATTGGGATCTAAATATGCAAGTCGTTTCATGGGTTGGATGTCTTATGACTATACAAACCCTGTAAATCTAAATTGAAAAGAAAGAGGGAGAAGAAATGGTAGAAACAAAAATAATCTAGGGTTTTGTTTGTAAAAATGGATTTCTTTTTTATTTTTGTTTCTGAAAACTATAGAAAAGGTAAAAAAAACTGCAGAAAAAAAAAATAAAATAATAATAAGCTTTGATTTTTTTATTTTACTTCATAAAAAAAACTACAAAAAAAAGTAAAAAAAAACAGTAGGCTTAGATTTCTTATTTTACTACATTAAAAAAACTGCAGAAAAAAGTACAAAAAACTAATAAACTTACTCACATCGTTTGAAATTCTATGGTACAGGGTTTGAATAACCAGAGGTTTGGAATTTTGATTGTCTGAATACTTATGTTCAAATGTATTTCCCTGCTCCACTGTGCTCTCATGCTTTGTTTGCTCCAAGTATGTATCCTGCAAATCTCTGGCTGAAATTGTTTGCAAAAATAGTGAAATAATGAAAAGTGTTTAGTATTTAAAGAAATGTTTTATGAAATTAGATTTTTGAAAATATTTTGCCGCCCTTTTTTCAATTTATCGTTTTTTTCACATAAATAAAATAGGGATGCTTTTTTATTTGTGGTTATTCATTTACCGGTGCGTCCTTTAATTTAACTGCACCGGTGTGTCGTTTTATAGAACGATACCGGTGCGCAAAATTAAAAACTCACTGGTGTGGTTATCTGTACATTACGCACCGGAATGACATTGAAGTTTGTGCACCAAAATTTATTGTTGTTTTGCTCAAATGCAAAGAGAAAATATCATATATTATATGGAATGTAAAATTCTTCAAAATCCAGCTCGTTCCATAATATTTCTCAAATTCCATCGTGGAGTTCTCCCTATCCATATGGAGACGTAATATTTACTTCAGATTTGTTTTATTTTTTCACTATCTAATTGAATTTGTATATGTTTTTTATCCATGCAGCCAATCACACACAACTTAATTAAATTTATAATGTATACAAATTTGCAGGTTCATGCAAATTCAACATTGAGTTTAGATGCAAAAAATATTCAAACTACTCCAAAATGTCGAAATTTCTTATCAGGAGTTGCATACCGCAAGGCGAATTTGGTAAATGAAAATGGATAGCTGCTTCACCCTGCCAATTGTACAATATTGCATCTTCTAGCCACAATCTCGAGACAATGATGGTAATTATAATTATAATTGTTTGGTATATATATTGATTAATATGTAATTATTTCAACGTCAAACCAATTTATAATCATGCAATATTTTCAACGTGGTTACTAATTGATATCATATATTTTGTACTAATCATGTTCAATTTTTTTTTTTAATTATTAGGATTCTAGTGATGATGAATGACCTACCTACCATCTTCTGTTGCACCCCACGACAATGTCAAATCGAGAGAAGATTGAATTAAGAAAAAAAATCAGAGAGGAATGATACCAAGAATGGTTGAATCAAACACTGATTCAATTCCCGCTATGTCCAGATTCACCAATTAGGAATGACTACAACAATAGTAGTTATTCACAAGTTGGCAATGGAGGCAATCAAATAAAGGTTGGTATGGATGATTACTTAAGGGATACGACTACCATGGAGAAAATGTTGTTAGATGCATTCCAAAATGATGATCAGCTAGGGGATGATGCTCATATCGCTGACACCTTTTTTGAAAGCCTTAAATTTTCTTCCACCACCCCTCTCTTTGGACCTGGAGGTCAATCAAAGTCTACCCAGTTAAGGACAACAATGTTACTGTACAACTTAAAAGCAAAGTTTGGCTTGTCGAATGCATGTTTCTCAGAACTTTTGAGGTAAGTTACCATAAAGTACTCCCCTTATATAAATTTGAAATATAATCAATACACTGTAATGAACATTACAAATGTTACATTTTATGAACGTTAATAATTATATCGACATTAATGTACATTTAATATTAATATATTTTTCCATGATCACCAACTATAGGTTATTCAAAGATAAGGTTCTTCTGAGTGATAATGTCTTGCCCGGTAGCTGCGAAGAGGCAAGGAAATTGTTGAAAATGTTGGGTGTTGAGTACATATCATATCATGCATGTCCAAATGATTGTATTCTATATAGAGGAGAATATGTAGACAAAGAGATGTGTCCGAAATGTGGGCATGACAGGTATGATAAATAAAAAAATAAGGGTAAATCATGTATTGGTCCTCCTTTTAAGATATTGAGTCACATGCCTATAATCCCAAGGATTCAAAGGCACTTTCATTGCAAAGAATTAGCTATGTTGTAGGGATGGCATGCCTCACACCTATTCAATAGCCATGAAGCATATAGAGGATACATCACCCGAAAAATTCAAGAATGAAGTACGAAGTCTACGACTCAGCATGGCCATGGATGGTGTCAACCCATATTCCCTCCAGAACACCAACTATTCTGTTTGGCCTGTAGTAGTGATCAATAAAAATATTCCCCCATGGTTTTCCATGATGAATGAACATCTTATGTTGGCTCTCATAGTCCCTGGTAGAAGACAAGTGAAGAATATGGATGTCTACTTACAACCACTAGTAGACGAATTGAAGGAATTATGGGATGGGATAAATGTATACGATGTATCAAGACCCATCGCAGCAGAGAGGAGTTTTACGTTGTATGCATATGTGCTTACATGACACATTATTATCCAGGCTTAGGATTTTGCTCTAGTAAATTACATGTTTAATTTATTGATTTGTTTATATATAATGTAACAATATTCTTTCACATATTAGTTATTTAATTCGTTGTAATAATATTTGTTCTGATCTTCATGATATTCTTTAACATGCCATTCATATTAATTAATGTATACAAATATAATCTCACAGGTCTTGTAACAAAAGGGTATTTTGGATGTAAATGTTGTGGACCTTCTTTGAAAGCTAGATGGTCCAAGGACCTATGAAAGCCAGTGTATGATTTATCCAGGATATTCCTACCCAAACAAAACCCTTATAGAAGAGCAACATTCGCTTTCAATGGTAAACGAGAGAGAACTCAAAGGCCTCCAATAATGACACTAGCTGAATGGCTTAGAGAATATGAGAGAGAGAGAAGGAGAAGGAGTTCATAGAAATGTTCAATTTAAATGAGGAGCCTAAGTTCGATGATCCATATTTCTTCAACACCTATGTTGAGAAATTGCCCATTGGGATGAAAAGGAAATCTATCTTTTATGACCTCCCATAATGGGAGCATCTTAAGATTGCCCACTTATTAGATCCCATGCATATATTTAAAAATGTTTCATCTTCTTTATGGAGGCACATATTATCGAAACAAAGTGACACATTGGCTGTTAGGAAAGATCTTATTACTTCAAAAACTAAAAATAAATATTGGCCAAGATGATTAGAAAGTACGAGATCAGAGGCAAGCGCTGGTCCCTCTAATTCATGGTTTTTCAAAGAAGGTGATGTCCCATGGATTTAAAAAAAGATGATATATCTTTGGCAAAGGAAGTTATAATGGATGTGATGGTGCCAACTTCATACAGGTCTTCACTACGGTGCTGCTTCACTGTGGATGACCATTTGTCGAGGTTGAAATCGCATAACCATTTGAATCTTCTAAGAGTACGTATAATGTTAAAAGCATGATTTTATTATTTGTTATATTAATAAATTTTATCCCATATAGGGATCATAAAACATAACTAATTTTGTATATTATTGCACGTGTTTATAACTTTGTAGTGTCATTATCATTTGTTTGTGTGTGGGTTTGTGAAACATGAATTCCCTCAATGGACATGCCATATCTAAATTATCTGCATTTGTATGTTGGATCACGTCAAAGGAGATTCATGTGGCTAGCATTCCACGGTGGCATCAAGTGATATTTGAGATTGTTTGTATGTTTGAGAAGGAACTTCCGACGAGTTTCATGGACTTACAGGTTCATCTTCTAATCCACCTGGTAGATGAGGTTGAATTAATTGGGGTTGTTTCTTATCGTTGGATGTTCTTCTTATAGAGGTACATGAAGAAATTGAAAGGTTTTGTTCGACAAAGGGAAAAACCCGAGGGGTCTATGGCAGAGGGGTACATATCGTATGAGTCTTTCTACTATGCTAGTGAGTACATCAAGCAGATCGACAACAGACCAGGTGCGGTGATTTGGGACGATCAAATGGATGAAGACAAAAGAGAAGGAGAGTTGCTCCAAATGAGTGGAAAAAAGCGCTTGATAAAGAGTAAGCGACTTATAATTTTTCAAATTTACAAAAAGTAATTAATATTCATGTGGAACTTTGATATAATGTATATTTTTATCTCTAAGTACTATATAATGTTGATTTGATTTCATCAACAAATGCAGAAATTGAAGCAATCAATAAATTCATTCTTTACAATTCTGAAGCGACACAACCGTGGGTCGCATTGTACGAACAAAACAGGATGAAATGTGATAGTGACAGGAAAGAATTCAGATGGTTGAATGGTAGAAGTGTGCATTATCCCGATCATTTAAAAGAAAATATGCCAAAAATATGCCCCAAAAGTTGGGTTGCTGACCAAGTCAGAGAGAAATACGGTGCTATCGGTCATTACTCATGTGCTGAAGAGGATGCGCTAAACATAGGGATTGGGTGCAACAACTCGGTAATAATCTTTTTAATTTATATGTAAATTTGAAACTTATATTAAGACATCTACATTTCATATTTTAATTACTATTGGATTATTATTTATAAGACACATGACACTATGAATTTTTTAACTTTTTTATAATAGGTGCATTTGTTCTCATCTATGTGGGCATATGGACACCATTTTCGCACAGAAAATGTCGATGCTGGAAACATCACAGAAGACTGTGGAGTGGAAGTCGAGTTTGATCAATCTAGTAGATCTAGCCACCGTGATCAACAACTAGTACGAGGGATGTTAGGTTACGTAGGAAAGATACAAGAGATCATTGAAGTGGATTTTTCTTCTTTCCACTGTGTTATTTTTAGGTGCAAGTGGTGGGACACCTTTGATCAGAATAATGTAAAGGAAGATTGCGATAGTAGGCTGATATGTATCAACTCTAGAAATATGTGGGATGAAGCTAAGGAGCCCTATGTTTTCCCTAAACACTGCAACCAGGTGTTTTTTTACCCAGATGTGTTGGATAGGGATCGGTGGTTCATATTGACACACGACCCTAGATCAAAATATATTTTTGAGAACAATAGTGTTATCATGCCATGCGAGCTAGAAGATAATGAGGGTGATCATGAGAATCGAGAGTGATATGGTACATGTGTTATTTCATCAATATTTATACTTTTTAAGATGGGTTTTTTGAAATATTAATATAATATGTATTTTGAATTAATTGGTAATTTGCATTGTGTTAATATTAAAATTAATAATTCACTTGATAATTTGGTATTAAGTTGATCTCAAAAACAATGGCGTATTTTGTAAATTAATTCTTTTTTTTTGTATCTAAGATCATAATAAAATAATTATAATTCTAAAGTATAGGAATTTATTTGCATTATTTTCTAAACTTTATTATGTTACAATAAATCATATTATTCTAGATTTATTATTTTACAATTATTTAAAATTTACAAATTTAAAAATTTTAATAAATTCATTTCACATTAATACAATTAAAATTTTACAAATATTTTACATACCATTACAATTAGAATTAGAATTACAATTACAATTAGAATTAGAATTACAATTTTACAATTTCACGTACAATTATAATTACAATTACAATTTTAGAATTTTACATATATACAATTACAATTTTAAAAATTAAAAAATTACAATTACAATTACAATTTTACAATTTTAAAAATTACAATTACAATTACAATTTTAGAAATTCACATATATATCATTACAATTACAATTTTAAAATTTTAAATACAATTAGAAATACAAATATTACAAATTTACAATATCATGATCATTTGGTATTAAATTAATTAATAAACATCTCGTTCATGATAACCATCGTACAAACATCATATTTGACTAAAAAACACATTCAAAATCGCTAACTACATCATCGTGATCATGATCATCTAACAAAACACAATTAACATTATATATTAACATCATCAGTACAACACAAATATAAAATATACATCTCATGCTATCACATACACATCATGATGATCACCAACATGTAAATTAAGTACAACTGCAACATAAACATAAAATAAATGGACCATATATATATATATATCTATATATATATATATATATATATATATATATATATATATATATAACTGAATAATGTTAAAAATTTACAACTGTAGTATAAATTTCATGGGTCAGCTGGTGGTAGTACAACATCAATATCAGTACAAGTGGCCGATGGTCCAGCCTCATCTCCATGATGACTGCTGGTAGATGGTAGTGGAGGCTCATGCAAATCTAGCCCGGCACGAGGCTATGAACGATCATGAGATGATGGTACGCTGCACCTCACGGACTGTCCATCATGTGTTGCGGCTCGATCGTAACGTGCAACAGTCCTCGTCAATCACGTAAAATTTATCGTAACTCCTACGACATGCCGCATCAGGCTGTACATGTCACACGGAATGCCTCTCCACATCCGTGATAGCCTGTCATCAGCCTCTATGTCTCTGAAATCAGTGGGCCTGATGCCCGCCTCAACAATCAATGCAATGAGTTGGTCGCCCAACTCCATCCTGTATCTAGCATCACTAAGACGTTGGTCGCGCATCGGCGCACCAGCAGGAGCAGGTATCTGATCTGGACCAACCTCCTGATGATCCTCAGAAATATCTGGCATGCCCTCATCCTCATCATGAGGATCCACACCTGGATCAGGTGGTGGTGGCGGCATCTCCTCGCCATCAAAAGAGCCAATGTCTGCAAAATATATACAAGTACACAAAAATAATTAGAGGATTTTATTACACAATTTAATAAAAACAAGTTAAAGAACATGTTAGAATAAATTTAAATAAAACAGTAATGTTACCTCTATCATCTGGCAGCTCATCAGTTGTGAAGAGGATGTTGGCACACCCTCGCCAATCCAACCCCGCATAAGGACAGGGGACCAAAATGAAGGGATGCTCATCAACACTAGCTAACAACTCTAGTGCATCATCTGATATCCTCACTGGAAAAAGAGTCTCCTCCCTCTTGGGCATCATATGCCCCCACATGTGCCTACATGCCTCAGTAATCAGCCTACAAGGCTGCCGAAGAAAACAAGGCCTCGTCTCTAGAAACCTCTCAAAAAATAAACAAAAAATCTTTGAAGCAAAAGGGAATTTGACCCTCCCTTGTGCATGAGCACGACATCTATCTAATGTTGTACAGAACTGCCACAAAAAAATGGCATACCACCCAAAAAGTCGTGGTTGTTGTAGTAAAGAATCAACATAATATAAAATATGGCAACTAATGCATTGCCCGTCACTGGTGTTGTGAAAAATGGTCGAAATGATAAGTGAGAGACACTGGACCTCCTCACGACCAAACGCACCAATACATAACTGCCCTCCAACGACCTGAAACTCTGCAGGAGATACTATACTTTCTCCAATGTATCTCTGGGAGTAAACTAACTGACTACCTGCCACACAGCCAACTAGAACCTCGGGGAATGAGGGAAAATCCACCCCTCTCCTTGATAGCCCTGTAATAAAATATACATCCTCCTCAGTGGGCATGTACCACTGGTTGATACCAACCTGAAAAGCCTGTTGTTGGCCATTCCACCTTCGGATAAGATGTCTCAAAAACAAACTATGGGACTTTAGAGAAGTAGCCTTCTCATAGAATTTGAGGAGGCCTACTTGCCTAAGGAGCCCCTGCATCGTTGCTGTAATAGGGTGAGGGTACGCATCTATCTCCCTCTCTCTTGCCTCCTACAGGCGAACAATGTTATATTGTTCCGCCTGTTGTTTTTGTTGTTGCCACTCTTCTCTCCTTTCACGTCTTTGAATGATTGACATATTAAACACAACTTTTTTATTAAATGACATATGTATTTACAAATATACGTATATACTTATTTTTTGAAAAATAAATAAAACAAGAGTCGGTGCGCCAAAAACACAGTCACGCACCGGTCCCGGTGTGTCACCCCACAGAGTGCACATGATATGGTGCACCTCATGATATCAACCACACTGGAAGAGGTGCTCCAGAAATTTTTTTTAGCGCACCGTTCACTACGTGCGGTGTTAGGAGGCCAGTGCGCTGACTTCACTATCCGCCCGGGGCTTATAAATAAGTCATCACATCGCCCTCCTACCACCTTACATAGTCGTCGGTGTAGTATTTTAAGATGTCGCACCGTTGACCTAGGCAAAATACGGTAAGTCGTGCGCTGACAAAAATAGCCGGCCTGGGGCTATTATCTCAGTCAACGCACCGCTCCACCACAATTGAACTAGGTCAACGGTGCAACCAGGTAGCCGACCGCACCGCTCTTTTTAAAGAAATTTAAATAACACAATGTGCCTTTGGTATTTGCCCCAGAATTGGTGTGGATGCCCTTAGCACCAGTTTACCAGCCCGAACCATTGACAATGTCGAATTGCGGTTCCGGTGCGCTAAAAAAATTACTCGCCCTGGGACTGGTAATTCCATCAATGGATTGAGTTGCCACGATACACCATTGTCAATGGTGCGGCCTAGTAACCGACTGCATTGCACTTTTTTTTTTTTTTTAAATAGCACGGTGCGTTGCACAGTACCGTGCAAGAACCGGTGCGGATACCATCAACACTGGTTATGGTGCGGTCTGTAAATTTATAGGTAGCACCGCAAACTGGTGCAAGCCGAATGGCTCGAGCGCACTGCATGACAATTTTTTTTTTTTTTTTAATGGTTAATTTTAAGGTTTATTCAAATTCTAATCCGCTAAAAGGTTTAGTTATGGAAAAACAAGAAAAATACCTGTACATTTACCCGTTGAGGAGGCATATTGGCTGTATAGTTCGCAAAAGAAATTTTGTCCACTGTTTTATAAAATTCAAGCTGGAGATTGGTGGCAATGCACAATAGCAGTGTGTGCAATAAGTGCAATGGGAGCATGGATGTCAGTGCAGCTCAAACAAGGATAACTTGCACTGATGCTTGAGAGCTCTGTAGCACTAACAAAAGTGAAAAATGTGGTTTTTTGGCCGTAATTTTTTTTTATTTAACCCTGTTCCGGTGCGCGGGTTTTTATTGGCATACCAGTGCATTTGCATTATACCACCCCAGGCGGTTTCTGTTTTCGCGTGCATTTAGGAGGAACTGGGGCGGCCTAGCGGTAACACATCGGTGCTCTACAGTAATAAGGCGCACCGGGCACGGTGTCTGATGAACCAATGATTTGTGCAGGTTTTTTACCGTAATTTTTTTTTTTAACCCTTTTCCAGTGCGTGGCATTAATAGGGCCCCAGTGTGTTTCGATCATTCCGCACTGGGCGATTTCTGTTCCACGCGCTTTTTATGATACACCAGGGTGGCTTAGCTGTAACGCACTGGTGCTCTACAGTAATAAGACACATCGGGAATGTTGTCCGGTGAACCAATGATTTCTACGGTTTTTTTGCCGTAATTTTGTTTTTTTTTAACCCTTTTCTGGTGCGCGGTATTACTGGAGCCCCGGTGCGTTTCAGTCATTCAGCACCGGGCGGTTTCTGTTTTGTGCACTTTTAATGAGACACCAAGGCGACTTAGAAGTAATGCACTAGTGCTCTACAGTAATAAGATGCACCGCGAACGTTGTCCGGTGAACCAATGATTTGTGTGGTTTTTTGGGCATAATTTTGTTTTTTTAACCCTTTTTCGGTACGCAGAATTTATGGGGCCCCGGTGCGTTTCACTCATTCTGCCTCGGGTAGTTTCTGTTCTGTGCACTTTTTATGAGACACTGGTGCTGACGAGTTGACACACATCAATTTTATTCCTTAATAAAAGGCATCGGGCGAGTGTGTACAGAGCGCACAGTTTCTGGTGTGCCAATGTTTTATGCGATTTTTTTGCCCTTATTTTTGTTATTTAACCATCTACAGGTGCACGCGTTTTATGGATGCCCCGGTGCATTTGCTTGATTCCACACCGGTGCGAAAGTTATGTAAAGTACCGGCACTCTACAAAATTACAACACACCGAGCGGGTGTGTACGAAGCGCACGGTGTCTGGTGTGCCAATTTTTTAACCGCACCAGTGCTATATCGTATTGAACGCACTGGTGTGTTTTTTGGTGATAAGAGCACCGAACGAAATACATCCGTAAAAATCTCCGCCCACCAACCTCCTCTAGGAACCTCTGCTAGAAACGAATGTCTGGGGTATTTTTATAAGGGGTTCCTTAAAAACATCCGCTAGAGGGTCTTTTCCTTGTAGTGAGAGAATAAGATAGTAATGGGGGAAGAGAGAGGATTGTATGAGAGAGAGAGAGAGAGGACTTGAAAGAGAGGAAGAGAGAGGGGAAGAGAGAGGTAGGGAAAGAAATATGGATTTGGAGGGGGAGAGAGGGAGGGATAGAGAGATGGAGCTGGATGGGGAGAGAAGGAGGGAAGAAGAAAGACATAGAGAGTGAGTAGTGGAGAGAGAGGGGGAGTGACAAGGGAGAGATGGAGAGGGAGTATGTATGTTTTTGGGTGAGATAAAGAGTCAAATAAGGAGATATGGAGAGAAGGGGGGAGAGAAGGAGAGAGAGAGGCATAAGGTAACAAAGTTGCAAGGTGAAGATAGAGAGAGAGAGAATGGGGGAGAGAAAGGAAGAGAGAGAGTGAAGAGAGGTAGGGAAATAGAGATTGAGATGGAGAGGGAGAGAGGGGGAGGTAAGAATAAAGACATATAGGGTGAAAGGTGGAGACAGAGAGAGAGGGAGAAAGGGTAGCATGAGGGAAGAGAGATAGAGGCGAGGGAGAGGGAGGGAAGGGGAAAAGAGAGAGAGAGAGAGAGAGAGAGAGAGAGAGAGAGAGAGGATGAGGAGGAGGAGGAGGAGGGAGTGATATATATATATAGATTGGAGAAAGAGATTTTATGTTTTGGGGTTGATATAGAGAGATAGAGGGAGATAGAGATATATATGTAAGGTGAAGAGAAAAAGAGATAGATGGAGGGAAGGAGGGAGGGATAAATAAATTGATAGATATGGAGTGAGAGAGAGTGTGTGTTTGGTGGGGTGAGATAAAAAGACAAATAAGGAGAGATGGAGGGATATATAGATACAGATTGGGGGGAGAGAGGGAAGAATATTTCTTGCAGTAGATGCTTTAATTTCAGTGTAGATGGTGATTTCTAATCCTATTTGATTGTCTGCACTAGATAATTTGATTTTGGTGTAGATGTTGATTTCTAATGATATTTGATTACTTGCACTAGATGGATTGATTTAAATGTATATTATTTCTAATTATATTTGATTACTTGCACTATATGCATTGTTTTCAGTGTAGATGGTGATTTCTAATCCTATTTGATTTCTTTCACTAGATGCATTAATTTCAATGTAGATGTTGATTTCTGATTATATTTGATTTGTTGCCCTAGATGAATTGATTTCAATGTAAATGATTTTTAATCCTATTTGATTGCTTGCACTGAATGCATTGATTTCAGTGTAGATGGTGATTTCTAATCCTATTTGATTTCTTTCACTAAATGCATTGATTCAGTGTAGATGCCGATTTCTAATCTTATTTGATCGCTTGCACTAGATGCATTAATTTCAATGTAGATGTTGATTTCTAATTATATTTGATTGCTTGCACTAAATGCAATGATTTAAATGTAGATGATTTATAATCATATTTTATTGCTTGCACTAAATGCATTTATTTTAGTGTAGATGGTGACTTCTAATCCTATTTGATTGATTGCACTAGATGCATTGATTTCAGTGTAGATGTTGGTTTTTAATCCTATTTTCCTACTTGCACTAGACACATTTATTTGAGTGTATATGTTGATTTATAATCATATTTGATTATCATTAGATGCATTGATTTCAGTGTAGATATTGTTTTCTATTATTATTTGATTTCTTGCATTAGATGCATTGATTTTAGTGTATATGTTAATTTTTGATTTGATGTAATTGGATGTATGATGGTACATTAATTTTAAAGTCATCGGAATAATAATGTGCAATGATTTCAGTGTAAGCACAAAACATTATTGACAATGTACATTGATTTTTGTGTTATAGTAATTAAACCTATTAATATTGGAGAGCAAGAGAGACAATGTATGATGATTACTACAATAACTGAAGCTAAATATTTAAATAGTTTACGATTCTAATTGTCCTTTCAAATAATCAATCTGAAAAGATGACAAAACTAACAAGGGTGAAAATAAGAATAGTAGAAGAAAATAGTTTGAAATCGATCACAATGAAGACTATTCGTAATTGACTACATTCTTATTATTCACAGTTTCTATCATTCAATATTATTACATTGTCACTTTGAATTCAAAATTTTTATTTCATCATTAAAGTTATTTTACAATATTTATCATCTCAACAAACTCTAAGTAAGCGAATTTAAAACTAAAATGACTCAATAAGTATCATACATATTTAACATATTTAAAATGGCTATATTAATATTAGATGTGTTTACATATTATTGATAAAATTAAGCATGTGTTCCTCATATTATCGATGATTTTCCTTGGTCGCACACGATTGAAACCAGCCTAGATCCATCTTACCTCCGGATCTATCAAGCGCCGAGAGGGATCAAATCTCTCGAGGTGCAAACATTTCCTCAAGTTTTGCACTAAAAAAAGAGGTTTTTCACCTCGAGAGATTTGGTCCCTCTCGATACTTGATAGATCCGTAGTTAAGATGGATCTAGGCTGATTTAATAGGACAATGTATTTAAGTATATATTATTCATTATTTAAAAAAATGTCTAGAACATTCTGAATTATGTTTAATTAATTAAAAATTAATTTTTTTTTAAATAAAGTAACAAGTTAACAATCTAAAATTCAAAAACATTTTGTAAGAACAAACATCTAATCTCTTATAAAACATTTTATTCACATGCATTAATATAGTTATATATTATTAAAGTGAGATCAATAATTCAAAATCTTAAAACATCATATTAAAAAAAATATACTTCTTACAAAACCGTCACAATTATTTTAATATAATTATATATTATTAAAGTGAGATTAACAACTCAAAATCTTAAAACATCATGTTAAAAAAAAATATACTTCTTACACAACCAAAAATATACTTCTTACACCACCGTTACAATTTTTGTTTAAATAACCAAATTTATAGCTATACACCAAGTTTATCTTATAAAAACATTAAGTATTTTAAATTTATATATAATGATTCATATTCATATAAAATTGTTTCAACTTAAAAAAAAATCACAATTTTTTTTCAAATAACAAACTTATAATTATACATCAAGTTTATCTTAAAAACATTAAATATTTTAAATTTATATAAAATTTCTTATTTTCATATATAATTGTTTCAACTTTACCAAAATTCCTTTTAATTTTATTTCTAGTTAGATTTTGGTAAATTTGGAGTAAGTTTGGATAATTTGATTTAATTTTCATTTTATATGTATTATTTAATAAATATAATTATTATTATGATATTCCAAATGTTTAAAAGATATTTAATAAATATAATAATTATTATTATATTCTAAATGTTTAAAAGAGGTAATACTTGGACTAAGTTTGCTATATTATTTTAAATGATACATTTGACTTGCTTTAAGTTAAATAGGCTTAATAATTATGTTAAGCAAATTATGAATAAAATTTATTTATTTATGAATAAAGATTAATTTATGGTGTGGTTTCTATAAACTGAGGGTAAAAGTTTTCAAGATACCTGAGTAGTTAGATTAAAGTAGTTATTTGACACTTACCTTTTCCTTAGTTAGATTAAAGTAGTTATTTGACACTTACCTTTTCCTCTGGGAATAAAAAGGAAATCCTTGAGAGGAAAAGGGGTTCTGTGCAAAAAGAGAAGAAACATCTAGAGGGATGAAAGGTGAGAGTGTCCAAAGAAGACAAGAACCAGTGGAACTCTAAAGGTGAGAGTGTTCAGAATTGGCAAGAACTAGTGGAACTCTGCAATTGGATGAGAGGCTAGACAGAGGTCTTGAGGTCTACCTGCAGAAGAACTGTTATTTAATCCAAATTTAGTGAGGAGCACGTGTTATTTAATCCTAATTTAGTGAGGAACATGGGGGAGTGCCTAGAGTTGGCAAGAACCAGTAGAACTCTTCAATTGGATGAGGGGCTAGCCAGAGGTCTTGATCTCTACCTCCAGAAGAACTGTTATTTAATCCTACTTTAGTGAGGAGCATGTGCTATTTAATCCTAATTTCGTGAGGAGCACGAGGGCAACTGAGGACGTAATTGCCTCTCTCATGGTTGGGAGGAAGCCACCAGCCATACTTATTTGAGATAAGTATTACAAACCTAAAATAGATTGGCATAAAGAGTTCTTATTATGCATTTATAAATATGTTAATATTTGTAATTAATTTTCTGCACTGTGAAAGTTGAATACAGAAAAGTAGAAGTTATTCTTGTTATTGAATGGTTTAATAGAGTTTTTAAGTCAGGGTTAAATACTCAGATCTTGATGTCTATACAAATATCCCTAGTGTAAGTATGAAGTATACTAGTCCAAGAAAAGTACACCTTTATATGCATAAATAAATCTTAAAGATTTAATTATAACTCGCATTTCGAGGAGTAGTAGAAATAGTTTGATATTTTGTAGAAAACAAATGAATGGATGGAACAATTAGTCCATCCAAGAAAGAATCCCCACAGAGGAAAATCTATCTTGTAAAGAGATTAGGAAAATCTTATAGGGACTAGGGGTTGAGGAATAAACCCTTTCTAAATGATGGTCCGAACATCTGAGAAAACTTATTTAAAAGAAAGAAAATACTGAATTTAAACTAAACTATGAAAGAAATGAACCTACAATATTGAAATACAATGTAACTTTAAACAAGTATCAAAATAGAAACATTACAGTGAACGGGTGGTTTTCTGTAGAATATCAGACTTAAGCAAACAAGAGATACTTTCTTTAAAAAAAAAAACAGGAAACCCTCGTGAAGAGGTAAAACATTTGTTGGAGATAGCATAAGAATAAACTGGAAAGAAATCCCATTGTACAGAACTACACTATAATTCACAAATGATAGAAGTAAATATTGCATGTATATAAACAAATGTAAACATTACCCAGGAACTTAATAATGGAGCGAAGAACCGAGAACATGGTTGAGAATTGTGCACAACCTACGAGGGAGTGGAAATAGAAACAATAATCATAGCAAAACAGTAAGGCATTATGGCCATAAATTGTTGAAGTCCAACAAGAAATTGCAACACACACACTAGTGTGGGACCAATAGGTCCTAGCAATACATTAGTGTGATGGCCAAATTAATTAATTAATTTGGTGCAGTGTCTAATTTAATTTTCCCTTAATTAAATTGGACAATAAAATGTAATATTATCTCATGATCACTTGTAACAGTTAACTGAGTGTGATAAACTCATTTAGATCATGTATTTCGAGTTGAGGGTGGTTGGTGAGGCATGCAGAGTAATTATATTAGATATGGAGTTTGAATTGTAGTCGGTGCATTAGTTTAATGCATGTGTAATCAGTTAACTCAGTTAGGTGAGTTAGAGTCATTTGAACTAGTTATACCTGTTTGTTGCATTGGTGAGAGATCAAGTGAATTAAATATTATTTAATTCACAATCAATGAAATGCCATGCAACTGATGATTTACTATTAATAGTTTCATGCATGTCAGTTCTAGTGGAGACCCATTTGAGAAAAAGGTTAAGGGGATGTTAACTATCAGTTGTCTGATTAGTAGGTTGACCACATGCAACCAGACATCCATTGTTGTGCCCATGATCCTTGCACAGTTTTGGAAGGCCAAAATTCCTAAAGAATAGGGATTTCATTCATCAAGACTTGTGCAAGAAAGGAAGGCTGTTTAGAGGCTGAGAATCGGCTAAGTGTTGGTCAGTTTTGTCCAGGACAGTGCGAGATAGTTGTGAGAGTGCAGGAGACTCTTGTGAGAAGAGTGCATTGTAATTTTTTCATGATTCCTTGTGGAATATACAATATATGATAGAGAGGTTTTGAGCAGCAATCTTTCCTTGGGAAAATATCTATGTTGTGGTTTGATTTTTTCTTTCTTTACTGAATGTGATTGGCGATTGTGTTTAATTTCCGATATTGATTTGTAGAAGGATTCAATATCTAGCTTTATTACATTGTTAAAACGGATTGAATCCATTGATGTACATATGTTTGTATAATTTTTCCATGGTATCAGAGCACAAGAAATCACTATAGTGGATAAGAAGTTGAGTTTGTGACTGAATATAATTCAAATATGCAAAAGGTATTATTGGTGTGACAGGCGATTTAGGATCGAAATGGCTTTCAACGGCTTGAGATTGGAGTATCCACTCGAGGGAAACTCTAACTATATTCCGTTGAAAGACAAGATGGAGGCAATACTGGAGGACGATGGGTTGAAATAATTCATTAACAATGATTTTCCCAAACCCACTGTAGCAGATGCTACAAATATTAATGCTTGGAAAAAGAAGGTTGCAAAGGCAAAGAGGATCTTATTGGAGGGAGTGCAAGACCACATTGTTTCAGGTCTCCATGTAAAATCGACACCATGTGCAATGTGGAAAGCTTTGACAGATCTATTTCAGAGCAGTAGTGATCATAGAAAATTGGCACTGAAGGATAAACTTAGGAAAATCAAAATGGAGAAAGGAAACACCATGCCAAAATAATTAACAAAGTTTGTCCAATGTCGAGATGAGTTAGGGAGGGCCAACATTACTATCGTGGATGATGATTTGGTGAACCTAGCTCTTCTAGGACTTCCTAAGAGTTGTCATAGTTATCAGGACTCTGCCAATGGAAGGGAAAAGCTGCTAGATTGGGAATGACTTTGGTCGGATTTGGTGTAAGAAGAATTCAAGCGGAATACCACGGATGGATCTTCATTTAAGAATGATGATGAAGAAGATTGTGCTTTGGTTGCCAATGCGAAGAACACTACAAGGAAAAGACCCTCTAGAAAAGGTTATAAAGGAGGTTTTTAGTGTTATAAAATTGGCCAAAATTGTCAAAAAAACATATGCTACCACATTTGAGTCTGGTAACAGAGGTTTTGGCAGAGATTTTAATGAAAATTCAACACAAAAAAAAAAAAAAATGGGCGGTCGGAGGTTATTACGGATGTTTTTTCATCGGTGCTCTTATCAGGTTTTAATGCACCAGTGCGTATCGGTAGACAACAAACCAGGGCGATCGAACAAGAATGAACCAAGTCGTTAAGGAAAATAACAACACCAGGCCTGGTGTTGGTGATACAACGCACGGGGCCATTCTAATTGGTCTTGGGATTTGAGCGGTGCCCATAAGTCGTATAAACGCGCTGGTGCGTATTCTTATATAAACGCCCCGTTGCATCATATCACACAAATGCACTGAGGTTTACAATTGGTATCAGTATTCGTGTGGTGAAAATATGTCGTACAAATGCACCGGTGCTTATCGACACATAAATGCCCCGGTGCGTACTATCACACAAATGCACTAAGATTTGTAAATGGTATCGATATTCATGCGGTGCTTATTGGTCATCCAAATGCACCGGTGCGTACAGACAGAAAAAATGCCCCGGTGCATAGTATCACACAGACGCACCGCAATTTATAATTGGTATCGGTATTCGTGCGGTGCTAATAGGCGGTAAAACATCACCGGTGCATATAGATACATAAACGCACTGGAGTGTCGTACTGCACAAACGCCTTGATATTTTTAACTGGTTTTGGTATTTGTGCGGTCCCGATAGGTAGTATAAACGCACTGGTGCCCTTAATAATACAAGCACACCGATTTTAATTTTGTATTTTTTAGAAACATCGACCTGTGGCAGTGCAATTATTGTGATTGTTTTAAATTCATTATTCATCAAAAGTCGACACATATCATAACAATATTCATATTAATTAAATTTTTATTAATGGATTTGAATGTGATGTTTATATTAATTTGTTATATCATATCATAATTATTGTGGTTTTTTAAAATTCATTATTCATCAAAAGTTGACACATATATATGTTATAACAATATTCATATGAATTAAATTTTTATTACTGCATTTGAGAACGACAATGGAGAACGCAATAGAATAAATTAAAACATTTATTATATATATATATATATATAAGACATTCTTTGTCATAAAAAATGGGACAGTTATTGGTATTCCTTTATCTTTCAATTGGGACACTCTGTCCATTACATTAAAGAAAATGTCTGATTTCACAGACATTTTTCCAAAAATAGTACAACGCCTTGCTTTTATATCCAAACATAGTGATCATCATTCTTCGCTTGAACTGCTATCACTGCTAGAGCTACTTCCATGACTTGGGTTATTTTCAAAAATATTTTTTTCACGGCGTTGATTGTTTTTTTCTTATTCACCTTCTTCCATCTACAAACATAAAAGTAAACTATAATGAGTGTATATACATTGGTGAGAATAATGAAAATTGCAATATTAAATAATATACATCAATGTAAATCGAAAAGAAATGACGTACCAATGCAAACAATGACTCATAAACTATACACATTCTTTCAAAACCATGTAACATGCCATCTTTCAAGATTTGAACTGTTGGCGTAGTGCCATACTTTGTTTCCTGCAAGTTTTATACCCCATAAGAAATCGTATATTTAATATAAAAGATTTATTTATTTTATTAATTATAGACGTAGCTAAGTAAAACAAGATCGATAGATGCTTACAAATTCCACAATTAAGTTCTGATATGCCAACATATACGCACAACCCATATTTAAACCAATTTCAATCAATTCCTCTGATGGTTCTTCTTTGTATGTTAGCACGTGTTTGGAGACATTCAATGATGATTTTTGTAAAACAACTTAAAAATACAAAAATGAAATCTCGTTAAGTTGTTATAAGGAAGTAACAATTACTCACAAACTTAGACATCAATCATCTTCTTCCTTGTCGTCTTGTTTTATGTGCTGAATGGGTTCCATTTTCTTTTCTTTTCTGCAAGAAAATACTTGAAAATTAATATTTGATGCTAAATTGTTTATTTATTTTACCTAATGATCAAACAATTCAATGATTACATATTACATTTGAAGCACGTTGTTGTTGAGATGACTCCTCCCGCGATGCAATTTTGTCCATTTCTTTGACCATCTCCTTGTACACCTTTTTGGACATTCCTACTGGCATATTTCTGATATCAGCTTGTTCATCTTTTGAGATTTTCATAATCTTCCTGAAAATGTAACATGACAATAAACTATTTAATTTTTATATTAATATATGAAAAGTAAGTATAACAAAAGTGATATTTATAAATAATTCTAGACAAACATTTAAAGGAATATTACTTTTTCATTCCTTCTTTTTTGTTGTTGTACGTTTTTGCTATTAAAATTCTCACATGTCTCATTGACCAATTCTCTGGAAACTCTTCCTGTAGTTTACATAAAATCTGGTTCTTGGAATCATTGGTTTGGTTTTTGTATTATAAGTGGAAATAACGTCTATACATTCGTTCCACTAGATCCCTCAAACATTTGTAAAATTTTTTCCCTCTTTCGTTAACCTCCAACACCACTCCAGATGAGCTAAGGAGCAATTCATTTTCATTTGCATGTTCTATTGTTTTTATTTTATTAGAACAACATTCCGTTTCTGAGTTGTTGGTCCATGTATAACATTAAACATGGGTGAATTAACAGAATTTTTCACACATGTTATCCAATAATTTTAATTATATTATTAATGAAACTAAAAAAAGAAACTTATATTGGATTGATAGTATTTTTTCATTCAGTACCTGATTCATTCTTTTGCAATTTTTCCATCAAGCTTATACGTTCTTCTGGTCCTAGATCAGAAATAATCTTATCCAGCTTCGTCATTTTGTGGCTCTGCATGATACACATTAAACAATACATATTATTTAAACTTACATATAGTTCAAAAATAATGTTTTTGTAAATCATTTACAAAGAACTTGGATTTTTTTCTTTTCTTGATGTGTTATTTGTATTTTTGTTACTTGATCTCTTGTGAGTCATTTCTTTAACAATATCAAACCTGTATCAGATCAGTCAATAATATATTTTTAAATAAACTGTCAACTTCTAAATTTAAAAAAAAAAAAATCTCACAAAACCCGTGCGTCATTCATGGTTAACGCACCAACGTCGGTGGGTTCATGACTTTTCAACGCACTGAAAAAACGGTATAATACACCATACGGTTCTCTATGTCAACAAGAAGCCTCGATGCGTAACAAGTTAATGATCGCACCGGTTAACCATCATAAAAATAATAAAAATCGTCTAGTGTTAGTTTTTTTAGCATAAATTGGTGCTATATTTTACATATGGCACATCGTTAAAAAAATATTAATTTTTCACATAACTTATCCGGTGTTCTTGTAAACAACAGAGCACCAATGCGCTACCTTACATAAGGTGCACCGTAAAAAATCTTCTTTTTTTTTAAATCATTCCAAGGCCGACATGGATTAGGATACGACTATGCTAACCGTCCCGTCGGTTGCATGTATTAGGTATATATTTAGCAATACTCTATAAAACTAAATTGAAAAGTCCTAATTCTGAATTACAGAAAGAAGAAGAGGAAAGGGGAGAAACAAAAAAAAAGTTAGGTTTGTATTTTTTGAAAGTTTTTTTTTTTCGAAACTGAACGTTTGCGGTGCGTCATAATGAAATAGTGCACCGACTACATATTTTTTTAATTTTTATGACAATAATTTCACGGTGCACTATGATAACCCACCACCCCGGTGCACTCTGTCAGAAAGGGCGCACCGATGTTTTTTTTAATATTTACGCAAGGGCCGACATGGATTGAGATCTGACTATGTAGATCCTCTCGTTGGTTGCATTTCTTAGGCTTATATTTAGCAATACAAACCCTATAAATATAAATTGAAAAACCTAAATTCTGAAATCACAGCAAGTGGGAGAAGAAAGGGTAGAAACAAAAATAATGTAGGATATGTTTGTAAAATGGTTTTTTTCTAAAATAGCATGTTGTGTGGTGCGCCATAATGTAATAGTGCACTGGTGCCATATGTTAAATATGGCGCACTGATAAAAACATATTTTTATTTTTTATTTTTTATCAGTGTACTTTAGCAATGCGCTTGTATAACGAAGCACACTGATGCGCAAAGTTACACAGGGCGCACCAGCGCAAAAAAAAAAAACTGTATTTTTTTAAGATTGACGCAAGGGCCAACATGGATTGGGATTTGACTATGCAAGTCGTCCCGTGGGTTGGATTTCTAATGAGTATAGAAACCCTATAAATCTAAATTGAAAAGAAAGAGGGAGAAAAAATGGCAGAAACAAAATGAATCTAGGGTTTTGTTTGTAAAAATTGATTTCTTTTTTTATTTTTGTTTCTGAAAACTGCAGAAAAAGTAAAAAGCTACAGAAACAAAAAGTTAAAAAAAAAAAAAGATTTGATTTTGTATTTTACTTCATAAAAAACTAGACAAAAAATAAAATAAAACAATAGACTTTGATTTCTTATTTCACTGCATAAAAAAAATTGCAGAAAAAAGTACAAAAAACAATAAACTTTACTCACGTCGTTTAAAATTCTATGGTACAGGGTTTGAATTACCAGAGGTTTGGAATTCAGATTGTTTGAATACTTCTGTTCAAATGTATTTCCCTGCTCCACAGTGCTCTCGTGCTCTGTTTGCTCTAGGTATGTATCCTGTAAATCTCTGGCTGAATTTTTTTGCAAAAATAGTGAAATAATGAAAAGTGTTTAGTATTTAAAGAAATGTTTTATGAAATTAGATTTTCGAATATATTTTGCCACCCAATTTTCAATTTACCGCTTTTTTTTTCACTTAAAGAAAATAGAGTTGCGCTTTTTTTATTGTGGTTATTCGTTTACCGGTGTGTCGTTTAATTCAACCGCACCGGTGCTACTTGTTACAAAAGCGCACCAGTGCGCAAAATAAATAACTCGCTGATGTGGTTATCTAAACAATACGCACCGGAATTACATTTAGGTTTGTGCACCAAAGTTTATTGTTGTTTTTCTCAAATGCAGGGAGAAAATATCATATATTATATGAAATGGACAATTCTTCAAAATCTAGCTCGTTCCATAATATTTCTCAAATTCCATCGCGGATTTCTCCCTATCCATGTGGAGACGTAATATTTACTTCAAATTTGTTTTATTTTTTCACTATGTAATAGAATTTATGTATGTTTTTTTATCCATGTAGTCAATCATGCACAACATAATTAAATTTATAATGTATACAAATTTTCAAGTTCATGCAGATTCATCATCGAGTTCATATGCACAAAATTATATTCAAAGCACTGCTCCAAAACATCGAAAGGTCTTATCAGGAGCTACATATCGCAAGACGCATTTGGTAGATGAAAATGGGCAACCGCTTCACCCTACCAATTGTAACAATATTGCATCTTCTAGCCACAATTCCAGGACAATGATGGTAATTATAATTATAATTGTTTGGTATATATATTGATTAATATTTAATTATTTCAACGTCAAACCAATTTATAATCATGCAATATTGTCAAAGTGGTTACTAATTGATATCATAATATTTTGTACTAATCATGTACAATTTTTTTTTTTAATTATTAGGATTCTAGTGATGATGAAAGACCTACCTACCATCTTCCATTGCACCCCATGACAATGTTAAATAAAGAGAAGACTGAATTAAGAGAAAAAATCAGAGAGAAACGATACTAAGAATGGTTGAATCAACCACCGATTCAATTCCCGCTACGTCCAGATTCACCAATTAGGAATGACTACAGCAATAGTAGTTCTTCACAAGTTGGCAATGGAGACAATCAAATAGAGGTTGGTATGGATGATTACTTAAGGGATATGACTACCATGGAGACAATTTTGTTAGATGCATTCCAAAATGATGATCAGCTAGGGGATGATGCTCATATCGCTGACACCTTTTTCGAAAGCCTTAAATTTGCTTCCACCACCCCTCTCTTTGGACCCGGCAATAAGTCAAATTCTACCCAGTTTGGGACAACTATGTTACTTTACAACTTGAAAGCAAAGTTTGGCTTGTCGAATGCATGTTTCTCAGAAATTTTGAGGTAAGTTACCATAAAGTACTTTCGGCCTTATATATAAATTTGAAATATAATCAGTACACTGCAATGAACATTACAAATGTTAAATTTTATGAACGTTAATAATTATATCGACATTAATGTACATTTATTAATAGAGTTTTCCATGATCACCAACTACAGGTTATTCAAAGATAAGGTTCTTTCGAGTGATAATGTCTTGCCCGGTAGCTGCGAGGAGGCAAAAAAATTGTTGAAAATGTTGGGTGTTGAGTACATATCATATCATGCATGTCCAAATGATTGTATTCTATATAGAGGAGAATATGCAGACGAAGATATGTGTTAGAAATGTGGGCATGATAGGTATGATAAATCAAAAAAGAAGGGTAAATCACATACTGGTCCTCCTTTTAAGATATTGAGGCGCATGCCTATAATCCCAAGGATTCAAAGTCTCTTTCGTTGAAAAGAATTAGCTATGTTGCAGGGATGGCATGCCTCACACAGAAGTGAGTTGGGATTTATGCGAATACTAACTGATTTGATAGCCATTAAGAATATAGAGGATACATGGCTCGAAAAACTCAAGAATGAAGTACAAAGTCTACGACTCAGCATAGCCATGGATGGCATAAACCCATATTCCCTCCAGAACACCAACTATTATGTTTGGCCTGTAGTAGTGATCAATAAAAATATCCCCCCATGGTTGTCCATGAAGAATGAACATCTTATGTTGGCTCTCATAGTCCCTGGTAGAAGACAAGTGAAGAATATGGATGTCTACTTACAACCACTGGTAGATGAATTTAAGGAATTATGGGATGGGATAAATGTATATGATGTATCAAGACCCATCATAGTAGAGAGGAGGTTTACGTTGTATGGCATATGTGCTTACACGACACATGATTATCCAAGCTTAGGAATTTGCTCTGGTAATTTTCATGTTTAATTTATTGATTTGTTTATATGTAATGTAACAATATTCTTTCACATATTAATTATTTAATTCATTGTAATAATATTTGTTCTGATCTTATTGATAGTCTTTAACATGCCATGCATATTAATTAATGTATACAAATATTATCTCACAGGTCTTGTAACAAAAGGGTATTTTGGATGTAAATGTTGTGGACCTTCTCTAAAAGCTAGATGGTCCAAGGACCTACGAAAGCCAGTGTATGATTGCTCTAGGATATTCCTACCAGAACAACACCTTTACAAAAGAGCAGAATCCGCTTTCAATGGTAAACGAGAAAGAACCCAAAGGCCTCCAATAATGACACCAGCTGAATGGCTTAGAGGATATGAGAGAGAGAAGGAGAAGGAGTTCACAAAAATGTTCGATTCAAATGGGGAGCCTAAGTTCGATGATCCAAATTTCTTCAACACCTATGTTCAGAAATTGCCCATTGGGATGAAAAGGAAATCTATCTTTTATGAACTCCCATATTGGGAGCATCTTAAGATTTCCCACTTATTAGATCCCATGCATATATTTAAAAATCTTTCATCTTCTTTATGGAGGCACATATCATCAAAAAAAGTGACACATTGGCGGTTAGGAAAGATCTTATTACTTCAAAAACTAAAAATAAATATTGGCCAAGATGATTAGAAATTAAGGGAACAGAGGCAGGCGTTGTTCCCTCTAATTCATGGTTTTTCAAAGAAGGTGATGTCCCATGGATTTAAAAAAAAGATTATATATCTTTGGCAAAGAAAGTTATAATGGATGTGAGGGTGCCAACTTCATATGGGTCTTCACTATGGCGCTGCTTCACCGTCGATGACCATTTTTCGGGGTTGAAATCGCATGACCATTTGAATCTTCTAAGAGTACATATAATGTCAAAATCATGATTTTATTATTTTTTTATATTAATAAATTTTATCCCATGCGCCGGTGATCATAAAACATAGCTAATTTTGTATATTATTGCATGTTTTAATAACTTTTCAGTGTCATTATCCTTTGTTTGTGCGTGGGTGTGTGAAACATGAATTCCCTCAAGACCTAGGATGTGCCATATCTAAATTATCTGCATTTGTACGTTGGATCACGTCAAAGGAGATTCATGTGGCTAGCATTCCACGGTGGCATCAAGAGATAGTTGAGATTGTTTTTATGTTTGAGAAGGAACTGCCGATGAGTTTCATGGACTTATAGGTTCATCTTCTAATCCACCTAGTAGATGA
Source organism: Pinus albicaulis (assembly GCA_034641835.2). Lineage (NCBI taxonomy): Eukaryota > Viridiplantae > Streptophyta > Pinopsida > Pinales > Pinaceae > Pinus > Pinus albicaulis. Next base: position 493,173,609 of record CM076581.1, on the reverse strand, counting down.
GGTTGAATTATTTGGGGTTGTTTCTTGTCATTGGATGTTCTTCTTAGAGAGGTACATGAAAAAATTGAAAGGTTTTGTTTGACAAAGGGCAAAACCCGAGGGGTATATGGTAGAGGGGTACATATCATATGAGTCTTTCTACTATGCCAGTGAGTACATCATGCAGATCGACAACAGACCAGGTGCGGTGATTTGGAGAGATGAATTGGATGAAGAAAAAAGAGAAGGAGAGTTGCTCCAAACAAGTGGAAAAAAGTGCTTGATGAAGAGTAAGCGACTTATAATTTTTCAAATTTAAAAAAAAAGTGATTAATTATATTCATGTTGAACTTCGATATAATGTATATTTTGATCTCTAAGTACTATATAATGTTGGTTTGATTTCATCAGCGAATGCATAAATTGAAGCAATCAATAAATTCATTCTTTATAATTTTGAAGCGACACAACCGTGGGTCGCATTGTACGAACAAAAAAGAATGAAATGGGATAGTGACAGGAAATAATTTAGACGGTTGAATGGTAGAAGTGTGCCTTATCCTGATCATTTAAAGTATAATATGCCAAAAATATGCCCCAATAGTTCGGTTTCTGACCAAGTCAGAGAGAAATACGGTGCTACCGGTCGTTACCCGCGTGCTGAAGAGGATGCGCTAAACATAGGGATTGGGTGCAGCAACTAGGTAATAATTTATATGTAAATTTGAAACTTATATTAAGACATCTACATTTCATATTTTAGCTGTTGGATTATTATTTATAAGACACATGACACTTATATGATTTTTTAAATTTTTTTGTAATAGGTGCATTTGTTCCCATCTATGTGGGCATATGGACACCATTTTCACACAGAAAATGTCGATGCTGGAAACATCACACAAGACTGTGGAGTGGAAGTTGAGTTCGATCAATCTAGTCGATCTAGCCACCGTGGTCAACAACTAGTAAGAGGGACATTAGGTTACGTTTGAAAGATACAAGAGATCATTGAAGTGGATTTTTCTTCATTCCAATGTGTTATTTTTAGGTGCAAGTGGTGGGACATCTTTGATCGGAATAATGTAAAGGAAGATCGCGATAGTAGGCTATTATGTATCAACTCTAGAAAGATGTGGGATGAAGCTAAGGAGCCCTATGTTTTCCCTAAACACTGCAACCAGACGTTTTTCTACCCAAATGTGTTGGATAGGGATTGATGGTTCGTATTGACAGATGACCCTAGATCAAAAAATATTTTTGAGAACAATAGTGCTATCATGCCATGCGATCTAGAAGATAATGAGGATGATCATGATGAGAACTGAGAGTGATATGGTACAATATGTGTTATTTCATCAATATTTATACTTTTTAAGATGATTTTTTTGAAATATTAATGTAATATGTATTAAATTGAATTAATTGGTAATTTTCACTGTGTTAATGTTAAAATAAATAATTCACTTGATAATTTGGTATTATGTACTTGATCTCAAAACAATGGCATATTGTATAAATTAATTCTAATTAATTCTTTTTTTGTATCTAAGATCATAATAAAATAATGATAATTCTAATTAAGTACAGGAATTTATTTGCATTATTTTCTAAATTTCCTTATGTTACAATAAATCATATTATGCTATATTTATTATTTTACAATTATTTAAAATTTACAAATTTAAAATTTTTAATAAATTCATTTCACATTAATACAATTAAAATTTTACAAATATTTTACATACAATTAGAATTAGAATTAGAATTATTAGAATTACAATTACAATTTTAGAAATTTACATATATATCATTACAATTACAATTTTAGAATTTTAAATACAATTACAAATACAATATTACAAATTTACAATATCATGATCATTTGGTATTTATAAATTAATTAATAAACATCACGTTCATGATAAGCATCGTACAAACATCATATTTGACTAAAAAACACATTCAAAATCGCTTACTGCATCATCGTGATCATGAGCATCTAACAAAACACAATTAACATTATGTATTAACATCATCAGTACAACAAAAACATCAAATATACATCTCATGCTATCACCTACACATCTATACAAGCTGCACATTAAATGAACATATCTAACATGACCTAACAACATACACATAATGATGATCACCAACATGTAAATTAAGTACAATTGCAAAATGAACATAAAATACATGGACCATATAATATAGATATATAAATATATATAACTGAATAATGGTAAAAATATACAACTGTAATATAAATTTCATGGATCAGCTGATGATCAAGCCTCATCTCCATGATGACTGATGGTAGATGCTACTGGAGGCTCTGTATGCAAATCTGGCGCAGCGGGAGGCTGTGAACGATCATGAGATGTCGATGGTACGCTGCGACTCGCAGACTATCCATCATGTGCCGCGGCTCGCTCGTAACATGCGACAGTCCTCTTCAGTCGCGTAAAAGCTATTGTAACCTGTCGTAACTCCTACGACATGCCGCATCAGGCTGTACATGTCACATGGCATGCCTCTCCACATCTGTAAGAGCATATCATCGGCCTCTATATCTGTGAAATCAGCGGGGTGGATGCCCACCTTAACAAGTAATGTAATGATTTGGTCGCCCAACTCCATCCTGTATCTAGCATCGCTCATACATCGACCGTGGGTCGGCGCACCAACAGGAGCAGGTCTCTGATCATCTGCACCGGCCTCCTGCTAATCCTTGGCATCAAGATCATCAAGATCATCCACAACTGGATCATGTGGTGGTGGCGACATCTCCTCGCCATCATAGGAGCCAATGTCTACAAAATATATACAAGTACACAACAATAATTAGACAATTTCATTACACAATTTAACAAAAACAAGTTAAAGAAAATGTTAGAATAAATTTAAATAAAACAGTAATATTACCTCTATCATCTGGCGGCTCATCATCTGTGAAGAGGATGTTGGCACACCCTTTCCAATCCAACCCCGCATAAGGACATGGGACCATAATAAAGGGATTCTCAAAAACACTGGCTAGCAACCCCAGTACATCATCTGATATCCTCCTTGGAAATAGAGTCTCCTCCCTCTTGGGCATCATTTTCCCCCAGATATGCATACATGCCTCAGTCATCAGCCTACGAAGCTACTGAAGAAAAGAAGGTCTCGTCTCTGGAAACCTCTCAAAAAATAAACAAAAAATATCTTAAGAAAAAGGGATGTTGACCCTCCCTTGTGCACAAGCACGATATCTATCTAATGTTGTACAGAATTGCCGTAAAAAAATGGCAGACCACCTAACAAGTCATGGCTGTTGTAGTAAAGAATCAACATAATATAAAAGCTGGCAACTAATGCGTTGCCTGTCACTGGTGTTGTGCGAAATGGTGGAAATGATAAGTGAGAGACACTAGACCTCCTCACCACCAAACGCACCAATACGTAACTGTCCTCCAGAGACCTGAAATCTGAAGGAGACAATATGTCCGCTCTAATGTATCTATGGGAGTAAACTAACTGACTCCCTACCACACAGCCAACTGGAACCTCGGGGAACGAGGGAAAATCCACCCCTCTCCTCGAAATCCCTGTAATAAAATAAACATCCCCCTCAGTGGGCATGTACCACTAGTTGATACCAACTCGGAAAGCCTGTCATTGGGCATTCCACCTTCGGATAAGATGTCTCAAAAGACCACTATGGGACTTTAGGGAAGTAGCCTCCTCATAGAACTTTAGGAGGCCTACCTGCCTTAGGAGCCCCTGTGTCGCTGTTGTAATAGTGCGAGGGTACACATCTCTCTCCCTCTCTCTTTCCTCCCACAGGCGAACCATGTTATATTGTTCTGCCTGTTGTTGTTGTTGTTGCTCCTCTTCTCTCCTTTCACGTCTCTGAATGATTGACATTTTAAACAAAATTTTTTAATTAAATGACACATGTATTTACAAATATACGTATATAAATATTTTTTGAAAAATAAATAAAATATGGCTCATCATCTGTGAAGAGGATGTTGGCACACCCTTTCCAATCCAACCCCGCATAAGGATAGGTGACCATAATGAAGGGATGCTCAAAAACATTGGCTAGAAACCCTAGTGCATCATCTGATATCCTCGCTGGAAACAGAGTCTCCTCCCTCTTGGGAATCATTTGCCCCCACATATGCATACATGCCTCAGTCATCGGCCTACGAGGCTACTGAAGAAAAGAAGGTCTCATCTCTGGAAACCTCTCAAAAAATAAACAAAAAATCTCTTAAGTAAAAGGGATGTTGACCCTCCCTTGTGCACAAGCATGAAATCTATCTAATGCTGTACAGAATTGTCGTAAAAAAATGGCAGACCACCTGACAAGTCATGGTTGTTGTAGTAAAGAATCAACATAATATAAAAGCTGGAAACTAATGTGTTGCCTATCACTGGTGTTGTGTGAAATGGTGGAAATGATAAGTGAGAGACACTGGACCTCCTCACCACCAAACGCACCAATACGTAAATGTCCTCCAGAGACCTGAAATCTGAAGGAGACAATATGTCTGCTCTAATGTATCTCTAGGAGTAAACTAACTCACTCCATGCCACACAGCCAACTGGAACCTCAGGGAACGAGGGAAAATCCACCCCTCTCCTCGAAATCCCTGTAATAAAATAAACATCCTCCTCAGTGGGCATGTACCACTGGTCGATACCAACTCAGAAAGCCTGTCGCTGGGCATTCCACCTTCGGATAAGATGTCTCAAAAGACCACTATGGGACTTTAGGGAAGTAGCCTCCTCATAGAAATTTAGGAGGCCTACCTGCCTTAGGAGCCCCTGTGTCGCTGTTGTTATAGTGCGAGGGTACACATCTCTCTCCCTCTCTCTTACTTCCCATAGGCGAACCATGTTATATTGTTCCGCCTGTTGTTGTTGTTGTTGCTCCTCTTCTCTCCTTTCATGTCTCTAAATGATTGACATTTTAAACACAATTTTTTAATTAAATGACACATGTATTTACAAATATACGTATATAAATATTTTTTGAAAAATAAATAAAACAAGAGACGGTGCACCAAAAACACAGTCACGCACCGGTAACGGTGTGTCCCTACACAGTTACGCACCATCTATGGTGCACATAATGATATAAAAAGCATCGGGAGCGGTGCTCCAGAAAATATTTTTAGTGAAAAATTCACTAAGTGCGGTGTCAGGAGGCTGGTGTGCTGACTTCACTATATGCCCCGGGGCTTATAGCTAAGTCAGCACACCGCCCTCCTGCCACCGTACATAGTCGTACGGTGTGGCCAGGTATCCAAGCGCACCGCTCTTTGTCGTAAAATTTACAATTACACGGTGCGCATTTGGAATCCACCCTGGAACCGGTGCTGATACACTTAGCACCAGTTCACCAACCCATACCGTTGATAATGTCGATTAGCAGTTCCGGTGCGCCAAAAAACTTTCATGCCCCAGGGCGGATAAGTTCGTCAACGCACTGGGTGGCCGCGATTCAACATTGTCAATGGTGCGGCCTGGTAAATGACCGCACCACACTTTTTAAAAAAATTTAAATTACACTATGCACCTCGCAGTACTTCCCCAGAACCGGTGCAGACGAATTCAGCACCGGGTACGGTGCAGCCTGTAAATTTACAGGCAGCACCGCAATCAGTGCGAGCCAAACGGCTCGAGAGCACTGCGTGAATTTTTTTTTTTAATGGTTAATTTTAAGGCTTTTTCAAATTCTAATCCGCTAAAAGGTTTAATTATGGAAAAACGAGAAAAATACCTGTACATTTACCCGTCGAGGAGGCATATTGGCTGTATAAATAAAAAAAGAAAATTTTTCCACTATTTTATAAAATTCAAGCTGGAGATTGGTGGCAATGTACAACAGCAGTGCATGCAATAAGTGCAATGGGAGAACGGATGTCAGTGCGGCTCAAGCAAGGATAACTTGCACCGGTGCTTGAGAGCTCTGGAGCACTGAAAAAAGTGAAAAATGTGGTTTTTTGGCCGTAATTTTTTTTTTTATTTAACCTTGTTTCGGTGTGTCGGGGTTATACAAGAGTACCGATGCGTTGTATTAATGCCGCACTGGGCTCTTTCTGTTTTCCCACGCTTTTAGGAAGAACCAGGGCGTTGTAACTGTCATGTACCAGTGCGCTACAGTAACGAGACGCACCGGTAACAGCATCCGGTGAGCCAATCATTTTTGCAGTTTTTTGGCTGTAATTTTTTTATTTAACCCTATTTTGGTGCACGGGATTTTTACTGCAGTACCAGTGAGTTTCTTGTATGCCGCGCTAGGCTCTTTCTGTTTTGCGCGCTTTTAGGAGGCACCGGGGTGGTGTATTTTTAATGCACCAGTGCTCTACAGTAATATGACGCACCGGTAACAGTGTCCGGTGAACTAATGATTTCTGTAGTTTTCTGGCCGCCATGAATTTTTTTATTTAACCCTATTCTAGTGCGCGAGATGTTTTCTGGAGTACCGGTGCATTGTATGTATGACGCATCGGGCTCTTTATGTTTTGCACGCTTTTAGGAGGCACCGGGGCGGATTATTTGTAAAGCAGCGGTGCTCTACATTATCATGACGCACCGGTGACAGTGTTTGGTGAACCAATGATTTCTGCGGTTTTTTAGCCGTAATTTTTTTTATTTAACCCTATTCCGGTGCGTGAAATTTATGGGGCCCCACTGCGTTTCCATCATTCCGCCCTGGTAATTTTATGTTCCGCTCACTTTTATGACACACCGGGGCGTGGCTATGTGACGCATCGGGGCTGTACAGTAACCAGACGCACCGGTAATGGTGCTCGGTGAACTAATGATTTTTGCGGTTTTTTGGCTGTAATTTTGTTTGTTTTAAACCTTTTTCCGGTGCGCAGCATTTATGGGGAGCCCGGTGCGTTTCAGTCATTCGGCACCGGGTATGTTCCGAGCACTTTTTATGAGGCACCGAGGCTGAAGATATGACACGCACCGGCGTGATTGGTGAATTAAAAGCACCGGGAGGGTGTGTACGGAGCGCACTGTTTCCGATGTGCCAATGTTTTATGTGGTTTTTTTCCTGCAATTTTTTTAATTTAACCATCCACCGGTGGGCGCGTTTTGTGGGTGCCCTGATGTGTTTCATTTATTCCACACCCAGCGGTATCTGTGCGGTCGACATGTAAAGCACCAGTGCTCTACAAAAATAAAACGCATCGGGCCTGTGTGTATGGAGTGCACAGTGTCCAATGTGCCAATTTTTGTAATGCATCGGTGCTTTGTCATATGGAACACACCAGTGCGTTTTAGGTTGATAAAAGCACTAGAAAAAATACATCCGCAAAAACCTCTGCCCGCCAACCTCCTCTAGGATCCTCCACTATAAACGGACGTCTGGGGTATTTTTCTGTGGGGTTCCTCAAAAACATCCGCTAGAGGGTCTTTTCCTTGTAGTGGAAGGGGAAAGGAAAGAAATTCCATTCCAAATCTGAGTCTAGAAAAGATGGCAAGAAGCGCAACATGTCCAGAGTGAAGTGTTTTCACTTTCATGAGCATGGACATTATGCCACTAATTGTCCACAAAAGAAGAAGAACAAGAAGGCTTCAGGATCTGCAACTGGTGAGGATTTGGCCTCGCAATTTGAGCTTTACTTCTCGCCCATTGCATGCATGGTGTCAAGTGCAATGGGATCAGTGTGGTACTTGGATAGTGGTGCATCCTTTCACATGACAAGAGACAAAGAACTTTTCAATAGCTTGGAAGAGAAGGACCTCTAGATGCATACCGAAATGGGTAATGATGGGCGGTACAATACTACCAGGATTGGTACAATTACCTTCTATAAAAATTTAGGTAAACCCTTTCAATTAAAATATGTAATGCATGTACCAGGCTTGAAGAAAAATTTGGTCTAAGTCGTAATGTTGGAGGATAGAGACTATGATGTTTCTTTCCTATGACACAAATCAACAGGACAAGCCAAGAAAATTGGGATTCGAGTTAAGAATCTCTATAAACTTGATGTAGATGGCTGCACAACATTGATGGGTAAGGTAGACAAAGTGGTGAGATGGGATGAGGGTGATTTATGGCACAGAATATTGGGCAATCTACACCACGGAGCCTTGAAGGTTATGCAGCCGATTTCTATGGGTCTTCCCAAGGGTACTCTTGCGCATTCAAACACATGCAAGGGATGTACTATGGGGAAGTATGCAAAGGCCACTTTTCACGAGAAGGAGAACCGTGCTTCGGAAATCCTTGAGAGAGTTCACTTAGATGTATGTGGACCATTCTCTACTGCTTCAACAACAAAGCATAAGTACTATGCGATATTTGTTGATGAATTTTCTATAAAGTGTTGGATCTACTTCATGCAAAAGAAAGATCAAACGTTCTCAAAATTTCTTGAGTTCAAAGCACTAGTGGAGAAAGACACGGGGAAGCATGTGAAGGCTCTTAGGAGAGACAATGGTGTTGATTACATCTTCAATTAATTCAAGAACTTCTGCAACAAAGAAGGAATTCAGAGAGAGTTGATTGAGCCTCATAAACCACAACATAATTGGGTCACAGAAAGAAAGAAAAAAAAAATTGTAGGTGCAACACGAGCGATGTTACATGATCAGGGCCTACCGTTGCATATGTGGCCTGAGGCATGAAACATAGAGGTATTTGTGCAAAACTGTTTTCCTCATCAGATACTTGGCATGAATACACCTGAAGAGGATTTTACTAGTAAGAAACCTGATGTTTTATATTTTAATATTTTTGGCTCATATGTTTATGTACATGTGAGCAAAGACAGTATGAAGAAGCTTTAACCAACAATTGAGATTGGGATATTTGTGGGGTACACTAAAAATCCCCACAACTATTGAGTGTATTTTCCAAATAGCAGAGTGACTGTTGTGCAACGAGATATAAAATTTGATGAGGAGAAAGCCATGCAATTGTCTCTTGAGAGGGAGCTGGATTTGCATGTAGAGGAAGAAATATTGGTTCCAAAGAATGAACCTCAAGATGTCGAGTAGCCACATGCGAAGGATCATGGAGTGGCAGAAAACACTCATGTGGAGCCATCTACCAGAAATGGTAGAAGGCGCACCACGGAAGCTGATAGATTGAGACTTGATGCAACAGAGAATGTAGGATCGCCTACTTCACTGTGCAGACAAAGACAGTCTCCAGACAGCTTTGTTGGATACATGGCTCTTATGATCAAGTGTATTGTGACAGAACCATCTTCCTTTCAGGAAGCAGTGCAACAACCAATTTGGGTTGATGCTATGGTAGAGGAGTATGACTCCATCGTCAAGAACAGTGCATGGGAGGTTGTCCCAAGACCAGTTGGAAAATCAATGGTTGGGTCTAGATGGATCTGTAAGGTTAAGAAAGACATTGATGGGAGTGTGGAGAAGTAAAAGGCCATATTTGTTGTTCGGGGATTCTCACAAGTTGAGAGGATCGACTATGAATATAATTTCACACCAGTCACGAGGTACTCTTCCATTAGATCTATCCTTTCACTCTCAGTGCAAATGGGGTGGCACATTCATCAAATGGATGTGAAAATTGTGTTTCTCAATGGAGTAGTTGAGGAAGAAGTGTACATAGAGAAACTAGAAGGTTTCGAGATCTTTGACAGTGAGTTGCATGTGTGCTGACTTAAGAGAGCATTGTATGGGCTGAAGGAAGCACCTTGTGCTTGCTACACTCAGATTGACAACTATTTCACCAGATTGGGCTTCACCAAAAGTGAAGTTGATGCAAACCTATACCAGATTGTGGTTGATGGTAAGCTCTTTATTATCGTACTTTATGTTGATGATCTAATTTTGACATGTGATGAGTAGCTGATAAACTCATGCAAGGAGGATCTTGCAAGGGAGTTCAAAATGAAGGACATGGGACTCATTCACTATTTCCTTGGTTTGGAAATATGGCAGCGGGATGGTGAAATTTTTGTTTCTCAAGGAAAGTATGCCAAAGCGATACTGGGTAAGTTTCACATGGAGAGCTGTAAAACCATGGACACTCCTCTTCTAAGAAATTAGAGGAAAGAGGATGCTACTTCAGGAGAAGTAGTGGACGCTACTATTCATAGGAAATTAGTGGGTTCACTGATGTACTTGGTGAACACTAGACCAGACATTTGCTACGCAGCTAACCAACTGAGTCAAGCTATGGTTAAGCCGACCAAGCTCTTTTGGAAGGCGGGGAAGCATGTCTTAAGATATCTCAGGGGCACTAGAAAGTATAAATTATGGTACAAAAAGACAAAGGGAGTGAAGCTTCAAGGCTTCACGGATGCATATTGGGAAGGTATCCCATCAAATATAAAGAGAACACCAGGATGGATCTTCAACATAAGATTGACATTAGTTTCTTGGTACAGGAGGAAGCAGCTATTTGTGGCACTCAGTTCAGCCAATGCAGAGTACATGGTAGCAATTCAAGCTGCATGTAAGGCCATATGGATGAGAAAGATCCTGGTTGGTTTTTTTGGTTCTCAGATGGATCCGACTGTGATACATTGTGATAACCAAAGTTGCATTAAACTCTCAGTTAATCTGGCATTCCATGATAGGTCCAAGCATATAGACATTCAGTACCACCATCTTAGAGATTGTGTTCAGAGGCGCATTATGTTACTTTAGTACATTCCCACGGAGGATCAGGATGCAGATATTTTGACGAAGGTGCTCACGAGGAGAAAATTCGAATACCATAGAGGTAGGATCAGGGTGACAGATAATCCCTTTCTTGTTGAGAGGGAGTGTTGAAGTCCAACAACAAATTGGAGCACACACACTAGTGTGGGACCAATAGGTCCTAGCGATACATTAGTGTGATGGAAAAATTAATTATTAATTTGGTGCAGTGTCTAATTTAATTTTCCCTTAATTAAATTCGACAATAAAATGTAATCTTATCTCATGATCACTTGTAACAGTTAACTGAGAGTGATAAATTTATTTAGGTCATTTATTTCGTTTTGAGGGTGGTTGGTGAGGGATGCAGATTAATTCTATTAGTTATGGAATTTGAATTGTAGTTGGTGCATTAGTTTAATGCATGTGTAATCAGTTAACTCAGTTAGGTGAGTTAGACTCAGTTGAACAAGTTGCAATTTTTTGTTGCACTAGAGAGATCAATTGAATTAAATATTATTTAATTCACAATCAATTATCTTCCATGAAATTTATGATTTACTATTAATATCTATATGCATGTCAGTTCCAGTGGAGACCCAATTGAGACAAAGGTTAAAGGGATGTTAAGTATCAGTTGTGTGATTAGTAAGTTGACCACATGCAACCAGACATCCATTGGAGTTCCCATGATCCTTGCGTAGTTTTGGAAGGCCAAAATTCCTAAAGAATAGGGATTGCATTCATCAGGAATTGCGCAAGAAAGGCAGTTTGTTTAGAGGCTGAGAATTGGCTAAGTGTTGGTTAGTTTTGTCCAGGACAGTGTGAGACAGTTGTGAGAGTGCAGGAGACTCTTGTGAGAAGAGTGAATTGTAATTGTTTCATAATTCCTTGTGGAATATACAATATATCATAGAGGGGTTTTGAGTAGCAAGCTTTCCCCGGAAAAATATCTGTGTTGTGGTTTGATTTGTTTCTTTCTTTACTTAATGTGATTGGCGATTATGTTTAATTTTCACAATTGATTTGTAGAAGGATTCAGTATCTAGCTTTAGTACATTATTATATCAGATTGAATTCATTGATATACATGTGTTTGTATAATTTCTACATAAATAACATGCAAATATAAATATAACTAACGAAACTTTCTATACAAGAGAATTTCGACAATTGGGAACAGAGTCAAAATGTTCTCTTTTAATACAAGCCATTAGAAAACAAAGAGAGTCAAAATGTATTTCAATGCAACCCATATTAAAAAAAATAGAAGTGTTATTCATTGAATTCTCAGACTCAAAACTAAACTTCAACCAACATAAACCAAAATTGATCATTATATAGATTATAGAGAGGCCTCGAAGGGCTATACACTTCCACAGTAATTTAAGAGTGTTATGGCTTGTATGCAAAGACTGATATCACCATGTTCAACTAACAAGTGAGCATATCTAAATTAGGGATAGGGACTGAAATATCTTGGAAGAGACAACTCGAGGATGTCATGGTACCTAGAGACAAATGGGTGAGAAATTACTATTTGGCAGACTACATGCAAGCCAGAGTTGTAGATGAGTTAGGGTTCGAAGGAAATACTTGCCAAAAACATAGAAACAAAACTGTGAGGACTAACAAACAAATCCCCAAATGGGTTTAAATCTATGAAAGGAATTTTTACAAGCTTGAATTAAAACTAAAACTTACCTATCGGAAGCAAAGGGTTCAGAATGAAAGCCTGGAAAGAAAACCAATTCAAAATTGTGAGGTCAGGAATACATTGAAAAACTTAAACTAACCTAAAACACAATGAATAAAGGAAAAGCCTTACCTGTGTTGGCCCTGCCGAAGTTGGGTAGGCATCACTGGATGAAGAAAAGCCAAACACTTCTGAAGAAAACCAAGTAGTACTGTCATGGTAGCTGGTGCGTAGCCTTTACCGAGCAGCGTAGGCTAGAATAAGTCGAAACCCTGCATTCATCTCCGAAAAGAAGCACTGCATGAGAGCAGTAATAAACCAACAAGTGATGGAAGACAATGTCGGAAGAAATGGTGGAGGAAAGATGAGCAATACATCCATGCTTAGACCAAAAACGAACATCAGAGAAGCAAAAACATGAAACAGAGTTGAAGAGCTCGGCATAACACAACGACGGTAAATGTGGAAGTGGTTAGGATTCAGGAGGAAGGGGGGGGAGGTAGGGTATTACCCTAACCATCCCAACCTCTGTTACATCCATCAAATCATCAAAGCTACCAAGGGCGGAGATCAACCCAGGTGTCGAGTATTAAAACATCGACATATCCGATGATATGGAGGATCAAGCCAAGGGTTAATAATTCCATAAAACATAAATAAAAATTACCACCTAAATTTCATGCCACGGGATTAAGAGTTGCAGCCAGTTGGCTATTAATCAACCCAAAAATCAAATATAATAATAATTCTGAACCATAACTTAAGGAATAGAATCTAAAGAATCATGAAATGAATTATTACAATGTGACAGAGTGCTTTAGTGTTTATATTTTTATGTATATGCTATGCAATCATGTATTAAGACTATGATTAATAAATGACATAGTGATAATTTCGTGTTTTTTTATATGAAAGGTTTTTTAATTGATAATTATAATTATAAATAGATTTTTTAATTAATAATTATATTAATTGGAATTTTTTGGGATTTCATTTCGCAAGCCTGAAGGTGCTATATTCAAATCCCTTGTTGGTTACTCATAACCGCCTGGTTATGAGTAACCAACAAGGGATTTGAATATAGCACCTTCAGGCTTGCGAAATAAAATCCCAAAAAATTCCAATTAATATAATTATTAATTAAAAAAACTATTTATAATTACGTCGTAAGGCGTCACTATTTGAAAACAACTCTCTTTTTTGCATCGTGTCATAACTTGAAACCATTTGATTATATGTTAGACGATTAAAACATATTCAACCGTTGGATGAAAATACAAAGGTAGTTAGAAATATTTAGTTTACAATACAATTATTAAAACGTTTTGTATCTTGCAGACAAACATCAAGTACCTTACCTGTGTAGGAGGATGCTGAGAAGAAAACATATGGGCTTTTAGAAGATCATCATTCAGGAGATCATGATGATGGAGCTTTCATAAGAAATTCTCAAATTATCCTCTGTTTCTATAATTCTTTAATAGTAATACTGTAGTTAATTCTTTAATAGTGATATTGTTGTTCTGCATGATTTCAGCAGGATGTGTCTGCAGCTCTAGCTATATATAGCTCTACACACTGCACTTTGAATTTATGTTCCCCATAATTGAACGCATTACAGTATTGTAATTTCTTGATTCAATAGTCGCGAGTTAGTCATCGGCAGACATCGCTCTGATTTTGCAGTCCAAAGAAGATGCTTATGGTATCATTGCTCGCAATCTAGATTACGATGTGCAGAAATAAGATGATTACATGACGCATCAAGTCCAATATATTTGTACTATTGGTACAGAAGCACTATATTTAACTCTTCAAACCGAATTTCATGCACTTCCTAATTACAGGGGAAAAGAAGCACAAGAAAATGTATTGAATGAGCAAGACGAAACCGAGAGAATTGAGTACAATGATACCTTTGCTAACTCTCCTCCACTTCCTGTTGGAATGATGAAGCCAGCTATAATTGAAGAACCCATTATGGAGAAACTGATTGAACGAGTTGGTGAAGTTTGTGGGTTCGATTCCAGCAAAGGGGATATGGTCGATGACCTCAGATTCGACTATAAAGGATTAGAATCCAAGTTCTACCCATGAAGATACAGAGAAATCTGGGTCGAATGAGTTTACTTAATACTTCGGTACATATAGATCAGTGTATGTTTTCTCAATTGAGATTAGAAATCGCTGTTATTTTTCCAATTAGATTCAAATTTTTTAACCAACAAAAACAAGGCAACTTGTGTAGCCACAGTAAATGACATGAAATTTATAAGACACAAAGTAAATGATAAATTTACAGACATGCAATTTCATGATGCACGAATTTAATGATAAATTAAACTAGAAGTTAAATTCAAGAGTATAAGAGTATAAATAAAAAAATTATGGGTAAATATTTAATATTTAACTAAATGATTTAAGTAATGTTCACTGCAGATTTGTGAAACTGAGAAATTTGATTAAAGATTGAAACAATTTCTAAACATGTAAATATTTTTTTTGACTACTTAACTAATAAATTAAGTAAATACTTTAACATACTAATCTAAATATGAAAGTGAAAGTGAGTAAATTACTTTGTCACTAAGAATTTTTTTTATTAATGAGCAACCAACAGAACTAAGAGAGTGATCACGATCACGGTCAGAAGCACTATATCGATCAGTTGTTGTAGTGACTAGCTAGTGCTGAAGATATACCAGCCTAGATCCATCTTAACTCCAGATCTATCAAGCGCCAAGAGGGATCAAATCTCTCGAGGTGAAAACCTCTTTTTTGAGTGCAAAACTTGAGGAAAGGTTTTCACCTCGAGAGATTTGATCCCTCTCGGCGCTTGATAGATCCGGAGTTAAGATGGATCTAGGCTGTTTTCATTCGTGTGTGACCAAGGAAAATCTATCGATAATATGAGGAACATATGCTTAATTTTATCAATAATATGTAAATACATCTAATATTAACATAACCATTTTAAATATGTTATATATGTGTGAGATTTATTTAGTCATTTTAATTTTAAATTTGATTAGTTACATGTTGAGATGATAAATATTGTAAAATAACTTTAATGATGAAATAAAATTTTGAATGCAAAGTGACAATGTAATAATATTGAATGATTGAAACTGTGAATAATAAGAATGTAGTCAATTACGAATAGTCTTCATTGTGATCGATTTCAAACTATTTTCTTCTACTATTCTTATTTTCACCCATGTTAGTTTTGTCATACTTTCATATTGATTATTTGAAAAGGACAGTTGGAATCGTAAAACATTTAAATATTTAGCTCGAGTTGTTGTAGTAAACATCATACCTTGTCTCTCTTGCTCTCCAATATTAATAGGTTGAATTACTATAACACAAAAATCAATGTACATTGTCAATAATTTTTTGTGCTTACACTGAAATCATTGCACACACACTATTAATCTAATGACTTTAAAATTAATGTACCATTATACATCCAATTACATCAAATTAGAAATCAACATATACACTGAAATCAATGCAACTAATGCAAGAAATCAAATAATAATAGAAAACAACATCTACACTAAAATCAATGCATCTAATGCAAGTAATGAATATGATTAGAAATCAATATCTACACTCAAATAAATGAGTCTAGTGCAAGTAGGAAAATAGGATTTAAAGCCAACATCTACACTGAAATCAATGCATCTAGTGCATGCAATCAAATAGGATTAGAAATCACCATCTACACTGAAATAAATGCATTTAGTGCAAGGAATCAAATAGGATTATAAATCATCTACATTTAAATCAATGCATTTAGTTAAATCATCTACATTTAAATCAATGCATTTAGTTAAATCATCTACATTTAAATCAATGCATTTAGTGCAAGAAATCAAATATAATTAGAAATCAACATCTACATTGAAATTAATGCATCTAGTGCAAGCAATCAAATAATATTAGAAATCACCATCTACACTGAAATCAAGGCATTTAGTGAAAGCAATCAAATAGGATTAGAAATCACCATCTACATTGAAATCAATCCATTCAGTGCAAGCAATCAAATAGGATTAAAAATAATCTACATTGAAATCAATTCATCTAGTGAAAGAAATCAAATATAACCAAAAATCAAAATCTACATTAAAAT
This sequence comes from Pinus albicaulis, assembly GCA_034641835.2. NCBI lineage: Eukaryota > Viridiplantae > Streptophyta > Pinopsida > Pinales > Pinaceae > Pinus > Pinus albicaulis. The sequence continues at coordinate 493,157,155 of CM076581.1, read as the reverse complement.
TAATGCATCTAGTGAAATCAATCGAATAGGATTAGAAATAATCATCTACACTGAAATTAATGCATTTAGTGCAAGCAATCAAATAGGATTAGAAATCATCTACATTAAAATCAATCCATCTAGTGTAAGTAATCAAATATCATTAGAAATCAAAATCTACACCAAAATCAATTCATCTAGTGCAAGAAATCAAATAGGATTAGAAATCACCATCTACACTGAAATCAATGCATCTACTGCAAGAAATCTTCTTCCCTCTCTCCCCCATATATATCTATATATCCCTCCATCTCTCCTTCTTTTTCTTTTTATCTCACCCCACAATACACACACTCTCTCTCACTCCATATCTATCAATTTCCTTGTCCCTCCCTCCTTCTCTCTGTCTATCTTTTTTTCTCTTCACCTTACATCTATATCTATATCTCACTCTATCTCTCTATATCAACTCCAAAACATAAACTCTCTTTCTCCAATCTCTCTATCTATCTATCTATCACTTCCTCCTCCTCCTCCTCTCTCTCTCTCTCTCTCTCGCTTCTATCTCTCTTCCTTCTTGCTACCCTTTCTCCCTCTCTCTCCATCTTCTTTATCACTCCCTCTCTCTCTCTCTCCACCTTTCACCCTCTATGTCTTTATTCTTACCTCCCCCTCTCTCCCTCTCCATCTTCATATCTCTTTCCCTACCTCTCTTCACTCTCTCTCTTCCTTTCTCTCCCCCCCTCTCCCTATATCTTCACCTTCCAACTTTGTACCATATGCCTCTCTCTCTCTCCTTCTCTCCCCCCTTCTCTCCATATCTCCTTATTTTTCTCTTTATCTCACCGAAAAACATACACACTCCATCTTCATATCTCCCTTGTCACTCCCCCTCTCTCTCCACTACTCACTCTCTATGTATTTCTTCTTCCCTCCCTCTCTCCTCATCCAACTCCATCTCTCAATCCCTCCCTCTCTCACTGTCCGAATCCATATTTCTATCTGTCCCTCTCTCCTCCCCTCTCTTCTCCTCTCTTTCAAGTCCCCTCTCCTTTCCTTCCTCTCTCTCCCTTTCTCTTCCCCCATCTCTCTCTCTCTCCATCTCTCAATCCCTCCCTCTCTCCTCCTCTCTCTCAAGTCCCCTCTCTTTTCCTTCCTCTCTCTCCCTTTATCTCCTACCTCCCTTTCTCTTCCCCCATCTCTCTCTCTCTCTCCCCTACAATCCTCTCTTCCCCCATCACTCTATTCCTCTCTCTCATCATTCCTCTCTCGCCTCCTTCTATTTGACCCCCCAGCTCTCTTTCTTTCTCTCTCTCTCTGTCCTCCAATCCTCTCTCTTCCCCCATCACTCTATCTCACTCTCCAATTATCTTACTGTTTCTCTCCCTTTGTCCTTATCTCCCCCCTTGTCTCCATCACTCCCCCTTTCTCCTTCTCTCTCCCCATGTCTCCATCACTCCTATGTATCTTTATCCCACCCATAAGCATACACACTCTCTCTCAATCTCTCCCTTGTCACTCCCTCTCTATGTATTTCTTCTTCCTTTCCTCGCTTCGCCTCCAGGTTCATCTCTCTATCCCTCCTCTCCTCCTCCTCTCATTATTTCTCTCCTACCTCCCTCTCCCTTCCCCCTTCTTTCTCTCTCTCTCTCACACTCTCTACCCTCCAATCCTCTCTCCTTATCCCTCCCTCTCTCGTTATCTCTCTCCCACCTCCATCTTTATGTCTCCCTCTCCCTCTCTTACCCTTCTCTAACTCTCTCACTCTTCTCCCTCTCTCTCTCTTCATTCCTCTTCTCCCTTCTCCTTAATTTTATCTCCATGTCTCCCTTGTCACTTCCCCTATTTCTCCACCTCTATCATAGATCATGATATATTAATATATATTACAATATAATAAATTTAATATTGTATTAATCTAAACATATTAAATTTAATAATATTAATATTTTAATATTAATGTTAGGGTTAATAATGTTTTTTTGGCATGGTATTAATAATAATTTGGTCCATGATATTTGACCCTTATACTTCATATATAATTAGATCTTGATTTCTAATCGTATTTGATATATTTTTATTTATTTACCTTACCTCTTTATACCTCTTTTATATTTATTTATTTACCATAACTATTTTATAAATATATTATTTGGCCCATGGTATTTGCCCATGGTATTATTAATAATTTGTTCCATGTTATTTGGCCCATGGTATTAATAATAATTTGTCCCATAGACTTCACCTAAATAAAACCTCTTTTTGAGTTTTTGTAAATATAAAGTGGTTTATTGAGTAAATATAAAAATCAGTTTTATTTATTTACCATACCTCTAGTTTATTTATATTTTTATTTATTTACCATACCTCCTGAGTAATATAAAAAGAGGTTTTATTTATTTACCATACCTATGGTTTATTTATATTTTTACATATTTACCATATCTCTTTTTTGAGTGTTAGTAAACCTCTTCATATTTTAAGTTTATATCGTTTAGATTTATTTTTAATAAATTTTTAATTCTTCATTTATATGTTTATGTAATTTATTGTTCAAGCCGACATTTTTTTTTTGCTTCCCACATACTTACACATCAGGGTCATACTAGGCTGTAGAATGCACCTCTCGGCGAAATCAACAACCCATAATCTACATAATAGACAAAATCCTCCAAATAATCTTGTACAACAGATCGAGATCAAAAGCTAGTGGTAATTGATCCAGTAACAAAGCAAGCATTATAAAAAACACCAGTAACAAATGGTAAATTCAATTCTGGTAATTGTTTTTTATATGAAACAACAATAGCATTTAGGATATCAGTTTAATTATTATTACTTATTATTATTCATATTATTATATTTATTTAATTTTTTTATTATGGAAAATTTTAGAGGTTAATATTAGTAGGTGGGCTAATTTTTTATGTTTTTTCAAAAAAAAATGATTTTAGAAAATTGATTCGATATAAAATTATTTAACCCCAAAAATAACCAAAATTATATATATATATATATATATATATATATATATATATATATATATATATATATATATATATATATATATATATATATATATATATATATATATATATATATATATAATTATTGAAAAACTAAATATTTTTATAAAAATAAATACACGCGCCCCGGCGGTACAGAATAAAGTTAAAATTGACCAAAATTTTTAAACTTTAAAATAAGCACTGTTATTAATAGATTTTTGGCTTCTGTGATCCATCAATAAATTATGAAGAAATCTTTCGGTAATAATCACATTATCATGAACAAAATCGACGCGTTTCGAACCAACCAGTTGGTTCATCATCAGGACTAGGTGAGAGATCAAATCAGTCGTTGAGACAAAGAAAATCATTAGAATAACAACTAATTTGACTTTGAAATCCATAACGGTTAGTTCTAATAATTTAATAATTAAAAATCAAAACTGCTAGTTTGAATATTGAAATTAATAGTTTAATTAAAAAAATAAAATAAAATAAAATAAATTATTTTTTTTGTCAATTTAATAGTTTAATTATAAATAAAAATTTATTTTATTTTTATTAATTGATTATTAAAAATAAAAATATTATATTATTATAATTATATATTATTTTATTGTAAATCTATCTTTAAATAAAAAATAAAATAAAATAATAATAATAATAATAATATAAAAATAAAAATAAAAATAGTTCTATTAATTTAATTATTTAATTACAAATTGAAACGGATAGTTTGAATATTCAAATTAATAGTTTAATTAAAAATAAAAATTATTATTATATATAACAAATATTATTTTATTATAATTATATACTATTATATTGTAATTATGTCTTAAAAAATAATAAACAAATAAAATAAACAAATAAACAAATAAACAAATTAAATATAAAAATAAAATAAAAATAGTTCTATTAATTTAATTATTTAATAAGAATCATAATGGCTAGTTTGAATATTGAAATTAATAGTTTAATTATAAATAAAAATTATTTAGGTCAATTTTTATTTTATTTTTATTAATATCATTAATTGATTATTCAAAATGCCAATATTATTTTATTATAATTATATATTATTTTATTGTAATTCTAAAAATAAAATTAAAAAAAATTAAATAAATAAATAATTAAAGTAAAATAAAATAAATTAAAATTAAAAATAATAAAAATAAAAAAGAAAAATTAAGAATATAAGGCAGGGATCCAACACTTGCTTATATTCCAACTGTCATCCCTATTGAGATTTATGGGCCTTTTTTCAATTTCAAGGGCCTCTCTTAACTTACGATGATGAAAATGATCAATCCTGGCTAAGACCTTAGCCTCTTCAATGCAGATCTGATCTCTCACCTAATCCTGATGATGAACCACACTGGTTGGTTCGAAACGCGTCGACTTTGTTCATGATCATGTGATTATTACCGAAATATTTCTTCATAATAAGTACTCGTTCTTAAAATTTTTCCTGTTTCTTATTACTATTTATATTACTATCACTTAGAATCAACCATCCACTTTTCGTTGCATTACCTATCCTCCTTTGCAGGGTTTATCGTTGGAGCTTCCCCACTGTTGAGGAGGTAAATCCCCTCTGCGGACAGAGGCGATCCCTACTAGCCCAGCAGGGGTCTAGCAACAAACAAACAATGCTATGACGCAAGCTCCTAGTTACGAATGAAAGACTTGGGATAAGAGCCTACCCGAATTCCAACGCTAGGATCTGAAGAAGAAGCGTCCCCGTTCCTCAGCCTCGGCAGATCACAATCCCTCCACGATCTCCGCGGATGAACACCTGCACATAGAAGAAACGAACAGATACAAGCATAGGAACCAACATACGTAACTAAACATCAGTCAGAAAGGACATTACTCGCATTAACATGATGGAAAACGGAGTGGAACCATAATCATAATCATCTATTAAATAACCAGCGAAGAAATATTACAACCAAGTTCTGACGTCGCGGTCTCCTTCGGACGGGTCTCCAGTAGTCCACGTCTCGCAAAGCTTGCCAAGGAAAGGGAAAACCTCTCCAGAGTCTCATGACAATGGTCTCCTTACTTGAGTCAGCCTTAAGGGAAAGAGAGGGTGCTTTACAACACAAAGGCTCTTGGGAATATGGAGATTCAGAGCTTTCAAGACTTGTTAGGACTATCACCCTTCTCACCCCTCGCCTTTTCCGTCCTTCTCCATCAATGGATGAAGGCTATATTTATAGAGGAGAGGAGAGGTTGGGATCCCTACAATAGTGGAAGGGAGGCCTTATCCCTTGGGAGGTTCCCCATAAGGTGGAAACAAGAGGCCAAAGGAGGAAGGCCGTGGTTATTCAGGCGAAACCACTCCTGATGACTCATCCACGAAGTTGTTGTAATCGAAACTTCGCCTCCTTTTTTTAAAAACTTTCCATAAACAGAGTGGCGCGGGTGCAACACTAGGACAGAGCGCCAATTGGCGCGGGCTCAGTGTTAATTTTCCCCCATTGGCGCGAGTACATAACGGGCTACCAGCGCCAATGCAAAAACAGGTGTTTTTAGGGGTCTGCTCAGGAAATGATCAACAGAAGGAATGTTGTCCTCATGGAAAGGGATGCAATGATGGTATTTGCAAGGCATGACAATGTTCACAGGTCACAAAATGGGTCCTCCATTGTGCGGGACGGGGAATGGTAGGGACGGTGACAAATTACTGTGTAACAGATGCCCCCTAAAGTATGAGGCCCGAGAGAGAGAGAGGGGTGAAATGCTTTACGAGAACATGTTCAACTGAAAGCCCGCCGTCGGAAAACCTGCGCAGAAAGATACAACTGATATCTCAAGTACATGATGTATAAGTGGTATGGACGCAGCCATCCGAAACAGAGTATGCTATAATCCGGATCCAGGGTATGGGCGCAGCCATCCAACTAAGATCAAAACAAATTGACTCAGGTATGGTCGCAGCCATCCGATCAGTGAGTCATGTACATAATGATAATAATCCACAATCGCAGCCTGGATTACAACAGACACAATCCAGGGTCTTGCGCTCCATCTCGACCCAACAAAGTACAAGTTCGTGCATGTGAATATGTGAGCTTAAGTCGAACATGCAAGAACATCGTCTGATTACCAGCCAATGATGAAGGCTGTTAACAGACGCGAGAGAAACCACCAATAATGACAATGGTCCTCAAGGTACTACAGGTACAATCTACGGCGTGCGAATAAATGAGTTGACGTCGAACACCCGCGGAATCACTCGATCGGAGGTCAATAATGTAAACCTCACGTCGAATGCGACGAACCTGCCATTGAGGCATGCAGGCTCCAAGGTACCATTAGGAGTCTCTAGACCAACTTCCTGGATAATGAGTTGATGTCGACAGGAAGTGACCTTGATCGAAGGTGGGCCATAATGATTCCCACATCATCGACACGAGACAGAGGAACATGATGTTTTGTTGTGAATCAGGATCGTATGAGAAACAAAGGAAGGTTGATATTTGCAGAGGCCAACTTCTCTTGAACATATGAACGACACGACAGTGGACTTGGCAGTATTTGACATCAACAGATCATAGGTCATGGTGACGAGGCAGTGAACAGATGAGAGGTCAAAAGAGATTACCCAAACCCATGGAGGCAAAGTGAAGCAACGAGATGAGATGTCCCCAACCCAACACGGATGCAGACAAGTGCCATGTTCAAGAGCGACATACTGCCGACGACAACGACGATGGTTCCATTTTTCCCCCACCATGCTTGGCGAGTACCCCTTTATTTTTACACAAGCTTGAAGAGGATACCATATGCTTGTCATATAAATCCGTCCTTCGGACGAATCCATCCTAGTGCATTTAACGAGTCCTAGGAAGGAGGAACTCGGAGAACGTCATTTCGACTGAATCCGATGTCATCAGGGTTTAACGAGTCTGACAAGGGAAGAACTCGGCGTATTTTCATGTTTAGAGAGTTTGAAAAGACAACAAAAAGTAAACTCCACAGGTCCCTTTTCGTAAATAGTTCCCCAGATCCGAAAAGGTAGAAAACAATATCCGGGAAAACCTCCTAGTCGCGATAGGCTAGGGTATTCCTTTTTCGTAATCAATCCATCCCAGCCCGAAAAAGGGTTAAACTTATACTGGGTAGATGTCGATTCGTGGCCACTTTAACGAGATCGAAACGACAAGGGCCTCGGCAATCTTTTCATGTTTAGAGAGTCAGAAAAGAGCTGAAAGGTGACTCCTCCTGGAGGAACGAGTGGTATAAAGGGTAGCGACTGGTTCCGGTAATGGTGGAACTGCTCTAAACAAATAAAGGTTAAGAGGCTGGCTAACAAGACCACTCATCGCAGCGGTTCCTCAGGAATGGGTAAAACAACCAAGTGAAAGCATATGATCGGCCAAGCAGATAATGACGATGGAGTGAGAAAACCAAGGCTCATCTGGCAAAAACAGGCTGATAAAATGGCAATCACAAGAGGTAATATGGGAAAGGTTTCATTTTTACACAAGCTTGAAATCAGGAAACTCTGCTTGAAGTTGGTTTCATTTTTACACAAGCTTGAAACAAAGATAAACTATGCTTGAAACCGGTTTCATTTTTACACAAGCTTGAAACGGAAACAAACTATGCTTGAAAAAGTAGGCATGCCCCCAGCATGGTGACACAATTCGAGGTACATGCCCCCCAAGCTTCAGTCCATATGAAAAGCAGATGGAGTGAAGGTTCAAATTACGAGATCAAAGAAAGACTCGACTGGGACAAGAACGTGTTTCATTGTTTTAACGAGGTTGACACATTACAAGAACTATCCTCAGGACACCTTGTTTCATGGTTTAAGGAGCTTGACACAAGACAAGGAACTCTGCTCCGACCAGCTTGTTTCATTTTTTAAGGAGCTTGACACAAGGAAAAGAACTATGCTCCGACCAGCTTGTTTCATTTTTTAAGGAGCTTGACACAAGGAAAAGAACTATGCTCCGACCAGCTTGTTTCATTTTTTAAGGAGCTTGACACAAGGAAAAGAACTATGCTCCGATAGACTTCATCATAATGAACGAGAAGTCATCGCTTCCAAGAGTTCCACTCCCGATGGAAGGAAAACATCCTGGAAGTCAGGACCCAATGCCCCCAGCACCTGATGCACGACGACATCATCACTGAGCACAGGCACGGGGTAGGTAGCCACATAGTTGACCCGCGGTGGAGCAGATACAACGGGTGGATAGAAACCAGGAGGGGGTGATGGCGGACCAGATGCCATATTAGGACCAAAGAACGACAGCTGATCAATGGTCACGATCCGTCCTTCATGTGGAAAACATGCCACACGAAAAAGGGAGGAGACGAGCGCTCCCATGGCATAGGTGTAATCGCGCCCCAGGAGCAGATTGAAATCCAAGGGGCCTGGAACGACCATCACGTCCATATGGACGGTTTTACCTCCCAAAGTAACAGGTAACCTTGGAAGGATCCCCAACGGTTGACTCGTCCTTCTATTGAAAGTGAGCAGATTCTGCGTAACAGGCGCAAGCGGCGGCGAACCGAAAGCTTGCCAGGTAGTTGAAGACAGAATACTAACAGAGGCACCTTCGTCTATAATGGTGCTGGGTACAACTAGACCAAGAGCCTGTACTGTGATCTCGAAAGGCACATAAGACGGAAGGCGGAATCCTGCAAATCGATTCCAGTCAAAGGAAGCGACCAAACTACTCGGAGGGGCTACCATCGACAAGCGAAGGTCTTCCCCTGATGTTACGGAAGCAGAAGCCTCCTCCATGACCTCCATCTCAAAGGTGGGAGGAATATCCTCCGTAGCCTCCATCATGGGAGGCAGAGGAGCAGCTTCTTGAAGTACAGGGACAGGAGAATCTTTCTCCAAGTCTGAAGAATCTGAAGAGACCAGAAGGACATGAGGGGTGTGAGATCCACTCTCGACAGAAAAGACCTGGTGCACCGCGGATGGGGCCAGTTCAACCGATCCTACGACCAATGGTTGGTCAGGGACGGATTCGTGAATTTGAATTTCTGGGGGAGTGGGATCGACCAAGGATGACTCTCGACCAATCATGTGATCAGCTGGCGGAGGACTTAAAGAAAGTTGTTTATAACCAACCGGGAGGTATGGTGTAGAAACAACTGAGTTGTTCAAGACTCGCTTGGCTTCATCCATATAAGGACAAAGATGAATGGCATGGTGCCCTTCACACAACTTACAGGGATTGGTGATCTTACCCTGCTTCTTAGAGTTCTTATCAGTAGCAGCTGAAGACATGCCCCCAACTTGACTCCGGGAAGCCGAAGGCAACGGTGGGCGGCCGTTGGACCATATTTTGAGCACCTTGGGAATGCCAGGGCAGTCTCGAAGCAAATGGTCTCTCGTGCACAACATGCACGGGAATTTGACTTTCCGAGGAGGGTTGGAAGGACTATCAAGAGGAGATTCCTTAGGGACAGTAGTTGTACATTTAACCTCTCGCTTATCAGACTTCTTCTTCTTTGTCTTCTTCTTCTTCTTCTTAGCCACCTGGTTACTCGAATCTAGACTTTCACCAGGCGAAGTAGAAGAGGAGGACGCAGAAACAGGCGAAGAAGGGGACAGGTCCACCTTGGAATCAACATGGTGTTGTTCCGGTGGAGGAACTGATTGACCAGTAACAGAGGCATTCGGAACGACAGAGGTTGAGAAAAACCAAACAGGCAACCCAACCGTTAACCCAGGAAGGGACAACGTCGCCATGTAAGGAGCACCAACATTTCCAAAAGGAGGAAAATGACCAGGATTCCCTTCTGAGGGGATTCCTTGGTTGGTGAACTCTGAAAAAGTTGCCATCAAAACTCAAAACCACACACGGGCTGAAAAAAGAGTCAAGAGCACACGATCAAACGGTCAACAAGCAATATCTAAGCGGGCATGTAATCGTGGGTGATTAATTTTTTACCACATTGAAAAGTAAGAAACTCTATAATTTCATATTTTAAGAGTCGAGAAACAATATAAAGATGACTCTATCTTTTTCAGATTTGATACAAGCGTGAAAGGACAAGCGCTCGACGGCCTTTTCAAGTTTAGGGTGTGAAAAAAGACCAAATGACTGCTCAGGAAAAACTAGGCACAAAGGGTGTACCAAATATCCGTGAACTGCAATATACACCTTGGTTTCAATAATGAAATAGAAATCGACCAAGGACTTTCCGTACGTGCAGGTAGTCTCCCCGAATGCTGTGTTCGGTGTATCACGGGTATAGGGCGGCAGACTCGGCTTCCTGTGGATAAAGGATTGAAAACCTATGGGGGTCTCCATTTATATACGCGACGGTACGGGGAGCGCAAGTCCGTACTAGTGCTGTCTAAAGCCAACAGGCGAACGACAGCTGCTAGGTTTAACGACGTCGGAACACGTCTCTAGCCTAGACCTTCTAAATATGTTTCGTTAAGTTCCAATGCTGCCTTAGGTTAATTGAATAAATTTTACAGTTGATCTTCAATTAAGTTTCAATTTTCAGGCCCTACCGTATGTAGTGTCTCAAAAGACTCCTAAATGAAAAACTATATGAGAAAAGAAAACTTTTCAATTCGATGAATGCTATCTAGTTAAGGGAAGAGCTTCAAACAATGATGCAACAAACAGCAAAACTGAAAACGAAACTTTTCCAAACTAGATGACTTTCACCATCCAAAAGTATTCTAAAACATCCAACGAAGCGAATTATGCAATGTAATCTATGCAAAATTCTTTTTCCGAAAACTATGCAATTGTAATCCATGCACAATTTCCTTTTCTTTTCAAATAATACGAATGCACTCAATGCATTTTTCGATGAAATGAGAATCTACTTAATGCATACTTTCAATAAAAGAGAATGCACTCAAAGCGATTTCTAGTTTTCAATCATTAAACAATGTAATCTAAGTTCAATGATGGATCTCAAAAATACTTTTCAATGCAATGTGATCTAATGCATTTTAACAAAAAGAACACTTTGAGACGAAAACTAAATAAACGAAAATCTCCTTAATGAAGGATGAAGGCAAAAGGGATGCAAACAAACACTAAGAATGCAACCGTTGTTTCAAAATACTTTGTGACAAAATCCCTCAAAAGTTGACAAGACATATGCGGTCAAACACAAAAAGGACTTCCAAAGCAAGATATCAAAACAAGGCATTCATCCCTTTTACATCAAACAATCATAGAAAGAAGACATTCCAAATAATGAGCAATGTAATCTATGCTCATACAGAGGAAATACCCGAAGGGAAAGACGCACCGTTGAAGGATTAAGGGAAAAAAAACTCAATTTTCATACACCCTGAAAGTGGCCCGACTTGTACATTGACAACTAGCGCCACTTGGCACGACTTTTACTTGAAAACTAGCGCCAATGGCCAAGTGGCGCGGGTTGCTAACTGACAACAAGCGCCACTGCCTGAAAATGAAAAAACAAAGAATTTCTCCCAACCAAGACCAGACTTCCCACTTCAAGCTTAATCTAAAACAAACCCAGAAGCAAAGCACTGACCAAAAGAAGCTTCCGAACAAGGGTAACCCTACCACCTACAGGAAATGGCGTGACTGTCTGGCTGTAATCCGCGCCAGACAGGAGATGGCGCGAGTTATAAACTAACAACCTGCGCCAACTGGCGCGACTGTCAGGGCTAAACTCGCGCCAATAAAGCCAACTATGAAAAGGTGAAAATTCAGAAAAGCAGAGGTCAGATCTGATCCTCTGGGGGCTGAACCAAAAGCCAAAACACAAAAAGAACCCAACCCAGAAGGTTCATCAAGCAAGGAAAAACGATCAAAGCGAAACAATCATAAACGAGACAAGGAAAACCTGACGATCCCCAGTGGAGTCACCAATTTGTTGAGGAGGTAAATCCCCTCTGCGGACAGAGGCGATCCCTACTAGCCCAGCAGGGGTCTAGCAACAAACAAACAATGCTATGACGCAAGCTCCTAGTTACGAATGAAAGACTTGGGATAAGAGCCTACCTGAATTCCAACGCTAGATCTGAAGAAGAAGATGTCCCCTTCCTTCAGCCCTGGCAGATCACAATCCTTCCACGATCTCCGTGGATGAACACCTGCACACAGAAGAAACGAACAGATACATGCATAGGAACCAGCATACGTAACTAAACATCGGTCAGAAAAGATATTACTCGCATTAACATGATGGAAAAAGGAGTGGAACCATAATCATAGTCATCTATTAAAATGATAAAAGAATAGAAGTTACAACCAAGTTCTGACGTCACAGCTTCCTTCGAACGTGGTTCATTGTCTCACTGCCTTAAAGCTCGGCCATGGAAAGGGAACCTTCCAGGCAGCCTCGTAATGGTCTCTCAGCTTGAATGGGCCTAAGGGAAGAAGGGATTCTCATCAAGACAAAGGCACTTGGGAATAGGATGGCAGAAGCTGATTTAAGACTATCACCTCTTTCAAAATTTTCACTTTTCGCCCCTTCACTAATGGATGAAGGATATTTATAGAGGAGAGGAGAGGCGAGATCCTACAATATGTAAGGGAGGGCTCTTATCCTTTGGGATTTTCCCATAAGGTGGAAACAAGAGGCCAAAGGAGGAAGGCCGTGGCTAATTGTGCGAAACCACACTCGATGACTCATCCACGGTTGTCGTAACTGTAAACTACTTTTTTAATGCACCTTCCATGTTAGAGTGGACAGGGTGCAACACTAGGACAGAGCGCCAAGTGGCGCGGGCTCAGTGTTAATTTTCCCCCATTGGCGCGGGTACATAACGGGCTACCAGCGCCAATGCAAAAACATGTGTTTTTAGGGCTCTGCTCAGGAAATGATCAACAGAAGGAATGTTGTCCTCATGGAAAGGGATGCAATGATGATATTTGCAAGGCATGACAATGTTCACAGGTCACAAAATGGGTCCTCCATTGTGCGGGACGGGGAATGGTAGGGACGGTGACAAATTACTGTGTAACACCCACGCAAGGATTTCTATCGATAAACACTACTTTGTGCCTACAGTTTCCAATCTAAGCCCTCCATGCACCGATTTTGTTTATTGAATCTTTTTTCTTTTTCTTGAGAGGTCCTGTCCAAGACTGGCAGCTCCAACCCTCGGCCATCCAGGGTTTCCTGCAAAATTTTTTTCTACATTCTCGAAGGCTTACCTATTATTGTCATTCTTCCGGCTTCTAAGGCTTACCTATGACTGTCTAAAATATGTCTTACCATTTCAAATGTATAAATATTGGCGTCCTTGTGATTAAATTTAATTTTATTTGTGTTCAAGTTTGTAAGTTGTTAGTTTTTTTTTTTAGAAGACAAAATTATGACCAAAATCACTATAAATATATTACTTACGACATTTTTTTTACAACACCTAATGCTAATTATAATTAGCAATTAAAATACCTTTCATATCAAAATAAATAGATTTTTAAAACTTATTGATTCCTACTGCGTGGAATGAGATCAATTATTTCTTGCTTCAAAATAACCCCCATCGGCAGAGTTGAAAAGGAAAATAAATAACGTATCAGAGAATCCAAATAAATAATAGGTTTTAAAATCACAAGCCAAATCGGTTGGGGCTATTGTATTAAATCTCACAGTTACGATCAACTTTACATAAATAGGAATTCACAGCAAAACACCACCTGTAATTGTTCTTTCCCACCTGTAATGTCAAGTTATAAGTTAATTTTTTTTATTAGTTTATTTAAGTTAAGTTATAGGTTCAGACATTTTTAAAATCAAACTCTTTGATTTAACCAGGAAAAAAATATAAAATTTTCAACTAAATCTCCCTAATATATCTGATACAATATATCTACCAAAAAAAATTACTACTAATTGATAACAGACAGCATATAAGTTCGTTGTCTACAAATATCACAAATCCTCTCTGGCCCCCATTACTTCTGAAAAATATTATCATATTAAAAAAATTGACCATTCGTCCCCAAATTGAACTGAAGCGATGACCGAGAAAACATTCTCCTAGTTTTGAGAAATTTTAGCGTATGAAAGAAGCAAAGAATTCCAGAAAATTCTGTAATTTTAAAAATCAATTCAACGGGTAATTTGCCGGAAATAAAAGAAATTCGGCCAGGAAAATGAAATATTCCACCAAAAATGTCGCAGCGACAAACGATATGGAAGATAAAGCAGCAAAAGAGTAAAATTCCCTTTAAATTTCGTGGAGAGGGATTATCCGTACAGGGAAACATTTAGTGTTACACACAATTCGTGAGAGTTGAGGTTAACCGGATTGTTGGATAGAGGTTGTGGGCATAGACTTCGGCCAGGAAATCGAAAGGGAAGAGGCTAAAGCTGGGACAAACCGGAGGTGATTTGACACCTCCGGTCTGCCCTTTCCAACACAACAAAGTTTTTCGGCAAGGGCCCACCCTCCGCCCCTCCCATCCTCCACCATCTGCAATGGGCCTCCTCCCCTCCCGACCTCCACCACCCTCCTCCCCTCCCGTCCTCCGCCACCCTCACCTACCCCTGTAGCATTGAATGCATCATGACCCTCAAAGCATTGAATTCAGACTGCGGTTCTCGCTGCTTAGTGGTGAATTGAATGCGAGTCTATTCGTGAAGCACGGGAGGTGAAAATTCTATTTTCTATTTGTGAAGCACGAGAGGGATATCAATCCTGCATCTTTGTTCAATCTTGTTTCTTGCTCTCTCGTTTCTTGCTCTCCAAAATCCTCGTTGAATCAGTGGGCTCACACTACCTGAATTACTCACAAGAGGCTGTCAAACAATTGGATTCTCTGAAGCATTGAATGCGGGTGGTGAAAATTCTATTTTCTATTAGTGAAGCGCGGGAGGGATATCAATCCTACATCTTTGTTCAATCTCGTTTCTTGCTCTCTCATTTCTTTCTCTCCAAAATCCTCATTGAATCAGTGGGCTCGCACTACCTGAATTACTCACAAGAGGCTGTCAAATAATTGGATTCTCTGAAGTTGGGCAGGCGACTAAATCCAATTATCGTGTGAGTTTCTATTTCCCAGGTGGGTAGTCTTGAACCAAAAATCATTGTGGCAATATATCAGGATGCAAGACATGGACAAATACCGACATATTCTTTCAGCATATCTGAGCATGGAAAAAAGTTTCTCAATACTTATTTTTCAATTTTCCTAAGATTGAGTTAATTGTATTCTTTATTTCCTGTGGTTGATGTTATGTTTCTGCGTAAGGGCTGGAAAAATGTTTTGGTATCGACTCAAATTAAAGGCCAGAAGAATTAGATGCCATCCTTTCAATGAAATCCTTTCCGTATCATGTTTTTTCATGTTGTTTTCCCCGTGTTTCCAAGCCATGAGTCCAAAGTTTTGTTTAACTTATCACCGTGATCATAATCTGAAATGATCTAGCCATCGCTTAGAAGGTCCATGCCGACCCCTTACTTGAAATACTAAGAGCAACTCGAAGACAAAAGCTTGCTCAGAGAAATACAAGTTTTGTTTCTTGTTCAATCAAAATTTGTTTTCTGCTGTGTTAAAATTTACCAAACAAATAAGTAATCTACCTGATATTGCATATAATAGAACCAAGTATATTCTGTATATGATTATATCAACTGCCGTGTAAGCATTTCTATGCAAACAGGTAGATTGTTTTTGACTTGTACACTTAAAACTTATGAATTCAAATTTTAGGGCTAAATTTTAGGTTTAGAAAACAAACTCTCTTTAGTATCCATTTTTATTGATGTTAGATTTTTTCTGGCTAGGAATCTACAACAGAAAGACATGATTGACTACCATTATGGAATGGAGGTCTTTATAGGAATGGGCCACTTCTAATTGAATGACTAGAAGGAATTATAAATTATAAGTGCCAGTAGAAAACAGATTTACAAATATAACCTCAAATACTATTAGAGACCAGGTTAATAAGGACAAACTCACTATAAGACAAATTACTAAAAGTGACACTTAGGATTTACAGTTCATGGGAAGTAGTGAGTGTGTTGGTTGTCATCTGCTTCTGGGTGGAAGAAATAAATAAAACCCAAATGTTGGTCCTAATTCTACTGTTTTTCGAAAAAAACAAACAAAACCCCATAAAAACAACTTTGATGTATTTTGTTATATTTGTTGTTATATTCTTGAATTATATTTGTTGTTATACTTTTGAAGTGTGTTAAGTTTCAGTGTAGAAGATTATATATGCCTGGATTTCTAGCAAACCACTAGCAACTGCTTGCTTTTTCCTGTCAGCCTATAACAGTATGGAGAAGGTAAATTGGTAATTGGTAAATTGGTTCTCTGGTGAGGTTGACAGAGTGTTAACTTATTCACCGGTGTTCTACTCTTAATTTCTTTTTCCTCCAGGGTAGTATATTAACCCCCTGGCTGCTGCCAGCCCTAAGATATCATTGAATTGGTTACAACAGTGGAAATTCTAAGGGAATGACTATATATGCTATTATCCAGTGTTTGTCTATAAAGCAACAGGTCATGTTATTCTAAAATAAGCTGAAGATTCAAACATAGAATGTTGGATTATTCCCCTCCCAATAGTACTTTGTGGACAAAAATGGTAATTTATTTTTCCTCACTGGTTGTTGTGGCCGCTGTGCTTGAAATGTGTGTTTTTGCATGTAAACATTGATTCCAACTAGTTAGACATGGATGGTTGGGGCCTGACCAGTTAATTGCTATGACTTGTTAGCAAGTGAAATCATTTCCAAGCATGATATTCAATCCTGTTTCTGGCAACAGTTTCACATCAGAAACTTGTGTTATATATATTGAATACTATACGGCTGGAAAAATTATGGATCCTTCCTTGCCGTCATAGATTTCATGCCCTTTGTATAGATTCTCATGGTATTTTCTCCCTTACAAGTAGAAGTCCTGCTAACATTGCACAGACTTCTACGTTGTTTACAGGCATCTAGTCTTCATTGTTTTCATCCAATATTTCGGCATATTCTAATGAGTCAACCTTTTGGCACCTTTTCTAGGTAGTTTTTTTGGTCAATTTTGCCTGAAATCTAGCTAGAAATTTTAATGAAGCTAATAATCCAAGATTTTAAACTCTTGGGATTTTGTGGCAGTTTGTTCTGCTAATTTTTTTGAGTCCATTGTGATCTTTAAAGCATATAATTGTACTCATGCTGCAGCACTTCTAGTGATTAATAAAGTTTACCAGAATTTCTCTACTTGATTATTTTTCAGATCATTGCTTCTTTCCTTTTTAGTTTATTTATTATTGTTGTGCTTTCATACATACTATTTCACAAAAATGAAAAACACAAAAAATCAGCCATAATATTTTTCCTACTGCCTTTTTGGGTACATCTCCAGATTTACAATGGTTCTAACTTCTTTCACTCAATCAATGGATGAAGTGCGACTTCGCGACCTAGCGACCCTGCGACCTGGTCGCAGGTCGCAGAGTCGCACTTCCATCGGTTTTCCTAGAATTTACGACTCAGTGACCTCGCGACCCAGTCGCAAGGTTTCACTTCCATCGTTCTTCCTAAAATTTGCGACCCAACAACCTTGCGACTTGGTCACAAGGTCGCCAGGTTGCAAAGTCGTAAACCCTTTGAGAGTTTTAACATCGCGACCTTTGCGACCCTGCGACCTAGTCGTAGGTCGCTAATTCAGCCCTTCCTGTGTCTCTAATTGGAAAAACTAATAAATGTACCTAGGATTGTATTATCGTGGCATATTTCTTATCCTGGAACTCTTTCATGAACATGACAGGTGAATTCGAAGAAAACTTAGAGTGCGTTCCCGTCTCCTTGGATTCGAAGCGACATGGGACCTCCAGTGGCCCGAAAAAAGAACAAGATCTCAGAAGCAGAGAACATAGAGATGGATATACTAATGTCCCCACCCCCGATCTACAGGGACACCTTGTGCACATTTTCAAAAGGGGACAGCATGCGGTGGTATCAAGTGTACCAGGAATTTGCTAAGCCAGAATTCCCAGAGGACCTCGCTGACCGACAAGCATACATACAAGTCAAAAGGTCAAGGCTCCATCATGCAGGTGCCCAACCCCACTATATTCCCATGCGCGGAGGTCATTGAATGGATTATACAAAACACCGATCCCAAAAAGTGGGTAATCAGGGACTCTAAAGGAAAATCTTTCGTGACTCTCAAAGCCTCGGATGCTCAAGTTTACTATGCATTTCCTGAACGAGAGGAGGACTTCACAAAATATTGGGCCAAAGCCCATGCAATACCCATAATAGACACTCTAAAAGGATGGTGGGAGGAGCCTGAGAAATTCAAGGCCAAGAAGGATCAAGAATATCCAGTGGCAGGCCTAAGGAAAGTGTATAAATTGGTGGTCGCTATGCTTTGCAGATTGTACGGGCGCCCCGATGCCACCACCTTCAGCGGTACGTGGTAAACCCTAATGGAGTATGTCACGGTGAACGACACCCATTTCAATTGGGCCAGCATACTAGTGGCCTCTCTTTAGACAAACATATCCTCGGCATTAGTACCGGATGATGGATATCCTTCTGAATTCTACATGGCCTCTTACTTATTGGATGTTGTTTGTTCGAGGTGCCACTTCGAGGGATGGGTGCACAACTGGGATCTAAAGAAGGCATGTCCAATCCACCTAGAGACAAAGGTATTTTGGGATTCCAGGTACAAGCAGGACATAGAGCCGATCTTTCAAGTCTTCATCCCGACTCTCTACGGAAAATTTTTTGGCCAGGACACTCCCTGCATGTCTTGGCGAGCCATGGAGACATTAGGCAAGGTGGCGCATTGGTTCCCACTTGCCAAATACACATTCATTTGATTTTTTGGTTCATACAAGGCTCCCCATGCTATGCCCCGATATGTTACAGATAAAATGCTCATTCAAGAAGTATGTTTCCAGATGACATCTGATTTCTCTAGGGTCCTTACTAAGGGCAAAAAGAAGTTGTGGTCTACGCTACCTCTCACTATCAGTACCTACACGGTCAAAGATTTCAGGGAGGTAGATGCAAAAGCAGAAGAGATGAGAAGTTATCACCTAGGGCCATTGGACCACTGGACATATGATCCAGACAGGATAGTCCCTGATCACTGTAAGCGGGCTAAGTTCAAATGGAACTACCAGCACACGGAATGCTCGGGCGAAGATGAAAAAAGAAACTGGTATAATGCATATAGGCAACTCGCTCTGGGGGTGTGGTCTGATCAAGAAGACCCAGATGACCAAACATTAGAAGAAAGAAGCCGTGAATTAGGAGGCGCTTCTTCTTCTCAGGCTAAGAAGCCTCGAACTAGTACAGGGCACAACACTGCTGCCCAACAGAAAGAGCAAGAAGCCAAAGCCTAGCAAGAAATAGAGAAGAAGATGAAAGAAGATGAAGAAAAGTGCAAGATGATCCTGAGGTCAGAGCAGAAGAAGAAGCAGGAAAAAGAGGCCAGGAAGAAAAATGAGGAACAAGAAGCAGAGGTTAAAGCGGAACGACAACTCAAAAGAGAGTTAGATCAGGTGGAGGCCGAATGCTAGAGGAAAGCAGAACAGGAAGCGGCAGCGGAAGCTGAACGCAAGAGAAAAGCAGAATAGGCAGCAGCAACAACAGCCGAACGTAAGAGGAAAGCCGAACAGGAAGCAGCGGTAGAAGCAGAGAGTAGGCTGAAAATATAACATGAAAAGGAAGAAGTAGAGCAGTTGTGGAAAGAAGAGGAAGAAAAGAAAAGAAAAGAAGAGGAGGATAGAATACTAGAGGACATCGAGACATCTCCCCAAGGTGCAGAATCACAAATGGAGCTACAACCCATCGAAGTTCCTGTAGTAAATACACGTGCTACACTCTCTGATGTGAGTTCCTACGAAGGGAAAGAAGAGGAAGTATTCAATCTTACCAGGCTCACATATGATCAGTTCTCCTTCAAGATCCGACAAGAGAAAAGAAGGTGCCTGGCCCGAAACCCTTCCGCCTCATCCACAGTGGCGATGGAGAAATATATAGTCCTAGATACTAGGACTACCCCAGTAATGATAGCATCGGTTAGCACAGCCTTCGCCGCGGCCACGGAGGAAAATGTAAACAGAATGAACAGAGAGATCCTCTCTCTACAAAATAAGCTACAAGAAGCCGAGCAAAGGGAGGCAAGGGCAGATCAGGATAAGGTAGCATTAAGGGAAGAGATTCAACAGCTCCAAGACAAAAATGCCCCTATCAACAAAGTACCGCTCACTGTCCGATGAGAGTTGGATATATTAGAAGTCACCATGAGGCAGGTCTATGGGGAAATGTTGACTATAAAACAAACATTTTCCCCTTTGGTAAAATCCCGAGTAGAGACCAAGCAGAGGAGCGAGCAGTTGAAGGAGGCCTCAGCAGCTTTGGATAGGATGATAGAATGGATAGGACGGTACCCCCAGGCTCTTGAAAACCTGCCAAAGAAAGACTAGATCCACACACAAGATGCCAAGGTCCAGATCCGGATTAAAATGTAGTCTAAAGATAAGCTGTCCAAGGACCTAGATAAGGTAATGGCCGCATACGAGCATCTAATCAGTGGCATCGATTCAATGCACATCCTACATCACATTCCATCGCTCGGTGCATTGAGTGAGGAGAAGACATGGGAACAGGTGGATCAGGAGATCCAGACATTTTTGCAACCCATCAGACAAGCCGCTGACAGTTCCGATCTTGTGGCATCACAGGAGAACTTGGGCAAGTTCCTTGTCACACCAGTCTGGATCTACACCAAACTCGCCTCCCTATCCAACCTGGTCATGTAGAAAAGAGAGACTTTAATGCCTTGGAGTGTCTACATCGGTTGAGAGAAGAAGTTCCTTTGATTTCCCCCATAGCGGCAGATTATCGTGCGTGGCAGAACTTCCTCAAAGAACAACAAGTTGATGCCCTTGACCTCAGGATCACACGCGCATCCCCATGATCGGGTGGCAGTAGGTCGCAGGGCGCACTTTGCAGCTGGGTCACAGGTCGCAGGGCAGCTCAACAGTTGGGGAGGTGAAAAGTCAGGAAGCCCAAAGGGCAAGTTTTGGTCTACAAAACTTCCTTCGGGAAGATTGTAAATGATCTTTTGTTTGGGACTCGAGCTGAGTACATTGTATTACCAGGATTATACAATTTGAGCATGAATACAATCATTTTGAAAAATCCCTTTGTGGATATGGTGTTGACATATGTATGAGCACTATTGAGTATTATATTTTCAGTTTCTGAACATCTTTAGATTAAGGGAACTGTATCTTCAATTCATATCACAATTGCATAACAATTTGCTGAATATATGTTAATGGTGGTTGAGTTCATTTCACTTTCTTAATGAATTTTGATGACTTTGTTTATTAGCATTTGTGTTATCATTTAAAACTTTTAAGAAGTGAAGGGTGTTCTTGCCATAAGGAATTGTTTCTTTTGTGGTCAGAACAGTTTACAAGCATGACCCTAATGATGTGTTGTTAACAACACTTCCTTCGGTACTTATGCTTTATTATTTAATCTTGCTACTCATAGTGTTATATGTACATTTAATGCATCAATCATATGCCTTGTATCATTTGACTAAGTGTGTATCCACAGGTTTATAGAGTTTAAGCGAGACCCAAAGAAAGGAGAAATTAGCGGTAGCCGGACCCACACCCCGGACGGGATCCCTATTCCAAACGGTTCAAGGTCTAATTGGGACCTTTTACCGGGGAGATCCCCTATTGTTGGTCGGATAGATTTTCCCATCAACAGAATGAACCCAACATAACACAAAATGGTTGCCATTAATCCAATCTTCGATGTAAAGGGGCAAGTGAGCCTATCCATCTACCTGTCTAAACAAAATGTCTTTGAGTACCAATAATAGCAACCACCTCTGGCATGTGATATTTAATATTTGGACATATAATCAAGCCCTTTTGTATGGTCATAACTAGGTGCACTTACACTCTGATATCTCCAAACTAAATTATGTTCCTTTTCCTTTTGCTCAGCAATTTATTGTTGAAATAAAAAACACATAGTTTGTTGTTTGAATTTCATCTAGAATGAATTCTGCAGTACCTTGGATATAACAGCAAACAACAGAATTAATGCTTAAGTTCATCATGAAGTTTAGAAGATAGTACCTTTATTTTACCGGCAAGGATGTTGTATATCCCTCGTTCCCTAAATTGTACACTCTCTTGGTGTTGTAATTTTTATATCAAGATGTTTGCAATAGATTTTTCTTTGCTACAATTTTTTTGGAGAGGAAAAACAAAAATAAAATTATCCCTGGACATTACTTGTAAATGTTTCCTAATATGTTTTCTTATTTTTGCAGATTTTAAATCAAAATGGCAAAGAAATGGTAGGCTTTAATATGCCTTGAGGTGCAAAACCCTAAAGATAAAATGATATTTTCTGGTAAAGATTTGGTCTGATCTGAAGTATCTAAGACCAACATGAGTTTTGATCGAGTTGCAAAAATTCCTCTACATAGAGTGGATGACTTAATTAAAGGAGAAGAAATGAATCCCGAGGCTCCATGTACCTTTACCCGATGAAAGGCCAAAACTTCAGGCTTAACCAAAAATCCAAGCTTAAGGGGTAGTGTTACCCTGCGATGGGAATTGTAAGTATTTTAGAGATGCCTTCTTTAGATGTTGGTATTAATAGTTATTTGTTATTTGTCAGATATTTTTCCGTCTTAAAATTTTTTATGTAGTTATGCTTGCTCATATGGTCCAGAGGACAATAGAGAAAAATGTACAAGCACACGAAAGAAGAGATTTATGAAGAAGAGGGGCTGTCAATGCCATTTTATCGTGAAGGTTTTGGCTCAAAGCCCTTAGATAGCAATAATAACATACAACATGTATGATCATGAAGATGGGGAAGGATGGCCCTGTCATGGAAAAAATGACATTTCAGGTGATTCTAGGTCTCTGCATAAGCCAAGGCTTTCAAGGGACATGGTTTCTTATGTTGAAAGTTGTTTTTTTCTACAAGTGCCAATTGAATGAGTTTGTAAAATGCATATTCAAAAATATATTGACATAGATTCCAGGGATCGAGATAGGGATTTTTTCTTATGCAGAAAAGATGTCATAAACATCTATAATCGTCTTATGAAAGGAAATTATCAACTTCATAAAAAAGATGAAATGAATGTGAACCTTTGGTATGCAAAAAACCAAACTGAATTATTCTTTTACCAAAAGTTGAATGGTGAAAATGTTCCTTTTATAGCTGGAATACAGACAAAATGGATGTTGGAGAATATGGTTAATCTATCCCATAATATTTTAATAGGCATGGATTCAACATTCAACACAAATAAATATGGGGTTAGTATTGTTCCAAGGATTCATTTACTGAAACAATTTTGATTGTAATAAATCAATATGATTAATGGTTTAAAACTAACTTCAATTTTTTTTTAATATGACAATATCAGTTCTACACACTCATTGCGTTTGATGAGCAACAAAGTGGAGTTCCCGTTGCATGGGTGTTGATGTCACGTAATACGTCACATGATATATCACTGTAGTTGGAGCACCTAATGCATAGGTGTTATCAGCTTCGTCATGATTGGAAGGTCAATGCCTTCATGGTTGATGATGCATTGGCTGAAATTGTTGCTTTGAGGTAAACTCAGTCTTCTTATTTCACATTGCAACTTGTATTCAATCTAAATATTTCTCACTTAAAATGAATTATATATGGCAGGAACATCACCAGGTGTGAAGTAATATTGTGTGTTTGGCATATAAGGAGGGCATGGCTCAAAAATGTTAATAGGTTAGCTAGTACTACAGGAAAAGGAAAAGAGATGTTCAATGAGCTAGGCCATATCATGGAAAAATTTTCGAACGATGAAGTGACTATTGCAATAAATGGATTTTTCACTAAATTTTCAACTGAGGTGAAGTTTTTGGACTATTTCCACAAGAATTGGGTTGTTGGTGATAAGTTTAGTAAGTGCACATACTCTTTCTTGTGTTTATTCTTTTTTTGGTCCATAAAGATAATATATATTTACTAATTGAGATTTTACATGTAGGGATGTGGGTTAAAAGATGCCGAGAGTTTCCTCATGCAAATCAGGAGACAATTAATGTCGTGGAATCATATCACTCTTATCTTAAGACTACCTTTCTCTCTGATCGTAGAAAAAAATGTGCTCGCAGGATGGATTGGCTATTTTATACTCTTCTCACAACCGTTGAACCATGTTACCGATTCAAGGAAATTTTGAAAAAAGAAGGATATTTGAACAACCACAAGAAAGAGAGGCAACTTGAATCGTCAATTGAGAAAGCTAGAAGAATTAAAGATAGTGATTGCAGCCCTCATGAGAGCCTATCTCATGCTTTTTGGGTGAAGAGTCAAAGTATAGCTGATGTGCGATATCTTATCACTTGGCATCACACAAATTTTTTCACCTGTGATTGCCCATGGTCTATTTGTGGCAATGTTTGCAAGCATGCAATAAAGGTGGGTTGGTTGTATTTCGCTACAATGAATTTAGATGCTTTAATGGATCATGATCTCATACCCAATACATTCAATTCCCCTCCTGAGATAGATATGGAGGAGTCAAACCTTGATACAAATGTCAACACAAATATCATGGTTGATAACAATGTAGATCCAAATGTTGAAGAACTTCAGCTGGATAGAGAGGAGTTGTTTGGCTACATAGACCTGTTGAGGAATATCCCTCCTTCTACTTTGAGCAAGACAAAACAGTTGATAGGTTTGTTTAAAAAAATGTTGGATGATGCCAATGATATTCATATTATGGACTATGATTTCACCCTTGGTGTGGGTGCTTATGACTCATCTTTGAAGAGAAAGAAGAGTTTTCTTAGCCCTAAAAAGAAAAAAAAAAGGAGAAAACCAAAGTGGCAGCTTGGAAATTGATTTGAATGTCCATGCATCCAATGAGGAACCATTTCGGTTTCCACATCTCAACAAGCGAGGTCGTCCTCGTTCCAACAACGCATCCTATATTGACTCGAGTAAGTTCCATAAAGTGATGACATCAGCATGTTTAGATTCTTAATTAATGTAGTCAATTTTATGATGTTTGTGTTACTTTACATGCCATTAATTTCTTTGATGAAAATTGCATTGTTATCTTACAGCTACAAGAGCTTCTCCTATGGACCATCCTCCACTGGAGCATGCTTTGTTCTTAACAACTTCCCAATCGGTTATATGCTA
Source organism: Pinus albicaulis (assembly GCA_034641835.2). Classification (NCBI taxonomy): domain Eukaryota; kingdom Viridiplantae; phylum Streptophyta; class Pinopsida; order Pinales; family Pinaceae; genus Pinus; species Pinus albicaulis. The sequence goes on along the minus strand of CM076581.1, from coordinate 493,132,012 downwards.
GGTTTGTTGCCATATCTTCCATATTAATTGTCTCTTAAACATGTGTATTGGATGTTATACATTTTGTTAATGTAGTGTCTAAATGTTTGTAGGGGTGTGACATCCTTGACATTTGACATGCCTTGAAGTTGTTGAGCCAAATGTATTTTGATTCCCAGTTCGAGAGCTCGGCATGCAATACACATAATTCTGTCAATGGGGATATACCTTGTTTAGAAAATTGTAGCATACCAAGTTTGTAATACTATATGGTTTCTTTCCCGGATAATATGGATCTTAAAATTTTGTACATTTTTATGGATATTATGGATATTATGGATCTTAAAAAACTATATGGTTTCTATCTGAAAAATGTATTTTTCTAATTGACTTCATCATCTGGCAAAGGATCCTGATAACTGCTGTTCAAATAACTCATGATATCGACGCTTTAAAATGTTATGTTTTAAACATAAACATATGTGAATTGTATTTTTCGGTGGGCCATACTTTCGTATAAGTTTTTAGATTTTAGTTTTGTTTTATTTTAATGTAATATGTGCTACGACACATAAAAGGCCCGAGAGCCTTTGTAACAAAATAGAGTGTAATGTGATTGTAGATGCATAGCAGTGTAGTTGTTTTGTTTTTAAATATACACAGTGAATGTAATTTTGCATGGCAGTGTGTATTACAGAGAGACAGTGAGTTTGTTTTATGCACTGCGTTTGTAGCAGTCATATTTTGAAATCCCTCTCAGTGAGGAAGCATTGTAATAGTTTTTTTTTAAGGAATAGAAGTTGTTTTTAAGTGGAAACTCTATCTCCTGTGATTGAAATTTTATTTCTTTGTGTTAAAAAAGAGAGTATTACTCTCTCCATTTTTGTTCTGGAATTTTCAAATATTCCAACAAATGAAGCCCTTTTTCCTCTCCATCAAAATAGGTAATTATTACAACCAGCAACAAAAAGAGAAAATAGTACATTTTTTCCCCATTCCTTGTATATCTTAAACTGCTTTGAATGTGTCCTTTGGATGTTACCTTTCTTCTCATAAAATATTGATAGCCATGTGGGCAAGCTGCTGAGATGAAGAATTATACCATAGAAAATGAAATTTGGTAAAATTCAAATGATACATTGTTCACTATTTTCAAGTAACCAAGATAAACTAGAACACCATTCCCTACTCAGAGGGCAATTCCCACTGCTTTCAAGCAACTAAGAGTCAAGTTAGGCTTCTACCAAATATATTTGAAAGAAAGTTTCAATAGGTTTCCTACCTTTATGTAAAGGAATACAAAGGTTACTCTCTACCAGTGGTTGTGAGTCTGTGATTCTTGTATATTTTCAGTCATTGGACTCGCCATGCCCACTGCTTTGATTTTTTCTGAAATGTTTTGTTCTGAAATGTTGGAATCATTTTCTACGTTAGTATCTGCTGCATTAAGAAACCCTGCAGTAAGGTCCCAACAAGGTAAGAAAAGTTTGTTTCATTGAATTACAGACTCTACATGTAATATTTGGCATTAGTAATCATTGAATGCAGAATCCATATTACTCAAATGAAATTACAGAAAAGCTAAATTTTTTATTCCATTTTCATTGTTTTCCTATGGATGTACAATGAAATCACTGCTAAATCATTACTATAAAATTCCAATTGAATACTTTGAATTACACTCTGGAATTTGCCCAGCTTGCATCAAATAATTTCTCAAACTACTCAACCTTTGGTTAGCAGGGGATCTCAAACAAAAAACAGAGGATGGATTCATCTAAACCTGGATCCACTCTTGGGATTTAAAAAAAAAACTCTGATTTTTCACTTTCAAATACTACTTATTAAACATTAGCTATCAAGGAGATCAAATCAGCTCAGCACATGACAAAATGTAGAGCACCTCTCCCTCTCAGGGATGGTATCATTTGTTCATTTGTTCCTTTTCCTTTTCTATTAATATTAATAAATATTTTAGGAAAATTTGTAATTTTAAAAGATTTGTCGAATAATAGATACAATTATTTCATAAATCTCACAAATGGGTAAGCTGTAACATTTCTCTTAAAATGTTGAACCAAGAAAAAAAAAATTCACTAAATTACTCAAACTAAGAGACAAAATTTTCACCAAATTACTCAAACTATGATCTTTTGATTATATTTTTTAAAAACCTATATGATTTTTTAAAGAGCTTTCCGGATTATCCACAGTGCTAGAGAACAAGTGTCGACGTTTCGAATCCCAACGGGGATCCATCATCAGGACTTTCTTTGAATGAAGAAATGAGAGAAAAGACTTAGACCATTAATAGAGGAAGGAGAATATTTCAGGATAAGGGCCGACCAAATTTTTTTTTATAATTTCATATTTTTAATACTTTTATTTTTAATAAGTATAATAATTAAATTTCTAATAAACTTTTAATTTTATTAAGGTATAAAAGAATTGCTAACTTAGTAAGGGACTCCTACTAGACTAAAAATAAAAAAGAAAATATTTTTCTCTAGTTCTATTAAAGATGGAGGTTTCATTATAAGTTAATTTTATTTAAGATTTTATAATTAGTTAATATTTATTAAGGAAATAATAAAATATAAATATAAAATTAATTTAAAAAGATATATTTAGTTTATTAAATATATCTTTATAATTTATTATATATCTAATTTTATTATATGATTAATTTTAAGGATTTATTTAAATTTTAATAAGAAAAAGCTATCAATTTTTTTTTTTAAACAATGAGGGTGATTTATAATTAGTTAATCTAATAAAAGTTTTAATAAAATATAAGTATATAATTGAATTAAAAGGATATATTAAGTTTATTAAATATATCATTTTAATTTGTTATATATTTAATTTCATTAAATAATCAATTTTAATGATATATTTTTATTTTAATTAGAGTATAAAGCTCATTTTTAATTAACTAAAAAACTATAGAGCTAGGAAAAAGGAAACCTAGGTAAGGGAAAAAAAAAATTATAAGGGAATATAAAATAAAATCTTAATAATTATTGATTAATTAATTAACTTTTATTTTAACCAAATAAAAATTAATTAATTAATAGGGATAATTATTAGAATTTTAGTTCATTAAAACTAAAAACTAAATAAGAAACCAAAGGAGGAGGGACATACCTGGGGTTGAAAACTATACCTCACTAGCGGGTGTTTTTGGAGGAACAAATCTGTCAAAGAAGGGGTCTCCAAGTGTCACTAATTTCAACTCCACCATCCTTATTAAGATTATCTGGATGCTGTATGATCTCCAGGGCCTCTCTTATTTTCCTTCTCTGAAAATAAGATTTTGAAACTATGATCTTTCGATTAGATTTTTTAAAAACCTATATGAGTTTGAATTTGAATTCTTTACTAGTGGAAACATCAGATTGCAACAGTGTATTTTGGTATTTTTGTAGCCTCTACAACACCCTCCAAAAAATCCACACTTTAAAAAAATTTTGGAGCCCCCTGAGCATAAAGAAAAGTTAAGTTAAATTCTGGGAGGGTTAAGTCGTTGAGTCGCAGATTTCTGAAATTTTGGAAAATCGTGACCCCACGACTTTGCGACCCCAAGGTCGCAAGGTCGCAAGGTCGCGAGGTCGCACCTCCCTCAGACCACTGCATAATGTGACCCCGTGACCTCATTAATGGCCCGCACGCGCGACCTTTTTATAAATAGAAGGGTCGCTAGGTTGCATTATGCACGTTCGACGGATAGAAAGAAAACGCTTCTGACAGGTCAAATGGAGCGCGATTTTCCCGGGTAAGTTGTCGTTTTCCTCCTGCTGTTTCCTTTTATAATTTTCTTGCCTATTTTTCCCTACCTTGGCCTTTAAATTTCCCTCTTTCTTGGCCCCTGTTTATCATTTGAGACTTTTTTCTATAACATTTAGCCTGCTTGTATAACATTGTCACTGCTTCTCATCCAGACCCTTATGGCCTGTGTTCCGCCCCAAAATCTCTCCCTTTGTTCTGTCCTTGCCCACTTAGCCTTGTAATTTTGAAGTTAGAGGGAATTAGACTTTACGCAGCGCGCGCCAAAACCCGAGCAAGCCCTAGCGCGACTTGCGACCCGTGCGACCCTGTGACCCCAATCGCTGAGTCGTTAGGTCGCAAATCACCCTTCATTCTATTTTCACGCGACTTCGCGACTTAGCGACCCTGCGACCCGGTCGCAGGTCGCAGAGTCACACTCCCGTCGGTTTTCCTCGCATTTGCGACCCAGCGACCCCGCGACCTGGTCGTAAGGTCACAAGGTCACATTTCCGTCGGTCTTCCTAGAATTTGTGACCTAGTCGCAAGATCGCCAGGTCGCAAATTTGCAAAATCTTTGGGAATTTCAACATCGTGAATTTTGCGACCCTGCGACCCAGTCGCAGGTCGCTAATTCATCCCTTCCTGTGTCCCCGTTTGAAATAATTAATCGTTGTACCTAGGTTTGTATCATCATGGCATCTTTCTTATCCTGGGACTCTTTCATGAACATGACAGGTGAATTCGAATCAGACTTATAGTGTGTCCCTGTCTCCTTAGATTCAAGCAACATGGGACCTCCAGTGCCTCAGAAAAAGAACAAGAGCCTGGAGCAGAGGACATAGAGATGGATATACCAATTTCCCCGCCCCCGATCTACAGAGACACCCTGTGCACATTTTCCAAAGGGGACAGCATGCATTGGTACCAAGTGTACCAAGAGTTTGCTCGACAGGATTCCCAGAGGACCTCCCTAACCAGGAAGCATAGATACAGGTCAAAATGTCAAGGCTCCATCTTGCTGGTGCCCACCCTGCTATATTCCCGTGCATGGAGGTTATAGAATGGATTATACAGAACACTGACCCCAAAAAGTGGGTAATCAGGGACTATGAAGGCAAGGCTTTCATGACTCTCAAAGGCTTGGATGCTCAAGTTTACTATGCATTTCCTGAATGAGAGGAGGAATTCACAGAAGATTGGGCCAAAGCCCATGCAGTCCCAATAATAGACACTCTAAAAGGATGGTGGGAGGAGCCCGAGAAATTCAAGGCCAAGAAGGATCAAGAATATCTAGTGGCAAGCCTAAGGAAGTGTATAAATTGGTGGCCGCTATGCTTTGCAGATTGTACGGGCGTCTCTATTCCAACACCTTCAGTGGTATGTGGGAAACCCTAATGGATTATGTCACTGTCCACAGCACCCGGTTCAACTGGGCCAACATACTGGTGGTCTCTCTTCAAACAAACATATCCTCGACACTGGTACCAGATGATGGATTTCCTTTTGAATTCTAGATGGCCTCATACTTGTTGGATGCTGATTGTTCGAGGTGCCACTTTGAGGGATGGTGGCACAACTAGGATCCAAAGCAGGCACACCCAATCCACTTAGATACAAAGGTATTTTTGGATTCCAGATACAAGCAGGACATAGAGCCGATCTCTCAAGTTTTCACCCCAGCTCTCTAGAGAAAATTGTTCGGCCAAGACACTCCTTGCATATCTTGGCGAGCCATGGAGACGTTAGGCAAGGTGGCGCATTGGTTTCCACTTGCCAATTACACATTCATTCGAGTCTTTGGTTCGTACAAGGCTCCCCATGCTATGCCCCGATATGTCACATATAAAATGCTCATTCAAGAAGTCTGTTTCAAGATGACGTCCGATTTCTCTAAGGTCCTAACTAAGGGAAAAAAAAGTCATGGCCTACACTGCCTCTCATTGTCAGTACCTACACGGTAAAAGATTTCAAGGAGGTAGAGGCAGAAGCAGAAGAGATGACAAGTTTTCGCCTATGGCCATTGGACCATCGGACATATGATCCAGAAAGGATAGTCCCTAATCACTGTAAGCGGGCTAAGTTCAAGTGGAACTACCAGCACATGGAATGTCCGGGAGAAGATGAAAAAATAAACTGGTACAATGCAGATAGGCAACTCACTCCGGGGGTGTGGTCTGATCAAGAAGACCTAGATGACCAAACATTGGAGGAAAGAAAACGTGAATTAGGAGGTGCTTCTTCTTCTCAGGCTAAGAATCCTTGAACTAGTATAGGGCACAACACTACTGACCAGCAGAAAGAGCAAGAAGACAAAGCCCAACAAGAAATAGAGAAGAAGATGAAAGAAGATGAAGAAAAGTGCAAAAGGAGCCTGAGGTCAGAGCAGAAGCAGGCAGAAGAGGCCAGGAGAAAAAAGGAGGAACAGGAGGCAGAGGTTGAGGCTGAGGCGGAACGGCAACTCAAGAGAGAGTTAGATCAAGTGGAGGCTGAACGCCAGAAGAAATCATAACAAGAAGCGGCAGCGGAGGCTGAACGCAAAAGGAAAGCAGAACAGGAAGCAGCGGCAACAGCTGAACAGGAAGCAGCAGCAGAAGCAGAGCGCAGGCAAAAAATAGAACATGAAAAAGTAGAAGTAGAGCGTCCACAGAAAGAGGAAGAAGAAAAGAGAAGAAAAGAGGAGGAGGATAGAATACTAGAGGACATCGAGAGATCTCCCCAAGGTGCAGGATCACAAACATAGCTACCACCCCTCGAGGTACATATAGTCAGTACACGCGCTACACTCTCTGATGTGAGTTCCTACGAAGGGAAAGAAGAGGAAGTATTCAATCTCACCAGGCTCACATATGATCAGTTCTCCTTCAAGATCTGACAGGAGAAAAGAAGATGCCTGGCACGAAACCCTTCTGCCTCATCTACAGTCGCAACAAAGAAATATATAGTCCTAGATACTAGGAATAACCCAGTAATGATAGCATCGGCCAGCACAGCTTTCGCCGCGGCCACGGAGGAGAATGTAAACAGAATGAGCAGAGAGATCCTCTCTCTACAAAATAATCTTCAAGAAGCAGAGAAGAGGGAGGCAAGGGAAGAGAAGAATAGGGTAGAATTAAGGGAAGAGATTCAGCAGCTCCAAGACAAAACTTCCCCTATCAACGAAGTACCGCTTACCATCCAAAAAGAGTTGGATGTATTAGAGGCCACCATGAGACAGGTTTATGGGGAAATGTTCACTATAAAACAAACAGTTGCCCCCTTGGTAAGAGCCCAAGCAGAAACCAAACAGAGGAGCGAGTAGCTGAAGGAGGCCTCAGCTGATTTGGATAGAATGATAGAATGGACAGGCTGGTACCCCCATGCTCCCGAAAACTTACCAAAGAAGGACTAGATCCACACACAAGATGCCAAGGTCCAGATCCGGATTAAAATGCAGTCTAAAGATAAGCTGTCTAAGGACTTAGAGAAGGTGATGGCCGCATATGAGCATCTGATCAGCGGCATTGATTCAATGCACACTCTACATCACATTCCATCTCTAGGTGCATTGTGCGAGGAGAAGACATGGGAACACGTGGATCAAGAGATCCATACATTTTTACAACCCATTAAACAAGCCGCTGTCACTTCCGATCTTGCAGCATCACAGAACAACTTGAGGAATTTCATTGTCACACCAGTCTGGATCTACACCAAACTGGCCTCCCTATCCAACTTGGTCATGCAGAAAAGAGAAAATTTAATTCCTAATGCTTTGGAGTGTCTGCATCGGTTGAGAGAAGAAGTTCCCTTGATTTCCCCTATAGCGATGGATTATCGTGCATGGCATAAATTCCTCGGAGAACAACAAGTTGATGCTCCTGACCTCACGATTTCGCGCACCTCCTCATGATCAAATAGCAGTAGGTCACAGGTCACACTTGGCAGTAGGTCGCAGGTCGCAACTCTCATCCAGGTCGCAGGGCAGCTCTACAGTTGCGGAGGCGAAAAGTCAGGAAGCCCAAAGGGAAAATTTTGGTCTATAAAACTCCCTTCGGGAAGAATGTAAAGGATCTTTTCTTTTGGGACTCAAAGAGTTAGAGATCATTGTATAGAAGGATAACACTATTTTGCATATGAATACAGATACTTGTCAAACTCCTTTTGGATCTGATGTGTTTTGTTGTGCGAACACTATGAGTATTTCTTGTACAGTTTCAAACATCTTTTGATTAATGAAGTTGCGCTTTTGATGGCATCATTCATGCAAGATAGTTCTCTGTACTTGTGTTAATGATGTTAAGTTTATCTATGCTTCCCCAATGAATGGTAATAACTTTGTTTACTAACATCTGTATTTTCTTCGTAAACATTTGAGGAAGTGAAGGTTGTTCCTGCCATAAAGAATTGTTTCTTATGTGGCTAGAACAACGTGCAAGCATGACCCTTATGATATGTTGTTGACAATATTTCTCTTGGCTTCGTGTCTTATTATTCACCTCACTACGCATAGTGTTATATACGTGTTTAAACTCATCAATCATGTATCTTGTGTTGTTTGAATAGTGTGTGTCCGCAGGTTCATTGAGTTCTTTTGAGACCCAAGGAAAGGAGACTTAAGCGGTAGCCGGACCCACACCCCGGACGGGATCCCTACTCCAAATAGTTTAGAGTCTAGTTGGGACTTTTTACTGGGGAGATCCCCTGCTATTGGCCAGATAAACTTTCCCGTCAACAGGTATAAAGAATATCAAATTGAAACCATGGATTTCACTTACAAAATATAAACAAAGGTGTTGTTGGATTTCATACCTAAGCTAAGGAAGCTTGGTCGAAGCGAAAAGAAGAAGAAAAGGAGAAAACATGAGAATATGAAGCACAACAACATTTTATAAAAAAAATATCTTATTGGCCATAATAATGCTTCCTCCACTGATGCCAAACTCAGCTCACAGGCTCTGCATTTATTTATATTTTTTGCAGGAAGCAACTCCCAGACTACTTTGACCATAAGAATATGAAAGTGTATTTTCGACTATTGGGAAGGGGCTGGTTTGTTAGGAAAGAAATAAAAGAGAAAATAACAACATAGAGGCAAGGGGTAGGAGGGTGTGGAGTTTAACAATTTTTTTTTCTTTTTGCAAAATCACATTGCAATTCCATATATAATTAAGAACAACATGGTAAATAGAAAAAAAAATTTCAAAATCTAAAAATATTGTAGTAGATTTGTGGATACAATGACCCCTGCCACACTAACTTGACGTCCCGAATACAACAAAGCCTTTGTAAAAAAATACTGCTTATTCATTGACCAATTAATAATCCAGCACATCAAATTTTTTATGGCATTTGTTCATGATTAATAAATGACCCTACAGTCCATATAGTCCTATAGATTCTTTGGCTATTGATTGCTAAAATGCTTGGCAATCTACTCCAATTTCACTGAAGGCTGAAATAATTTTAGGAACAATTTTAAGCAACATAAGCTTGAAGCCAGTAGAACTAGTACTCTTGTTCTTAGACTCCGCTGCAACATTACTAGTACTCTTGTTACCAGACTCTGCTGCAACATTTGATGGCAACGTACAGTCTTCTGAAAGTGATCCAACTTGAGCCCCTTTCACATACGCATCACATGCACAAAGAATACAATGACCGCGTTTTTGAAAATTCTCTTTAACAAACATTTCAAAATGCTGCACAAACAACTATCACTCAATTTAAATTGATTCAGAAGAAAAGGGTTAAAAACAAAATAATTAGAACCTAAAATATGTCGAGATTCTACCTTTGGAGGCCTGCGTAGTATGTACAACATTGACTTGCATGATAGGAGAAAGGATTTTTCTGTGTAGGCTAGAGACTCCTTCTCCCCTTTAGCTGAACCAAACTGTTTGTCATATCCAGGTTCATTAAAGTAAGGATTAGCATTTAGTACCAGTCCTTGAATGGAAACAAGGACTTATAGAACGTTTGATAATGACAGGTTCCCCACTTCATTTCCTCTGCCTATCCAAATGTTTAAAAGACTCAGACAAACTTTCCCATTATCAGACAGATTTGGATTCAACCATAACCCACCAGAATGGTAGTGTACTAACTGCAAAATTAAAAACCAACAGAACGCAAAATGAGACCTCCATATCGAAGTTGAAAACAAAACTATGAGATCTTCATATTGAAGTTAAAATAAATCTTGATCTCAAATTCACTTTAAAATCAAACAGTTCTAATTAAGAGCTTACAGGTGGTACGTCAGGATATTCAGATGGAAAATGAATATCAAAGAAGAAAAGCCCATCCTGATATGGAGTCCCAGCTGCTCCAACAATCACAGCCCTCATCAAATATAGTAGAAGCATGGGAGGCAGCAAACTATGTAAAGGAGTGTCCTAGCCTCACATAAAAGTGGTAAAAACTTTCTATAGTGGATTGTTAAGCAAGCTCAGGCTTGCTTATAGTTACAGTCAAGAAGAAAAGGATAAAACCTCACGTAGATAGGATTGAATGACCATAAATTCAAGAACCTTACCAAGTAGCATTAGAAATACTCCGGCAGGTGTAAAGAAATATACTCAGCGTGTTAGGTAGGATCCTCCACAACCAATGCTCTGTACAGGTTGGATTCTCTCGGTGACAACTCTCGTGTGTCATGTACAATGTAAAGATTGACCAAGACCTTCTCTGAACAGAGCTGCCTCAGGTAAATTTATGCAGAGTATGTATATATAAGGAAGCATTAAGTGGGGGATGAAGAAACCATTTAAATTTGTAGTGAAATCTTCCATTATCATCAAATTTCTCCGAAGTATCTCTGCAATAGAGGAATAATGAAAAAGAAATGATGCCTTCTCTATTTTGGAGAGCAAGAAACGAGATTGAACAGTTACGGAAGCAATTTCAAGACAATATGCAGGTACCCAGAGAGGAGGGATTGAAAGGCAACAAAGAATTCATTTCGCAAAATGAGAAATCACTCCCTTTAAACTACTCATTGACATAAAAATCAATTTATGCTGGAATTTATATAGCCATATCCTTCCATCTCTCATAAGTATCAATACATTCAGAAACAAAAGGTAAAATCTCCTAACAGAATTCCCTTCAAGCATGCATTCTCTGTAATCTTGAAGTAGGACTAAACAATCCAAGCACACCATGAAACAATCTATCAAAATTACAGCAAAATTTGGTTTACCTCACAGACACCATTGATCAAATATCCAAAGAGGAATCCACCATTGCACAGAAAAAGCTGCTGCCATTTAGGCCTTCCAGTGAGCGTTATGTCGAGCAATGTGATGACCTAATCATCATTTCCCATTTTTCCTTGTATTTCCGGAATTCGCAATGAAACTTCCCGCGCGCTTCACCAATTCGCAATGAAACTTCTTCACAATTTGAATTGCCACCCACATTCAATGCTTCAGGGGTCAGTTCACCTCCTGCGCTTCATTGATATCCCTCGACCCGCATTCAATTCACCATTGAGCAGTGAGAACCGCAGTCTGAATTCAATGCTTCGGGGGTCACGACGCATTCAATGCTACATGGGTAGGTGAGGGTTGTGGAGGACGGGAGGGGAGGAGGGTGGCGAAGGTCGGGAGAGGAGGAGGCCCGTCGTGGGTGGCAGAGGACAGGAGGGGCAGAGGGTGGGGCCCATGCCGAAAAACTTTGTCGTGACAGAAAGGGCAGACCGGAGGTGTCAAATCACCTCCGGTTTGTCCCAGCTTTAGCCTCTTCCAATCAAAAGTGGTTGTAATTTTGTGTTCTATGATTTACAAGTAATATCAAAGTAATTAATAGTATTAAATTGTAATTAATTATATATTTTTACAATTAATAATAAATATTTTAATGATATAAAGAAATAATTTTTATTTTCAAAAGAAATGAAATTTTAGTTTTATTAGCGTAGATTTATCTTAAGTCAGGATCTATCAAGTGTTTAGAGGGATCAAATTTCGCACTCAAAAAAGAGGTTTGTATCTCAAGATATTTGATCGCGCCCTTGATAGTTTTTTCTTATTATCTCTCTTTGTCTCACCCCCAAACATACACGCTCTCTTTCCATATCTATCTATCTCTCTCCCTCTGTCATACTCATTAAGAATTTTTTTTTTTTTTTTTTTTTACTATACTTTACTAGATTTAATCCCTAGTTCTAAGTATTATTCTAATCTACAAGTCTATGTAAATTTTAACCTTATTTCTTTCCTCAAACCATAGCAGGGATACATAATGTATTGTGAAAGTGTTAATTACCTTACGAAAATTATTGTAGCATATAATGAAACATATTAAGGTTTGACATTGGAAAATTAAAAAAAAAAAAACAATAGCATTGCACACAGCTACCACTACACCCATAATAAATATACCTATCAGTTGTAATGCTTCCACCAACGCATGAGCTAGCATATTTAATTCCATTAAGAACCTAAGTACCTGCGTTTATGGTGCTTGTACAACTAGCGGAGTACTCCGGATCACGATGCAACTCATAGAAATCACCTGTTGAAATCTTCTCCGTTGATCCTAGCGAGATCAACAGTCCGAAGTTTGGGTGGGAATTTACTCGATTCCTCCGCAAACCCTAGCACCTCCCGACACTTAACTCTGGGAATGGTTTATGCTAGGTTCATTCTTCCTCTGTTTGCAGTGAATCCAGATAGCCAAGGCTCCGCCTCTGCGAAGAACCTTTCCGCATTTTCATGAGGCTAATGGAATATTTCTTCGTCGGTGTTGAGCCTTACACTAAGGGACTTCTCTGCAAAGTTTTAATGTTGGATGGTACACCTGTTAATGCGAATATGTCCCTGGAATTTGAATGGGTTTCATGATTAACAAAGGTATTACAACCGTTGTTTCTCTTAGGGAATTTCTTCTTAGGATTCATGCATAATTTTCGTTTTCTTTTCAACTGCTTGCAGCTTACAAGGTTTGCTCCTGTTTATTGAATCTAGTAGTACCTGTAGGAAGACGCCCGAATGGCAGCCTCAAACCTTACAAGTAACTTACCAGATAACCCTTCATCACTATTAAATAATTCCTTCATTCACGATTTCTTGTGCTACATGGTTTATCTATCTTATCCAGCAGTGTCGGTTACTGATAACTATATTTTGTTTTAATTTATTCGCAGGTTGGTTCTAACCCTTGGGGTAGGTGTTATCTAGTTCATACTTGATTGTTTTTCAAAGATTTTAACCCATCTAATGCTTCCTGCAGAATTTCCTCCAGGTATGTAATACCCAACAACAACTTTGCTCTCATAAATCTACTGATGCGGCCTTCCTTCTTCCTCAGGGATTTTTAAATGAGAAAGAGGGTTTTCCAATATTGGCTAGTTTATTGCTAACAGAATCTAGGTTCAGATTTTTTTCTTATTGGCAGTAGTCATGATGTAAAGCTTCTCGATATTTGAGATTATGGGTTTTCTGTTGTCAAGGCTCAACATTTGCAAAGTTATTTTTCTTTCTGTAATATTCATGTATATTTTTGCTACCGTACCCATAAGGGTTTTAATACATTCCTCTGGTATAAGTATATATAAGAAATTGCTTTTAATACATAGTTGACTGTTATGTCTCTCCTTATGGATGGTTTGCATAACTAGTATTTCTACTTCTTTTCTTAATTTATGTAAGCAGTAACTCCGTATATATATTCGTCTCTTATTGAAAAAAAAATGGGGCCTTCACACCCAGTGATAATTCCTTTCACATTTACATTGTTTACTAGATTTCGCTCTTAATTGTTCTCATGATTTAGCCGAACTTCGCTTGGCTCTGTTTTATATAAATATAGTTTTTATTCTGGGTTTGGTCTCTCAATATAATCAAAAGGTCTGTTTTGAATATTTCCAGCCCCTTATAGATCTGGGTTTTCTATAATAATGCATTCAGAGTTTTCTATTTTTTTTATACCGTTGAAGTTGGGAAAAGAGTATAGAAATCTTATTTTCTACAATACTTTCCCCTTTTCTCTTGCATGTATTTTGTTCTGTAATGTGAAAAATTTTAGAAAGGATTTTTTCCCTTATAGTCTGATTTGGTGACCGGACCACCCTTCATAGTGTCCATGTTTAATTTATTTATAAGGATGAGGTATCATGGGCAGGGTTTTACCCAAACCCAAGGTCAACAGTCCGGATAATCTCTCTTAGGTTTAACCTAAAAATTTAACCTAAAGTTTTAGTTTCTTTTCCTATACTTATTTCACAAATTTTCTCCTTCCTTAACAAATTCCCAGTAAGTCAGAGAAAATAAGGATAGAGAAACACTACTTTATAGAATTTTTGATATATACATTCCTTCTGTTACTTGCACAGTTTACAAAATTTTCTAATAAGCACCGTCTATCTGCTATTAGTATAATTTCAAAATTTCTAGAAAATTTACAGTCTTTCTGTCGTTTAACATGATTCAAGAACTTATATTAAACACATTCTTTCTGCTATGATCATAGTTCCAGAATTAACATTAAACTACACAGGAATCCTGTTTTTTGCAGGCTCTCTTGCTAAAATGTGTATATATATATATATATATATATATATATATATATATATATATATATATATATATATATATATATATATATATATATATATATATATATATATATATATATATATAGGATTTCTACTTGCAGCTAAAGAAATCAATCAGAATTCATAAAGTTTACTTATCTGATTAGAAGATTATAGCTGTGGTCCTCCCAACCTTCAAGAGAGGTGATTACGTCCTTCTCCTGCCCCCGTGCTCCAATTCCTAGAAAGGTACGGGTTAACAGTGGATTCTCTTTCTGTTATGACCTCAGGATATTCAGTCCAGATAGTGCCAGAAAATTAGTGTTCAGGTTTTTCTGAGTGTTTTTCCACTGGTCTCTACCAGCTCTAGAAAATCCACACTCCCCTTCCAACTACAGAAAAACCCCTACTCCTCACTAGAATCCATCTCTTATTCCCATGGGAGTAGGTAATTGTTTTCCCAACTGCCCCCAACCATTTCCAGTTCTTGGAAAACTTTACCATCAACTTTTGTCTTTTATGAAACTAATTATCTTAATTGTTTCATTATTCCTAACTATTTCCTCATAAAATAAAGAAATTTTCTACACAATAATAATTCCAGTCTTTTTGCTTAACATCATAATTAAAAATTGTCTTTTAACTAGACACAACTAGTTATCTTTAATGAGGTTGTCACATCTTCCCCCCTGGAAGTAACATCGTCCTCGGTGTTTTTATTCTAACTCTGAAAAGAGCTCTGGGTAAAATTCGCGCATGAATTTTTCGTCCTCCCAAGTAGCCTCCTCAAGGCCAAAGTGCTTCCAATGCACTTTAACCTGGGTGATGACTCGCTTGCGGAGCATGATTTCTCTCTGGTCAAGTATGCGTTGCGGCTCGACTAGGAATTCACCGTCCTGTTCTACCTGCAACAACAAGGTTCCATGTCAATTTCTTCATCAAAATATATATCTTAAGTTAGTATTCTTATTTTTATCCTACCTCTATATTTTTCCAATGTATTACGCGCTTTGCATCATGCACATAACGCTTCAACAGGGACACATGAAACACATTGTGTACTCGAATGTAGTTGGGTAAAGCTAACTGATAAGCTACAGGTTCCACAAAATCTGGGAGCCAACTTGGCACAAGATGTCCACCACAGGGTACTCCTCTTTGGTTTGATCCTCACGTGCACATGGCCTCCCACTTCGAATTCCCGATAAGACCTTTATTGTCTGCATAGATCTTTTTCCGATCTTGTGCAGCCTTTAGATTTTGTCTTATTTTCTTTACCTCTAATTCCATTTCAGCAAGCATCTCAGGTCCCAACATTAATTTTGTCTTGGGGTTGTTCCAATTTATGGGCATGCGACACTGCCTCCCATACAAGGCCTCGAAAGGACTCATCTTCAGGGACTCCTGGTATCCGTTGTTGTAAGAAAATTCAACAAGGTGCAGATACTCTTCCCATTTAGTTGGATATTTCATTACATACATGCGCAGCATGTCTTCCAACACTTGGTTTACTTGCTCCTTTTGACGATCATTCTGGGGATGATAAGCTGTGCTGAAGTTTATCTACGTTCCCAGTCCCTAAAACAAGGTCTTCCAAAAAGCAGAAGTAAACTTAACATCCTGGTCTGAAATAACTGTTTTTGGAATTCCATGCAATCTGAAAATTTCCTTCATAAATATGTCGGCTATCTGTACAGTCTTGTAAGTAGACTGTATAGGTATAAAATGTGCATATTTACTCAATATGTCTACTACTACCATGATGGAGTCATTTTTTATTTTTGTTCGAGGTAAGCTTGTAATGAAATCTAGGGATATGACCTCCCACTTCCATTCAAGTATAGGTATGGGTTGCAACAACCCCGCTGGGTGTTGATGCTCCACCTTCACCTACTGACACTCCAAACATTTACTTAGATATTCAGCAATGTTTTTACGCATACCAGACCAGAAGAATATTTTTCTAATCGCGGTCAACATTTTTTGGTATCCTAGGTGACCTACATAATTGTTGCGATGATACTCATTCATTATCATCTCTTCCAAATACATACAATTAGGCACATACACTTTACCTCGAAAAGTGAGCATCTGATCTTTATTTATTCCATACTCAGATGTGCCTCCTTGCTTCCTGATTTCTTGCATCCGTTGCCATAAAAATTGGTATTTAGGATCTTTTTGCGCTTCTTCCCTTACTTGCTCCAAAAATTTACTTTCCAGCTGATTATAATATAGCTCATATATACCATGTAATTTTCTTCTTAAAGCATCAGCTACCCGATTTTCTTTCCCCTTCACGTGTTGAATATCCATATCGAACTCACTTAGGAAAGCATTCCATCTTTCCTGTCTTGAGTTTAAATATACTTTCTTGAAGTAACTAGTCAATCTGCTATGATATGTTTTTAATACAAACTTTGTTCCCAGCAAGTAGTGCCTCCGCACCTGGAGCGCATGTACCACTGCTGTTAGTTCTAGATCATATGCTAAATATCTTTGTCCATGATCTTTCAACTTCCTTGATTCATATGCCACCACTTTGCCTTCTTGAGATAAAACTTCCCCAACACCTTCTTTACGTGTGCCTGTACATACTTCAAATTCTTTGTTGGGATCAGCTACCCTTAGCACAGGTGCAGTAGTTAAAAGATGTTTCAGCTTTTCAAAGTCGTTCTAACATTCAACCGTCCATTTGAAAACTCTTCCTTTCCTCTACAAGGAAGTAATAGGAAAGGCTATTTTAGAAAATCCTTCAATAAATCTTCGGTAATACGTAGCTAATCCCATAAAGGATCTAATGTCTGCCACATTTTGGGGTACTCAACATTCCATGATTGTTTTGATATTCTCTGGATCAACAACAATTCCATCTACTGAAATCACATGACCCAAATACTGGATTTTTGTTTTAAATAAATCACATTCGTTGAACTTAGCTTACAGTTGATGTTTTCTTAACATTTCCAGCACAATCCTCAAATGTTCCTTATGTTCTTCCTAATTTTTAGAGTAGATCAGAATATCATCTATAAATATAAGTATAAAACTATCCAGGAAAGGATGAAATATTCCATGCATTAACCTCATAAAGGTTTCTAGTGCATTTGTTAACCCAAAGGGTAACACCACAAATTCATAATTTCCATACCTAGTACAGAATGTTGTCTTGTAAATGTCTTCATCCTTGATTCGAATCTAGTGATATCCAGATCTTAAATCTATCTTGGAAAACACTATGGCCCCCTTTACTTTATCAAACAAATCATCAATCCTTGGTAAAGGGTACTTTTTATTGATTGTTAGCTTGTTGAGTTTCCTATAGTCCATGCACATTCGCATGGTCCCATCTTTCTTCTTCACGAAAAGTACTGGTGCTCCCCAAGGGGACACACTTGGACGAATGTAACCTTTATCCAACAGTTCCTGTAACTACATTTTCAACTCAATTAATTCTAGCACACTCATTCTATAAGGAGCCCTTGACGCAGGAGAAGCTCCTGGAATTAACTCTATGGTGAAGTCAATGTCTCTTCTTGGTGGCAATCCAGGAATATTTTCTAGAAACACATCCAGGAATTATTGTACCACAGGTATATTTTCCATCATAGGCAATTTTTCCTTGGAATCTGCATACCCCACCTATATAGCATATATCTAGCATCCCTTCCTTATACTCTTATTCATTTGGGATGTTGTAATTGGGCATAATTGTAGTGGCTTTTTGATTCCTTGAATCTCTCTACGCATTCCATCGTGCATTCTGTAATAAATAATCTTTTCCTTACAGTCCACTAAGGTCCAATGCTTTTCTAACCAATCCATGCCTAGCAATACATCATAGGACCCTAATGGAAGAATATTCAGATCTACTTGTAACTGTTGTTCTGAAATTTCCAAGGTACATTTTGGAATTTTGGCAATTACCTTTCGTTTTGATCCAGTGGCTAACTGTACCAGCCATGAACTTTTAAATTTTTGTTCCTTCAATTTGCACAGTTCCACTATTTTGGGACTAACATAGCTCAGACTTTCACCTGGGGCTACCAAAATAGAAACATATTGAGTTAGTAATTTACCTTCCAGTTCAATCATTGTTGGTTGATAATCCACCTGTCGGTCTTCCAATGCCGCATTAATATGAGGAATGTTTCGCGTCACATCACCTATTGTAGAGGCTTCCTGCAAGTTTGCAGCTGTGTCATTCCTTGCTTGTTGGGGACAATTTTTATAGTAGTATGCTTCGCCACACCCCCAACACTGTAAAGGTGGCTTAGTCACCTACCCTTGCTCAGGCTTGTTGGATGCTTCTGTAGGTTTTTTCTTCTGTTGGCCATTTGGTCCTTTGGTGATTTATGCCAAACTGCTTGCTGACAAAGTTACATGCAGAATTCCTAAAGTTACTGCTTTTGGCGCCTTTGAAATTTGAGTTACTTTTTTGTCCTTCCTTCGGCTGCCAATTTTTGCCAACCTCCCCTTTAGCTTTGGACTGCTAATAGCACATTCGTGCTTTACGAATGGCTTCATCCATTATTCGGGGGTTTACAAATTCTATTCGCTCCTTCATGTGTATTGGCATCTTGCTCAGAAATATCTGCACCTTAGCCTTTTCCTCTCGAAGATATGGAACGTATTGCAACAGAGAGCTAAACTTAGTGATATATTCATCCATAGTCATCTATCCCAGCCTTAAGTCATGAAATTCTTTAGATTTTTCGTCATAGAATCGTTTTTTCAGATACTTGTCCTTAAAATATTGTTGGAATGATTCCCATGTGACATCTTGTTCTTCAATGCTGCATATATTATTCACTTCCTCCCACCACAGAGTGGCTTTCTCTCTTAATTGGTATATGGCTAATCTGGCCTTCAGGTTGTTGTTATATTCATACACCTGAAAATACTAGTTTATGTTTATTAACCATGCCTCTACCACCTCCTCAGCCTCACCATCAAATGTTGGTGGTTTTATTTTACGAAATTCCCCTTGAAGCTCTAATCTCTACTTCTTAACCTCTTTCTGGTTTGACAGATTGCTAGATTCTTCCTCATTATAATTTTTATTCTTACTTAGCTGGGATGGGCTTCTTTCCACTCTGTCTGTGGTGTTGTTTCTTGTTTGCTGCTCATTTTCTTCTTGCATGGCTATGTCAGTACCAGGATGTTTCACCTCCTGGTTTTGTTTATCTGACAGGATCTTTAATATCTTTTCCTGGTCCTGCAATAATCGTTCACTATCTTTTCGAACACTCACCATTTCCTCTTATAATTGTTTTACCATATTCAACATGAAGCTAGTTTGATGTTGTTGTTCCTCCAACAGCCTACTAGTTTGTTGGTGTTGTTCGACACTTAATTGAACCCACATTTCTGGGTTCATTACTGGTTGAGCCTGGGGTTCACCGGTGTCTTGGGGGGTTTGTTGTACATTTCCCCTTCTCATGATGTTTCCTGCTAAACTCTATGCATTAATATAAATACAGCTTTATCGTTAGTTGACCCTTAGGGTCTCAGCATATGAACGCTACTCTAATACCACTTGTCACAATCATCAAGATTTTTTTTTTTTTTTTTTTACTATACTTTACTAGATTTAATCCCTAGTTCTAAGTCCTATTCTAATCTACAAGTCTATGTAAATTTTAACCTTATTGCTCTCCTCAAACCATAGCAGGGATACATAATGTACTGTGAAAGTGTTAATTACCTTACAAAAATTATCGTTGCATATAATGAAACATATTAAGGTTTCACATTGGAAAATAAAATAAAATAAAACAATAGCATTGCACACAGCTACCACTACACCCATAATAAATATAACTATCAGTTGTAACGGTTCCACCAATGCATGAGCTGGCACATTTAATTCCATTAAGAACCTAAGTACCTGCGTTTATGGTGCTTGTACAAGTGGTGAAGTACTCCGAATCACGATGCAACTCATAGAAATCACCTGTTGAAATCTTCTCCGTTGATCCTAGCAGGATCAATGATCCGGAGTTTGGACGGGAATTTACTCGATTCCTCCACCAAACCTAGCACCTCTCGGCCCTTGACTCCGTGAAGGGTTTCTTCCAGGTTCATTATTCCTCTGTTTGCAGTGAATCCAAGTAGCCAAGGCTCTGCCTCTGCGGAGAACCTTTCCACATTTTCATGAGGCTAATGGAAGATTTCTTTGTCAGTGCTGAGCCTTACACCGAGGGAATTCTCTGCAAAGTTTTAATGTTGGAAGGTACACCTATAAAGGCAAATTTCTCCCTGGAATTCAAATGGATTTCATGATTAACAAAGGTATTACAACCGTTGTTTCTCTCAAGGAATTTCTTCTTAGAATTCATGCATTATTTTCATTTTCTTTTCAACTGCTTGCAGCTTACAAGGTTTGCTCCTAGGACCTGTAGGAAGATGCCCGAATGGCAGCCTCAAACCTTCCAGGTAACTTACTAGATAACCCTTCATCACTATTAAATAATTCCTTCATTTGCGATTTCTTGTGCTACATGTGGTATTTGTCTTATCCAGCAGTGTCGGTTACTGATGAATATATTTTGTTTTAATTTCTTCACAGGTTGGTTCTACCCCTTGGGGTAGGCGTTATGTAGTTCAGACTTGATTGTTTTTCAAATATTTTAACCCGGCTAATACTTCCTGTAGAATTTCCTCCAGGTATTTAATACCCAACAACAACTTTGCTCTCATAAGTCTGTTGATGCGGCCTTCCTTCTTCTTCAGGGATTTTTAAAGGAGAAAGAGGGCCTACCAATCTTGGCTAGTTTATTGCTAACAGAATCTAGGTTCAAATTTTTTTCTTGTTGGCAGTAGTCATGATGTAAAGCTTCTCGCTATTTGAGATTATGGGTTTTCTATTTTCAGGGCTCAACATTTGCAAAGTTCTTTTTCTTTTTGTAATATTCATGTATATTTATGCTACCGTGCCCATAAGGGTTTTAATACATTCCTCTGGTATAAGTATATATAAGAAACTAGTTTTAATACATATTTGATTGTTATGTCTCTCCTTATGGATGGTTTGCATAACCAATATTTCTACTTCTTTCTTAATTTATGTAAGTAGTAACTCTGTATATATATTTGTTGCTTATTGAAAAAAAAACTAGGGCCTTCACACCTAGTGAGAATTCCTTTCGCATTCACACTGTTTACCAGATTTCGCTCTTAATTGTTCTCATGATTTAGCCGAACTTCGCTTGGCTCTATTTTATATAAATATAGTTTTTATTATGGGTTTGGTCTCTCAATATAATCGAAAGGTTTGTTTTGAATATTTCCAGTCCCTTATAGATCTGGGTTTTTCTATAATAATGCATTTAGAGTTTTCTATTTTTTTTTATACCATTGAAGTTGGGAAAAGAGTATAGAAATATTATTATTTATAGTACTTTCCCATTTTCTCTTGCATGTATTATATTATGTAATGTGAAATAATTTAGAAAGGATTTGTTCCCTTATAGTCTAATTTGGTGACCGGACCACCCTTTATAGTGTCTGTGTTTAATTTATTTATAAGGAAGAGGTATCATGGGTAGGGTTTTACCCAAACCCAAGGTAAACAGTCTGAATAATCTCTCTTATGTTTAACCTGAAGTTTCAGTTTCTTTTCCTATACTTATTTCACAATTTTTCTCCTTCCTTAACAAATTCACAGTAAGTGAGAGAAAATAAGGATAAAGAAACACAGATACGATCTTTTTCTATAACCAGCCTACTGTACAGAATTTATGATATATACAGTCCTTCTATTACTTGCACAGTTTACAAAATTTTCTAATAAGCACCGTCTATCTGCTATTAGTATAGTTTCAAAATTTCTAGAAAATTTACAGTCTTTCTGTTGTTTAACATGATTCAAGAATTTATATTAAACACATTCTTTCTGTTGTGAGCATAGTTCCAGAATTAACATTAAACTACATAGGAATATTGTTACTAGCGTTCTCTTACAGAAGTTATGACATATATATATATATATATATATATATATATATATATAAAGAGAGAGAGAGAGAGAGAGAGAGAGAGAGAGAGAGAGAGGGGATTTCTACCTGCAGCTAAAGAAATCAATCAGAATTCATAAAGTTTACTTATCTAATTAGCATATTATAGCTGTGGTCCTCCCAACCTTCAGGAGAGGTGATTACGTCCTTCTCCTGCCCCCGTGCTCCAATTCCTGGAAAGGTACGGGTTAACAGTGGATACTCTTTTTGCTATGACCTCAGGACAATCAGTCCAGCCAGTGCCATAAAATTAGTGTTCAGGTTTTTCTGAGTGTTTTTCCACTGGTATCTACCAGCTCTGGAAAATCCACACTCCCCTTCCAACTAGAGTAGAACCCCTACTCCTCACTGGAATCCATCTCTTATTCCCAGGGGATTAGGTAACTATTTTCCCGACTGCCCCCAATCATTTCCAGTTCTTGAAAAAATTTACCATCAACTTTTGTCTTTTATGAAACTAATTATCTTAACTATTTCATTATTCCTAACTATTTACTTATAAAAGAAATAAATTTTCTGCACAATAAAAATTCCAGTCTTTTTTCTTAACATCATAATTAAAAATTGTCTTTTAACTAGTCACAACTAGTTATCTTTAATGAGGCTGTCACACCCTCCCTCCCTCTTTCTCTTCCTCTCTGCCTCTCTCTCTTCCCTCTGGCACTCCTCTCTCGCTCACTCTCTCTCCATTGCTCCCTTATCACTCCCTCTCACTCTCCACCTTTCTCCCTCTATGTCTTTCTTCTTCCTTCCCTCTCTCTCCCATTGCAACTCCATCTCTCTCCTTCTCTCTCTCCCTTTCTCTCTCACCTCCCTTTGTCTCTCCCCCTGTAATATTCCCAAATTTTCACATCACATTTGAAATATTAGAGTCCTTGATTTTCTTAATGAATTAAGTAAATAAAAAGGTGGAGGGACCCACAATCCTCAATAAGAATAAATATCCACTTTGTGTGTGTGAATGTGGATTAATTTAGACTAGATCTGCAAAAAGAGGTAGTTGAGCAACTACTAATGTGAATGAGATTGGAGATCCTGTCTCATTTAATGAGAGATCATGGAGGTTTGATTTATTCAACTAAGATCTTGAAGATGTCAAACAAAGGGTCATTGCGCATTAATGATCAAGTGGTGGAGGATCATGTGAAAATGAAGCACACATGATGGAAGAGGTGTATATTGCACCTAGATTGTTTGGTTGATTTTTTCAAACAGCGGAGTCCCACTTGGAGGATCTTGTCCACAGGAGACAACACAGTTGAGATTACGGCCAAGGCTTGGGATGGCTCAATCATTATAAATGAGATGAAGGCAAAGGTGAAAGGCATCTTGGCTTATTTGATGTATGATCTTTTAGATCTGGAATTGTCAAGTGACATTCCACTGCATTCTTGGGCTGTTTAGCAGAGATTGCAGGTGTTGTTTAGCACAGGGTGTTCCCAGGCGGGAATCCCTCCTCTTTCCTTGAGTGATCTCTAAGGAAGAGGTTTGTAATTCATTATACATTAGGCTTTAAGTGCCATTTCCTTTTTCTACTTTCTGCAGAACATTTATATTCAGAAATCTGCAGATTTCTAAAGATCAGTTTGGAAGGTGGAGGTTGTCTTCAGTACTTCAGTTGGAGAACAAGGTGAGGGATTATTCCCATCACTTGGGCTTATAGATCAGCACTCCCAAAGCGACATTGCAGATCTTTCATCAGGCCAAAAGTAATTGACCTCCTAGTAGCAATATTCTCCTAAATAATAACGTTATCCATATTACAGATATGAAAGGAGGAAGGAAGTTGCTAGTACTTCAGCTAGCAATCCAGTGGAGGATCATTCCTCCACATTTCCATCAGTCTTTCCATCAGCTTGGAATTTATTGTAGCATATTTCAGCAGGCAGAAGGCCTCTCTTCCCCTCACAGTGTAGTTTTCAGAGGCAGTTGTGTTGCAGTAGCTGCAATCATCTTTTAAGGATTGAGAAGCTAGATCTAGATCTTCTAGCTCATAGATCTGAGGAAGGGATCAACCCTTCAATAATAGATCTGATCTGAGCACACATTTCAGCCATCTATTCTTCAGATCTTTATTTCCCAGCAGATCAAGGATCAAACCCTAGGGAGGTGATTTTTCCAAAGTTGCAGATCTGGAAAATCCTTTCTGGGTTATCTTGGGAATCCATCACTGTGGCTAGATCTTGAATCTTGGCATCATCAAAGCTCCAGTTTTGAGTAGATCTGCATTTCTATTTTCAGCCTGCAACTCCATGTTTATATTCTGCTGAAGAGACAGTGCAGTATTTGCTGCAGAGCCTCTCCAGTTACACTGTACCTGTTGCACACATATTTTCAGGGTGATCCTAGCTCATCTCTTTGACTAGATCTACATATATTTTGTATTGTTGTAACTGAATCATCTCCAATATAATAAAATGGCTCAGCTCTTTCTGCATATTCTGATTTGTACTTAGATTTATTGCTTATCTTGCTGTAAGTTCTTATTTTTTGTGAAGTATTACTACATTCTCCCTTTTGGGATATTACACCCCCCATATTATATAAATTCCACATCTTTAAGTATGAAAGTATTCTCATTTTCAATTTTATTAAAACCTTAATTTAATTTCTATGAGAATATTTTAGTATTCATGAGAATAGAGGATTTAGATATATCTCAAAATTAATTATAACATTTTTTCTTAAAAAAATGTTATAAATTAAATTAATATAAAAGAAAATTATTCTGAAATAAGTTATGGTTTTCGCGCATGTAGAATTGATGAACCATGGTATTGTAACAAAACCTATTTACAAATTAATAATATCCATAGTAAAGTCCATGGTTCTTGTCATATTGTTGAAAAATATTTTGATTGTGAAACAAGTTATGATTTTTTGGCGTGTGGTATTGATAAGTCATGGTATTAGCACATGCTATTATAAAGAAGTTTATTCACAAGTTCATAATATCAATGACAAAGTGGGGGTGAATATCCATGATTAAGAATCTCGTCATATTGCTATAAAATATTTTGATTGTGAAATAAGTTATGTTTTTTTGGCATGTGGTATTGATTAGCCATGGTATTGTAACAAAGTCTATTTACAAGTTAATAATACCCATGGTAAAGTGGGGGTGAATATCCATGGTTAAGAATACTTTCATATTGTTCTAAAATATTTTGATTGTGAAATAAGTTATGTTTTTTGGGCATGTGGTTTTGATAAGCCATGGTATTGGCCCATGGTATTTTAAGAAAGCCTAATTAAATTAAAAGTTAATAATATCAACCGAGGGTGAATATCCATGGTTAAGAATCTTGTAATATTGTTATAAAATATTTTAGTTGTGAAATAAGTTATGGTTTTTGGGCATGCTTGTTAATAAGCCAGCGTATTGTAACAAACCCTATTCACAAAATCAAAATATAACAAATTGTTTTTTATTATTTTTATTACTTTAACTTTTTATTATTAATTGAATATTTAAATGTTTGTTAATTTTTTTCTATTTTTTAATTAAGCTTACTCTTAAAATTGTTTACATACTTACATTACATCTACACATCTACTCTATACTGGGTTGTAGAGCGCCCGCAATAAGAAATAGTTGTTATTTTCAAAAGAAATTAAAATTTAATTTTATTATAGTTTATAAAATTATATATTATTTTAAACAAAATTAATTGGTTGCATTCACATTTACTAAATAGAAAGGGTCCCTTACAAGATTTTCCATAGTGATTAACAAAATTAATTAGCTACAATCAAATTAATCGAATAGAAAATTCTTAAAATGCAAAGATTATTATTAATGAAAAAATGGGTATTTCGTAATTATCTATTTTACAAGTGGATATAATCATATTTCACTTCATTTATATTATTATTAATATTAGTTACTTGTGTTTATTAAGGTGTATGTGATGTACAAGATGTGCGGAAGAGAACGAAGCTAGAGTTTGCAACCGCAACCATGGTGGCAGGCTAGGGTTCACTATATCAGTTATTTTTTCTACAAGGATGGGGTTTTACATCATAAAAAATGGTATTTGGAATCTATTATTCCCCACCATTTTACTTTTATGGTCATTTGACTACATGTGGCCCATTTTCTTGTCGTTTGTTTTGACAGTTGGAGGTTTGTGATTCTTTTGGCATCAGATGACAATAGAATACTCGTTTCTCTCAAAATTGTATACTCCCTCTGTAGTGCATGGCATTGGAGAACATTATGGATTATGAACCTAGGGAATCATTGTGTATGAGTATTTTTGGGGATATATTGGGCAAAATACAAAACCCTCCTAAATCCACATATTTTTTGCCAAATGCTCTAGGTGTTTGTGGTATATCCATTTCTACGATGGGGGAGGCCCCAGAAAAGGCATTTATTTCGGGAAAAAATGATGTTTCCAATGTTAGACACATTTCTAGCATCAGGGAGGAAACTTGACATCTTTTCGAGGGCTGGAGTTTTGGATTTTTGGTCCTGGTTTGGGGTTCGAGCCCCTCTATACTTGTTTCTCTCTCATATTTCTCCTAAAAAACTCTCCTTTGGTCAAACCTGGTCAGTCGAAAAAATTTGAATTTCTAGATGTATTGGATTTTTCAAAGGGGCTTGATTCGGCGAGTGACCTCTAACATAATATTTTTCTTTCGGATGTTAATTCCTTTCAATTTTTGAAGCCTCACATCTTTGGTGCGGGTAATCCAATTGGTTCTCATGTTATTGATCCTCCTATTAGGTTGGCAAAGTCTCAAATTATTCCTACTATGTCCTCGAAGGTTATATTGAGTAAAAGCTCTAATTATATCAAGGTTAGCCCGTTAAGAAGCCCCATTGCATTAGAAAGACTAACCACTCCAAATAATCACTAGTCTTGGGGGGTGATGTCAAGATGAATTGAGTCTCAACGTTGGTTGAAAAATATTTGGTGGGAAAAGTTCAATGTCATCGGTTTACTATACAAACCCTAAGATAATGGTTCAAAGAAGACATTTCTCCTTTGGTTCAAGCCCCTCTAAGTGTTGTAATGATGGAAAAAGGATGGATTCACCTGAAGGTTGCAGAAGTAGCATATGCTCATCTTATTCAACATGCATGGCATATTGATTCTTCTCTTGTCCTATTTAAATTTTGGATGTCATTGTTTGATGCTCTACGGAAGCATTCAGACTTGGTCCCTCTATGGGTTGGTCACCCTAGATTACCATTAGCATTATGAGATGACCAAATTTCCAAGACATTGGGAATTCAATTGGTTCCTATCTTGCACATGACTCGACATATCTCTCCTTTGGGAAAATTTCCATGGCAAGAATTTTTATCAAGGTCAACCTTAGGAATGGTCTCCCAACAAAAGTGTTCTTAGAGGGGAGGAGGGTTTTATTAAGGACCTGGATTATGAGGGGGTCCCTTTTAAGTGTCGATGTTGTCACCAATATTTTCATCTTGTCAAACATTTTTTAGTCATTCCTTTGATGGAGGATGGGTAAGATAATTTATTTGGGGGGACTCAATTCCACATAACAGGATTCCATTGTCATGCAGGGAGAAATATGGCCTTCTTAGGAGATCTGAAGAGATGATTTCCACTGCAGTTGCACCTCCCCTGGACCATATGATCATGGATTGCAGACTATAGGTCCCCCTGGAGTATTCTATTCCATGTACATTTCATACTTCTTCCCCTTGTATATTTCATATGTTCGAACAAATAAAGGAATGTCCTATTACTTGTTCTCTCGTGTGCTTGGTTTCTTGTTTGCTTGCTGCCCCCCTCTCCTTGTTTTCTGGCCCTTTTTGCATCCCTTCTTATGTTTAATTTTCTTACTCATAAGTTCCTAGTTATTTCTCTTCTCTAGTCACTTCTCCTTCCAACTCATGCTCTTGCTCTTCGAGGGGAGGCTATGTTAGAAATTGTAGCAAGAAAGGCTAAATTTAACTTGTGCCTTAGTCAAATTTAGTAATTCGATTTTCCACATTAGCAGGATGACTTGGATTCTAGTAACTTGTGTGACATGGCTTTGTCTACTAGTTTACTTAGTAAATTCAGGTTATAGGTTAGAAGTAGAATTGTGCATGTAGTGATTACTAAAATTTAGCAATCTAGTTCAGTTATTTTCAGTTTGACTCAGTTAACTAAGCTCAAGTAATTAGTTGAGTCATTTGAAGGTTAGTTGAGTGGTAGAATTGTTGTTAACTTAGTGATCTCTAAGTTAAAATAGTTAATCAGCTAAAAATAGCCTAGGAATGCATGTAATTCGAATTGCATAGCTATAGTGGAGGAAAAGGCATATTGCTATTATCAATTGTATACTAGTTGAGTGTACATGATTGGAAGTTAAGCATGTGAATCATTCCATGTGAATTGCACAAGAAAATAGGAGAAAATTCCTATCTTTTAGGAGCTAATTTCCTCCAAGATTGCGCAAGGAAATAGGAGTAAGTTGGGTCCTTGAATTGGCTAAGTGTTGGCCAGAGCAGGATAATGAACAACAAAATAGGTTTACAGTGCAGGGTGTGCTTCAGGATCAAAGCAAGACATTGTAATAGTTTCTCATTCTCATCTAATTAATGAAAATCACCAGATGGGTTTTTTCCTAGTTGGGTTCCCCTATAAATCATTGTGTTCTTATGTTGTTTTAATGGTTGCATGTCATTGCACGTGTTTCTAAATTATGATTCCCATTACACAAAATAGTAGATGAAATTTGTAATGTCTTATTTTCAGTTCAAATACATCATTAGTAGAAAATATCTATCAATTTATACATGGTATCAGATCATAAATCACACTAGAAACCATTTTATAGAGCATCTCCTTCAAATATTTCAATTTTTAGATTCATTGAAGCAGTATTCTTCCGTGCGGGAAAATATCTTTCAACAGGTTGAGATTGGAGTATGCCCTTGAGGGAACCTCAAATTTCATAGCTTAGAAGGATAGGATGGAAGCAGTGTTCGATGATAATGGAGTCTTAGAATACACCAAAACTGGCATTCCACAACTAGGAACATTTGATGCACAACCAGGATACTATAAAATCCATGAGGATCATCTTGGAGGGTGTGAGAGACCACATAGTAACAAATTTACATGGAAAAAAGACTATATTTTCTATGTGGAAGACCCTCACTAAGTTATTCGAAAATAGCAGTGGTACCAGGAAATTGGAATTGAGGGAAAAGCTCAGTAACATCCGCATGTAGAAAGGAGAAACCATTCCACATTACCTCTCCAGGTTCACTCAGTGTTGAGATGAGCTTGGAGGAGTTAGAGAAAATATTCCCTCTTCAGAACTAGTGAGCCTAACTCTCCTAGGCCTTACAAAATCCTAGTACAACTACCAATACTATGTAAATGGAAGTGAAAAATTACCAAATTGGGAGAGACTTTGCTCCGATCAGGGGCAAGAAGAAATTCGGCAAAGCACTAGAGATATAGTAACATCCAAATCTGAGGAGGAAGATCATTTTTCCTTTGTTGGGAAGTGCAAGAAAGGAAAGGGAAAGAAGGCCCAAAGAAAACCAAAGACCAACTAGAACAATGGTAAGAAGAAGGACTTAAGGAAAATAAAAAAATTTCACTGCCATGAATTCGAGCACTATGCAACAAAGTGTTCATACAAGATGTCTAACAAGAAGCCTTTAGGAGGAGCAGTAGGTGAAGCACTTGCCTCACAATCTGAATTAGACTTCACCCTAGTTACATGCATGGCTAGCACTGTGATGGGGAGTGTGTGGTATCTAGATCCAGGTGCCTCGTTCCATATGACAGGATCTAAAGAATTCTTCAGTAGCTTAGAGGAGAAGGATCTCAAGATGCACATAGAACTTGGGGATGATGGGCGGTATAGTACCAAAGGAATTGAAATTTTAACCTTTAAGAGGGAGTCAGACTCCCATCTTCATCTGAAAGATGTTATGTATGTATTTGGGTTGAAGAAAAAATTGATCTATATAGTTTTATTAGAGGATCGTGGCTATGATGTTTCTTTCAGTAGGGGGAAAGCCTTTTTGAGACATGTAGCAACCGGGAATGTGAAACATACTGGATTTCAAGTGAATAATCTCTACAAAATTGAGGTTGAAGCTTGTGTTTCATTAAGCATCAAGGTAGAAGAAGTGCAGAGTTGGGATGTTGGATAACTCTGTCACAGGCACATGGAACACTTACACCATGTAGCCTTAAAAATCATGTAGCAAATTACCAACAATATCTTGAAATGCACCCTTCACCAGCATGATTTCTGCAAGGGACGCACATTGGGGAAATATGTCAAATTCACCTTCCAGGGTCGAGATAGTAGAGCTAGATAAATCTTGCAGCAAGTCTACTCTTATGTATGTGGACTATTTTTTACATCCTCTACAACAAAACACGTGTATTATGTAATTTTTGTTGATGACTTTTCAAGAAAATATTGGATCTTCTTCATGTGTAATAAGGATGATTCTTTGTCAAATGTTTTTTAATTCAAAGCATTGGTTGAAAAGGAGACTAGTCATAAATTGAAATCCATGAGAAGTGATGATAGAGGAAAATATGTATCTAACTACTTCAAGAAATTTTGTACCAAAGAAGGTATTGGAAGATAACTGATAACACTCCATAAACCATAACAAAATGAGTGGCTAAAAGGAAGAACAAAGGAATTGTGGGAGCAACAAGAGCCATGTTGCATAATCAAGGGTTGTCTTTACATCTATGGGTAGAAGTGTGCAACACCGCAATTTATTTTCAAAATAAGAGCCCTCATAGAATACTTGGCATGAACACACCTAAATAAGCTTTCTATGGGAGGAAGCAAGATGTATCTCATTTTCGAATTTTTTGGGGCTATTGTGTATTTTCATGTCTCCAAGGATAACAGGAAGAAACTTGAGCCTACAACTAACATGGGAGTTTTTGTAGGATACACAAAGACACCACGTAATTATTGAGTGTATTTACCCTCACTCATGGTGATAATTGTGAGGAGATATCTCAAATTCGTTGAGGAGAAGGCTATGATATGATCTCTAGAGAGAGAGTTGATTATCCCACTAGAGGAGGAGCCTCATGCAGAGATTTGAGATGTTGTGGAGCAGCCACAAATGGAGGAGCATACAAGAGGCAAAGTGGAGGCACCCACTCAACCATAACCTTCTAGAGAGGGGATGAAGAGAACCAGAGAAGCTGAAATAATGGTACAAGAGGCAAGGGAGCATGTGGGAGCTCCTACATCTTAGCGAAGGCGGAGGAGGTCACCAGATAGCACTAGCACATTTGGCCCAATTTTCGACGGCCAAAATGTCGCTCTTGCGACACATAGGTGTCCCAAGAGCAACACTTTAAGGCGGGGAAAAACGTGGTTTCTCTTAACGTCACAATTTCGACACTTTAGTTAAGTGTTGAAAGAGAAACACATTTTCGGTGTTTCCAAAAGTTCGTTGCTCTTCCGACGTTACCTACGGAGCGTCGCTATGCCGACGTTAGCAAGAGTGTCGTTATTCAGACGATACCCTATCACCGCTATTTCGACATTCCATCACCATCGCTATTCCCACGTTTATGACATTTTGAAAAGTACGTCGTAAGTTCCACGTTTTTTACTTTTAGTCGCTCTACCGACGGTTTGCAGAATTCGTCGAAAGTCCGACGTCGTGCAGACTTCGTCGCAAGTCCGACGGTATGCAGATTTCGTCGGTTGTCGTCGCTGTGACGACGTGGAAACCCTTTGTCTCTCTTCCAACGGTTCTACATGTTGGTCGCACTTCTGACAGTTGTAAGTGGATAGCAAGCATCGGAATATCGATGGAAAAAAAACGTATATGGAAAAACAAACGGGTGTAATCTTCTAGTTCAAGGAATACCAATGATATCCGAGAATCTCCCCTTCTTTTAATTCCAATAGTTGATTCAATTTGTTCTTTCATGGTGTTTCGAAGGGCGATATAGATCGCTCACGCTCAAGAGGGATAATTTAGGACCATTTGCGAATTTGGCTCTAAAATTTGCATGAAAAATTTAAGTTTCCGTTAATAATCTCACTGCAATTTGGCCTTGTCAAAAGGTTTTCAATTTCTAATCAAAATAACCAGTCAGCATATGGATCAATTTCTCAGAGTCAAACTCTTTCTAGTGCATTGTCAATTATACATCTATAGTAACATGAAAGAGGCCATTGAAGGAAAACATTCGAAGTTGGACACATGCACTCTACATCTGATGAAAAACAGATAGCTGTTGTGCAGGTTGCTGATATAGACACAAACACATATTTGAAACGTGTTCTAAACAACTTCAGCTACGCTTCTTGATGTCTGGACTTAGGAAACACCACACCCTTTTGCAAATTTCAAATCACATTTCAACAGTTTTGTCCAAGAGCAATCCAGGTGGGGAAGGCATTACAGGATTTATTACAAATCACCAAGGTGAACCCATCTTCATAATGGAGACTCCATAAATAATGTGGCTATAACTTCACCCATCAATACTTTACACTCACAGTGCATATCCGGCAACTTGTTCTTCAAGTGGTTTCCCAAATTATTACAAAATCTATTCAGCATACTCTTTAGCCCTTTTACAACTATCCCAAGCAATTAAACTAGAAATTGGAACCTGTGTTGAAAGAAAATTCATGATCTGATCGAATTATTCAGTGACATACATGTAATGGATGTAAACCTATAATGCATGCAATAGTGTTATGGATCAACTTGCCAACTGCGATGTTAGTTCTCCAAGAACTGAAAGATCCATCCAAGGCTATTGAGACTCGAGAGAATGAAATTCCAGACAATTTCAATAGTGGTATTTTTTATTTGTTCATTCCAGCCTGTCCACCTGATTCACCTCACTCAAATCTGAATCATGATCTTACCAGCTTCCTAGATTAATTGCCAACATTTTCCATTTTGTTGGCAGTTCTTTAACATATAGCCATATTGTTGTTGTTAACAGTTTCTATGTAATGACATGTTGCTCTATCTTCTTTATTTTCTTATGTTTATGGGAGTGGAGTCTAAAGTTGTTACATCACAATATTTTGTGGCATTCATGAAATATGCAGATAGTTGTGTATTATTTGCAGGGCTTCGGATTTAATGACCTCTGCTTTTTTGTGATCTTCTTGTAATCATGTGTTGTTCTATTGATTCCTTCCCAAAGTAAATCAACAAAATTTTTGCGTAATCACTTTAAATTATGAATGTAACGTCAAAAGACATTGACAAATTTATTTAAATTTCAACATCTAACACGTGCAGAGTTTTTTCATTTCCATTTAATCATATAAATATCCTAATTAGTTGGCAATATAATTCAATTTTAGCAAGGCCTTAACATTCATATTTTGAGATTTTTAAGGTTGGGGCAAATGCCTGCAGGAAATATTACCTGCGATATATCTGTGTGGTACAGTTTTTAACTCGTTGAGTTGAACCATGCCTGTGTACTTCATTAATAGCTCTTCTTCATCCCCTTCATTCCTTTTAATTGGTAGTTTAGTTAAAGGAAACCTCAGTTCAGTTAAATCACACCTGCATACTGTTAAAACTTTCAGATTTTTCATCTACATGACAATTGGTGGTAGGTACTATATTCCACATCTCGATATGCTTAACACAGGAAATTAAGTCAATAGTCCAATTGAATCCGACAAATATTTCATATTCACATTTCTGAAGCCAAAATTCCTTCAAACTCGTTATATAACCGAGCGAAGGCGGAAGTACTTCTAGCGAAGACCCTCCTAATCTCAGAAATTCCAAATTTTTGAGGCAAAGAACATCACTCAGGCACTCTTTGAGGTTTTTACCCACCAAATTTAATTTTTCAGGGACTGTTGATTGCCAACTTGGGGAGGAAGTAATTCCATCTGGGAACAAAGTGAGAGATCTAAGCATTCAATCATGATTATGTTTCCAAGTGTTTCACTGAAGATAGTCAAACTGCGGCAACACCTCAAATGCATATATTTCAGTTGCAATAGATTACAGAAGGAATTTGGAAGCATTTTAAAACTTTGAAACTGAGTTAAATCGATGATTTTTATATTTGTCAAATGTCCCATAGAATTTGGAAACATTTCCAAACTTTCACACCGATTTAGATGATGCTTTCTAGATTTTTCAAATTCCCCAGAGAATTTGGAAGCAGGCGGTTATATAACATAAGATTTTACATTATAGTACTTGAACCATCAAACAAGGTTGCATCAATTCCTTTTGGACTCCATCTAATAGCCTTTTAATCACCCTCAACCAATTAGACTAGCGTTTGATGCATCGGCAGATTCAGGATTTTAAACTTCCTAATCCTATATTTCTTTCCATCTAATTTTATTTTACAAAGAGGCTTGCTTTGGGGTATTTTAAATAAAATACATGTCTTTAAACTTCAAATTTTGATCAGAAAGCACGGGAAAAAAGCTGAAAATATGAACATTCTACTTATAAATACAGTGGGTAATATCCTGAGAAGTTCAACATTCTATGTCTAAATAAATAAATGGAAAATTTTCTTCATCTTTGACAATCTGATCAGAAAGCAGGGGCAATATTCTGAAAATTTTAAAATTATTCTTATAAGCAAAATAGACGTGGCCAATTTTATTTAAATTTCGAAATTTAATCAGAAAGAAAGGGAAATATTTTGAGGAATTTCAACGTTCTGCCTACAAACAAAATCGGCAAGTTCTTTAAAATAGGCAAGTAGACAAGTTATTTAAATTTCAAAATATAATCAAAAAACATAGGCAATATTCTGAGAAATTTCACAATCTTCCCATAAATAAAATAGACAGACAATTTTCTTTAAATGTCAAAAATAATTGGAAGCATGGGAAATATTTTGTGAATTCTAATATTCTGATTATAAATGAGATATTCACGGAACATTATTCATCATAAATTAAATATAGACAATTTTCATTTAAGTTCGAAATTAATCAGAAAGCACTGGAAATATTCTGTGAAGAATGTCCACATTGGAGTTGAATTCTAATTAGAGACTCGCAGCTCAGTGTTTTATAGCTCCTAGGCTGAGCAAAAGAATCTTCCATCCAAATCACCAAAATAATTCAAATATGAAAAGAACAACTATATCCCTTCCACAATTGGCAGGTTGTTTGTATTCAAAGGCAATATAACACCAAAGTAGTTTCACAGAAAATGAGGTAGTTAGAATGAGATCGGATCATGTCAAAAAGAAAAAGAAAAAAATCATTAGGGAGAAAAGAATCCATAATGGGGCATATAATAGGAGGACCAGTCAATGCAAAAACAAATTCCATTCAATTCAAATGTACAGTCAATGAACCCACTATGGCGTTGGAAGGGAAATCACAAAGATTTCACAACGATCGATATGGATCACATAAGTAGGAAGGAAAATTCATCCAATGAACTTATGTTGGGTTTTGTATCCACATATACTCTGCCTCAATCAAGTAATTTATGAATATGTGCCCTGTTTGAATCAATGATTGGAATTAATAGAAGGGGATATGTTGTCCTTGAACGGATGACGGATATCATTGGTATTCCTTGAGCTGGAAGGTCTGTCCACTTGTTTGGGCTTGCATTCCCAAAGATAGTAGTTGGCTCGCTATAACCTAGACATACTAGTAACATCTCAACAATGACTCGATACTCTGGCCTCGTGAAAACACATCAAACTCTGACCTCATACTCAGAATGCTTTAAATACACCATCAACATCTCAAATACATTTATAAAATTACAACAATAGGTAGCAATACATTTCATTATGGCACTATGTCATTTAGCATTAGCAACCTTGCAAACACAATGGCATACATATGTTGACACTCTTAGCCATTCACCTCTACAATAATAGCATTGTTATAAGCATATAAAAATACAAACACAACAAGTACACAAGTCTTGAACATCTGATCTATGTGTAACAATCAAATCGATTCATCACACCATTTTTTTTTTAAACACTCTACAGGTATCCAAAAATATTTTTATCGATCTCCAAAGTCTCCAAATTGATCTACTATAGGTTTACAATTCATCTACAAGATATAGAATTGCAATCTATTCGCACTAATCACACAATCTCTCTCTAGGCTACACAACTCAGAAAACATATGATCTCACTACAATCAGACTTCACTACCAAGGCCACATGACATCCAACCTACACACAGACTTCATCATTATGCTAACACACAACACTCTCCATTCTTCACTCCATATATAGGTAGCATCATATCAATACTAAAGCAAAGATATCAAAGTTCCAAGACCTGGGAGCTCCGCTTCTTTCATATTATTCGACCCTTTGATATCCATCCTTTCAAGTTGTGCAAGGCCACAAAGCCCTTATATTTTGGTCAGTGCACCACAATACCTTGAATGCAGAATTATTAGTGCTACTGGCAATGCTCCAACCTCCACCAAATTTCTACAATGCATAATTATTTTTTGTTCCTGTTTATGTTTCGGTGATCCACTATTCCTTGAATGGCATAGTTTTGACCATTCTTATGTTAATTTTCCAACACCCTTTTGCTGAGGTTGGCCTAACATAATTGTTCTATTAGATGTTTTCTATAGGTTTGAAACCTGTCAGTTGCATTTACAAGACTGGAAGGCTATGCTTGAAATTCCTCCAAGGGAGTCAACATAAGAGGATTGTAAAGAGGGAAATGAAACCTACAACTATCATTTCATACTGCTACCTCTAAAGAAGTCCTATTTTTTCCCTCAAAGGGAGGTCTCTATACGTTTCTATACCTGCATTCATTTAATACGTGGTGCATGTGGGAAGGTTCATCAAGTGTATACCCAATTATAAACCATTAAATAGGGTGATTACTCTTGTAGTACATACAAGAGAGGTATTATGATAGAACAAAACAAGTAACATGAAAATATTAATCACATGTCTGAGTGTACACATAATTGATATTCCTATTATGATCTACCATCCATGAAGCTTTCTTTGTGAAATAAACATCAAAAGCACCATGGAAATGCCAAGTCACAAAGGAATTAACATGTCCAAGAATCTTACCATATCAAGAATGGAACATCTTTGTACTAGTGCTTAGCATGGTTACACACTCAAGTGATGGAAATATCTCATATAAAGACCAAATATATATTAAAATCACACAAATTATACCAATTAGTCTTATGCTACCATTACAGTGTAAAAGACTCCATGACTCAACTATATTTTGCAAAATTTTAAGGAAAAAATGCACAACTAATTTCAGTTGGTTAACACAAACACCAAAGTTGGATAAGTCCACTAGTTTGGTGGTAAATGGGCAATAAGTTGGTGATGGTAATAGTGTTGAGCCACTAGATGTGAAGTTTAGCGATGGCCATTTCCTTGTTACTGTAGCAAGGTATACTTCCCAATAATTAAAACATGGTTCCATTTCCTTGCTACTGTAGCAAGACACACTTCCCAATAATTAAAACACAACCCCATTTCTTTGTTGTTGTAGCAAGGCAAACTACCCAGTCATTAAAACACGACTCCATTTTCTTTCTGTTGTAGCAAGACAAACTTCCCAACAATAACACATGACTAAAAATATTTGATAACATCACCTTGTACCCTTTACTAAGGTAAATAACAATATCAGGTATATCCATAAAGGATACCTTTAGAAATAATACGTGTCTATTATTTATAATATTATGTCCATTAAAAAATACACCGTGTCTAATGTTAAATTTAGACTAATACTTGACATCATGCCCAAGCATGAATACACCATGGCAACACCTTGACATCATGCCCAACTAAGATAGCCTATTTTCATTTATTATCAGTTTCTATAAATGCTTCTAACAACGTAATTCATAACAATATCACACGATGGATACATAAATAGGAAGCTACAAGTATTTCGTATTGTCTTAGGTTTCTTTTGGATTTTTAGCTACAATCAATCGTTTCCATTGCAAGTAGTTTACAGATCGTTAGAAACTTCATTTTTACTTGTAGATAAGTGTTGGGTTATTTTTGTAGTTACCAACATATTTCCCAAGATTCACCACCCATGGATCTATTGATCTAGTGTGTTTCCACACTTGTGGGTGGCCTACAAAGGGACTTTTGCTTGGTGGTTTTCTCCATTTTTACCACTTTTACAGGTCTAAAAATTAGTACATCAACATACTCATCTACTTTCAGCCACTTATCAAAGGGTAATTCAAGGAATTCTTGGTATCTATCACTCTCCTTTGGTGTTGTAATAGTTAAATTTTTAGAGGCTCGAGTTATTTTTTGCTTTCTGGTCTACGTTTCTCTGTAGCTCATTTTATTACTTTAGATCAGTAAAATTAATATTAACTCCTATCTTCATCTTAGACATCAATACTTAGCACTAGTCTACTTATAGCTTGGGTGAAGTTTTTTGTGTGTAGATTAGGGAAGTATTCCATAGCATTTAGTAATATTTGGCTTAAAGAGTAGGATTTGTGCCAAGGTGACATTTGGCACTTATCCCATATGGTAACACCTTACTGCCTCAAGAATACCTTGCCAAGACTGCTAAATTGGTGGTAATGGTGAGTAGTACACACTTTGTGTTTGAATTTTATTAAAGCAAGTTTCAAGCGGGGGGTGCATTTTGTTTCGACATCAATTTAGGAAAACTAAATTACTTTGATAAGTTGTTATTCATGTCAAAAATTCTTGATTAACACAAGCCATGGAAATATGGAGAATATCAAGCAAGCATATCATTAGCTAGGGAAACTAAATGACTTTAATCAAATGTTTTTAGTCAAAAATTTATTGATAAATTAGAAAAATGGCACAAAGTTGTTAAGAGTGTTCCTCTCATATTGTGGAAACAAGTGGATTTCCCATATAAAACACTATGATACTAGTAGGATCTATTATCACCAGTCACCACATATGGCATGAGATTCCACTGGTGATTTTTGATACAATGGATTGGTTGCAGTATGCTATATATGGATTTTTCGCTAGATTGTGGTTACACACACCTTCATTCCTTTTTTGGATATGATGCTCACGCTTGATGGTGTTGTACAACATCATGGTCAAGGGGAATGTAATATTCCCAATTAGAATATAGCCTCGGAATCCCAATTTGATGTTGCTGGTGGTTTTGGGGATAAGAGGGAGTTTTTCAGCTTGTATTTTCCTTTGAAACCCCTTGACATGAACACAAAGTCATTTGTTATAATTTTTTGAAGGCCATTTGCAAGCAAATTTTCAAGGTTATAAGGAGAATTTCAAGTGATTTAACAGGGTAGTTGTAATATTTTGGCCTTAAGGTGATTTTCAGCTGGCAAAAGATTTAGTCAACTAACAGTTCTTGTTTTCTTAAATTTCTTTATCTTAGGATATTTTCTTCAAGTGCTTGGGTGTCTTGGGAGTGCCATGAAGCCATATAGAACCAACATTGAACCATTTTAAGGCATTTAGAATGGGTTTTGATGGGTATAACAGAAAAATAGAGGCTACAACCCATGGCTATGGTGCATAGCAGCTAACAGTGAGGTGATTAGGCTTGTACTTACACAGAGATCCACATTCAAAACCTCTTGAGTGGGTGTAGATGAGGCCAGGTGCAACTCTTGATTGGTTTTTATGGAATAGGGATGCCCCTCATAGCATGGCCACTTAGCTCAAAAACAACTATAAGTTACTATAATCAAAGTCCAAAAAAAATTGGGACTGCATTTTGATACATAAGATTTCACATTTCTTTTTTCCCTCAAATTCCCATCTTTGAATTTCTAGGTAGTTTGGTTAAGGCTTGAAATTTGCTTCAAAACCATTATAAAAAATCTTAGACACCGTTGGAAATTTGGGATAAATTTATAGGGTTCTTGGGTAAGATGTGAATAATACAATGATAATTACTCTGGGGTTATAAACCAGCTTGTATACTGCATGGCTGCACTTTCTGACAACAATATAGTTGTTTGTCCCAATAAGACATCTGAAATCGTGATATAGAGATGCAAAAAAAAAGAAAAAGGAAAGAGGCATGCAACAAAGATTGGGAGAGGCCTTGGAAATTTAGCCTCATGAGAAGAGATAAATGAAGTTGCATTCTCCATAAAAGGAACAACACACAAAAATAGGATGGTTTTCCAGTGGTTCTCTTCCAAAAAATATGGCAACATAAAAAATATTTTTTATGAGATAAAAAAATCAAGGTAGTCTGGTAATATCTTTAAAGGCTACTCTCCTCATTGTCATTATAAAAAAGATCATGTCAGTAACTTTGTATCTTGTTAACCAATCTAGTTATGAAACTCTGTTTACGGAATCATAGTCAAAGTCATTACTACCAGACTTTGGCCTCTGTTGAACCTTCTCATATCAAAAGATCAAGGATGGATGTACATGGAAGCCAAATTTTTGAAATAGTGCAGTAAACCATACACAGACAAAGAAAGGCACAGGGGTATGTCAATGAAAATAGACCTAGCAAAGAACTTCCACTCAATCACTTTCTGGAGTTGAAATATAGCATTATGATCCAACCTCCATACACAAGGACTAGATACATGAACTTGGTTTCAAGTTGGCTCTCAAAGACTCTGGATTGACACAAATCACCAAATCCTGCAGAAAAACAAGATTTTCCACTTATGACATTGACAGAGCATCCCATCTTTCAATGCCCAATCTCAAGAGATAGATTCACCTATTCATGACTTGGCAAGATCCCTTTCCAATTTTTTCTACTACCCTAATGAAAGAGAAATAGATTCACACATTCATGAATTGGGATGCTCCCTTTCCACCTTTTCTACAACTCTGACAAATGATGCCTTTCTCTCCACATAAGGGAAGTATTCAGACACAAAAATCAATGTGTACTTGTATCAACCTAACCACATGCCCTCAGGAGGATCACTTCATACTTCTCAGTTGTTGCATCTATTTGGGGCAACAAGCAACAATCAAAGGTCTATCATTCTTCAAATTCCACCCTAAATAGAAGCCCTAAAGAGAAACACCTCATACTTCCAGATTGTCCCACCTAACTGGGGAAAGAAGTGACAAGGAAATATTTATGATTTTTCAAATTCTAGATGGATGTAAACACTTTGTAATGCAGTGACAAGAAAAAATTTCAATTCTTTGAATTCGAGATGGATGCAATCACTTTGTAATGCCAAGTTTAGAACCTTCCTCTACTTGTAATATCCTCTATCAGGGGAAACCTTCACACCTCTACCTTATATCAACACTGACGAAGTTAGAAATACCATTGGCCCATCCTATTTATCTGTCAAGTTGGAAGCATAAGGAAAAAGACTGGACACTATTATTATACAATAAGCTGAAACGTAAAATGAACTAGAAGACAAGGATATTTATCCTCAGTGGGGAGGATGAACCCAATTCTACCAATCCTATCATATATCCCTTTATCAAAGCAACATTCTAATGCAAACATCTCAAGTAATAGACAAACTAGTCTATGATTTTACTCATCCACCAGTTGGTGCAAAAAGCACCTTAGATTCATGTTGGAAGGAAAAATA
Organism: Pinus albicaulis; assembly: GCA_034641835.2. Lineage (NCBI taxonomy): Eukaryota > Viridiplantae > Streptophyta > Pinopsida > Pinales > Pinaceae > Pinus > Pinus albicaulis. The sequence continues at coordinate 493,090,218 of CM076581.1, read as the reverse complement.
GTAGCAAAAAGGAAAACAAAATTGTAGGTAGATGGTGGTATTTGTCTGATTTTCCTTAATGCCTCTTAAGGGAAACATATTCTATCAGCCTATGATACAATTGATATTTGTGGTCTAACTTTTAAAGACTCTTAACTATGAGCATTGAGAATCTTAGCAATCCCTTTGGCAAGCTAAAAACATTGATACCATCTGCGTCACATGGTTCACCGAAATTAAAACTTGAGGTTTAAAATTCAACGAACCTAAAGAAAATTCTTAGGTTTTATTAGGTTTTTCAAACCTCATGACCGAACCTCAAGTTGAATTCAAGTTGAATTTGAACTTGAAGGAAAAATTGGGTTTTTTTTATCGGTTTTCTCATTTTATAAATAATAAAGTAAATTTTTGCTAACCCTAGATCCCTTGACTTAGAATCCTTTTTGCACTCTTTTTTTCACTATTCACTCAACCAACTTGTCTCCATTGCCCATGTCACTAACCCTCTTTCCATTGTTTTTGACCCTTGATCCTACTAACCTTATTCGACCATGTGATTGCTTTATGCCAATTCTGGACTTAATTCTCTTCTCTGTGGAATTCGACCCTCCATTACCATTGCCAGATGAACCATATACCTACCAGGTTGATGGTTCACTACCCACATAGACTTATTTTATTTGTGATTTTCCACCCTTGTTGTGTCCAACCTCCAGGGGATTTGATATGGCTTACAACTCACGTTGTGGCCTATAGTCTGTGCCACACCCACAACTCAAGCTATAGCTTGTAGCATGTGCCATGGCCCATGGGGTTTGTATCTAGGACCAGTCACCAATGTAGTTAAACTCTATAGATAATGAAAAATGTATATAGATGAGCCTCATCACAAACTTCATCTGAACCTCATCAAAAAAAATTCAGTTCAAACTGAACCTAATTTTTGTTGAACCCAACCTCATATTTGAACTATTTGACTTAGGATACCACATAGAGGTTGATAACATTAAGGGGATCTTGGATAGAAACTTAATGGATCAACAACTTGAATATGTTATTAGAGCTATCAAGCCAGAGCTCAATATTGAGTAAGAATAAAAAATTAAAGACGAGAGGGAAGCGTAATCGGCCATATTCTTAAATGTAAACAAAATCATTTCTATAGAATGTTGAAAGCTAGATCAAAAGAAGAAATAGGTCCTATTGTAAGTCTAAACATAGTCCAAAAAATAACCATTCTGCGTAAAATCAAATAAAAGTCATTACCATTTTGTGGGTTGATAAATTTCCCCCTGAACCAATGGATGTGAAAATGTCTAAATGCAGCTCCCTTCAACAGTACTGTTGCCCCCACTTCCGGCCTCTATTACTCTGTTGCCTCCACGGAATATGCTTTCATTCCAAATGCTGGATAATATGGAACTAAAAAATGAATACAGGGCCAGCGCGCAGAAGTTGCATTAAACTGTAACAATTTCATTCGCATTGCTGGAAATATTTAGCAGTAAGAATTGCATTCAGGAAATATTGCTGGAAAAAAGGCAGTAAGAATTGATTTCAATTGATTAACTATGAATTAGTAAACTTAATTAAAAATTACTAATTAGACTATATGTTAATTGATTAATTAATTATTATTTTTTATGTTAGGGGCTTAGGGGTTAGGGTAATATGGGATTAAGGGTTAGAGGATTAGGGTTCGGGGGTTAGGTCGTGCACCATGAGTTGATTTACATATGACTCTATTGGCTTTCCGTGGTGGTGTAGATTAGTTGGGACCCACCAAATTCCCCATCATATTAGACCAAGGTACAAAGAAAGGAGACATGCTTGTGAGAGGTGTGATCAAAACATGCACTAAACCCATTTCCCAACCCATATTAACAATCATTTACCAATGTTGGCTCTCACTATTTTAGATAGGTTCAAGTTTCCACAACCTTGTTCCAACATGTGTAACCTTGTCTAGTACACTAATCATCTTATTTAGTGTAGGGTCCTTGCCATATATGAACCATGAGGACTTCATCATGTTGACCAATACCTTATAATGTTCACTCATAAAGGAGGTTTTTAAGTTATGACAAATAAAGTCAATATATTGTAGGTCTTGGGGGGATATAATTGGGTGTACCGGTGGAAGGGGGTGGGGGGAGGGTTTAGAGGTATTAGGAAGTATACAATTAGGTATTTAATAAAAATAGGGAGCCTTAATAGGAAATATGTATTAGGAGGGGGATTCAAGAAAATGATTTTGGGAGATCTTTATTAATATCTATGGAAATTGAGGGTATTATTTAAAATCCCATGAATGCATGTGCTATGTCACAAGTTTAAAAGTGAAGGTCTTGTGAGATGACCAGATCAACCTACTCCTACAATTGATGTGGTTGACAATGAATGGTTATTTTCTGAAGAAGTTGTTATTTGTTTCTTTATATTGTTATGTTTACAAATAATATAACTTGGATTCTTCATTAAATTTATTTTTTGTTACCAACAGTCCACGTATCTGATCCTAAGACTTGCCAATAAAAGCTTCTCTTACGACATTATTTTGTATTTTTTTTTTGGTTTGTTACCTATTTGAGACTTGTGGTACTTGCAACATTATTTTATATATATTTTTTGGTTTACTAGCTATCAGTGACTTGCGAGACTATCTTGTTGTATAATAAACTACAATCCAGGGGATAAGTTATCAAATTTATTTGGGGTTTGCAAGACTAGCTTGTATCTGTCTAATAAAACATGACTCATGGGAATAAAAGATATCAAAAGAATTTGAGATTCATAGCTATCCCATGCCACACCAACCCTCAACGTGGATAGATTTTCCGTGCCATAGATTTCACAAGTATGTTGATCATTTGGTCAGAGACTTCCCTCTATGAATTAGCAGGAGGCGTCGTCAGAGGGTAGTCTACAGGAATGATTATCGGGCTCAGGTAGCTAATCAGCTAGAAGGTGGTGAGCAGGAACAGATGGAAGAGGTGGTGCATCAGCAAGAAGAGGGGCTTATCCCAATGGAAGGGTTGGAGGAACATATTGAACAACTGTAGATCCCTCTTTTCAATGAGATATTGAACCAAGCACAGGACACTCAAGCTCCAGTGGAACTTGCACTGGACTTGGTGGGTATTGTTAGTCGATCCGTTCCTTCTATTCATGATAACCTTGATCTGTTATTAAATGTTATCCAATCTCCCGGTCTTTCCAGGCCCCTAGTAAATGCGCCATTGTGCATTAAAAATATTTCTATAATGATTAAAATATAAAGTTATAACATACCAGCTCATACTCGAACAGAACATCTGTATCAATATTCTTCTTTTGTATCTTCTTGACCTTCATCCAACTGATCGACATCTATACCAACATTTGATTCAGAAATGGTGTTGAAATGATCGACCATGTCATCATCATCATCAATTATGTCATTTTTAATAATATTCTCATTGACATCATCATCAATAATATCCCCCTCACATCACTCTCATTTTCCCAATACCCAATCTATGAAATAGAATACGAATAAACCAAAAATTAATTAAGGTCGTAAACAAAATTTCATGTGTTTGTATAAATACATAATTTTAGTTTAGCCTGTACACTAGTATGGCCATTATTTATTGGTTTGAAATAATAAAAAACATGCAATAAACCCACATAATTAGTAAATTATTTAAAGACAATAATTCCTACATATTAAAATATAAAGTTATAACATACCAGCTCATACTCGAACAGAACATCTGTATCAATATTCTTCTTCTGTATCTTCTTGATATTCATCCAACTCATCGACATCTATACCAACATCTGATTCATAAACGATGTTGAAATGGTCGACCATGTCATCATCATCATCAATTATGTCATTTTCAATAATATCCTCATCGACATCGTCATCAATAATTGTTGCCCCGTCTCCTATGCTTGGTTCATCTTCTATATCTTCTTCGTCTGTTAATGCATCTTCCTGCTCATATGCCACTGCATCATCTTCTTCTTGATAAATATCATCTTCTTCCTTTATAGTATACTCTACTAGCCTTCCTCTTGGATCATATCTAATAGCAAATGACCATCTGTTCTCACCTGGAACCTCTGAGTAAAGGACTTGTTCACAATGGCTTGGAAAAACATAGCGATCTTTTCCCGCTTCAAAATATGATGTTTTAACCATTGGAAATCCATTTTCATGTTGAATAAGAGTTTTTTCATCATCACGTACATTCATTCACAGTCTATACCATTTGACATCGAACAAAACTAATTTGAAGGAATTAAAGTCACACTCAACTATATCATCTAAAAACCCATCATATCTATTTTCAGATTCTCGAGGATGTCTGTCACTCCTAGAGGAAACATTAGTGACCTGGAATACTGTAGTTATCCCACTATCAGAAGTTTTCTTGTTATCATCCAACTATTTAATGCAAAATTTATAACCATTGCACCACATAGCCTTGTGGTGTTTCAACTTCAATATGCCAAACATGAAAAAGATGCATTAATTCTCAATTAATAATTAATCATATAATTTACACAGCTTGAAAATTATCTGAAAAATAAAAATTTTTGTCACATTATAAATATAATATAAAATAAGTAATGAATAAAATAGGTGAATTAATTTCTTACCTTTCTATCTTTCAAACCATATGCTAAATCAATTTCCCTGTCCGTAACATTTCCATATCCACTACGATAAGCTTCTCTAACCAATTCAGACAGTATTTTCCATGATAACCTATCGTCGTTATGTTCTTTACATCTTTCAATCCATTCACTCATCCACTCAAGTATGTTTGCAATGTATAAAAGTAGCGCCTCATAATCTTGAGCACCTGAATAAAAAATAATAATTCACCAATATTAAATATAACTTATAACCATGGTAAATTATATTAATTAATAAACGATGAAAGAATAAGACTTAATGAATATGATCATATACATGATGTAAAAAAATGAAACATTATATGCATTATATATGATAAATCTTTTACATCTCACTTTCTTCATTCTACCTTTTCCCAACAGTGCTCCACTTCAAATTTTTTGATGGAGTTCACATCCCAAATGAAATCCACAACATCCATAGTTGGCACAGCTAATATAGGAAGATAATGACTAATATACACCGTGGATTCATATATCACATATCCCTCCACCATAGAACCCTCAGGTCGTGCTCTTTGTCTAACCAAAGCCTTCAAGGATTTCAGGTGCCTCTCCACCATCCACAATGACCTTGTGTGTACTGGTCCACACATTTCAATCTCCTCAGCTTGGTGTATCAAGTAGTGTTCTTGTGCATTGAAAAATGTTGGAGGTAGATACTTTTTCATTTCACACATTAGCCAAGGAATTTCTCTCTTCCAATACTTTATTTCATCTTGATGGATTTCTTTCATTGAAAACCATATGAAAATCATTACACAAGGTTATTTCAATGAAAAATAATATATATTAAATTACAAGTAAATTAACACATCATGTCATTAAGTACAAAAAGAAATTGTAGCAAGATTTTGCATATAAATCAAAAATACTTACCTTGTGTATTTACTAAGACCATAAATAACTTATTTGACATTGTTGTCGAAGTCGTTCGGGAGAGATACAGGTAGAACATGCTATAACTATTGTGAAACTAGCTCCAAAAATAGAAAAAAAGAGATATCAACGCCTTAGAAATAAGCCACTTCGAGGGGGCAACATCCAATACATTACATGAATGAACAATTCTTGGATGATACAAATGATAAAACCTCCTTTCCATATATAGGAGTCCATGGGGCCACAATGTAATCCTAACCGACCTAACAATAATAATGTAATGGCACAATAATAACAATATGGGGGTTATAGGGGTACAACAATAACAATAAGGGGGTTACCCTAACAAAAATAAGGGACTATATTAGTAATATATGGACCTAACATGCTCCTCCCCTTAAAAAAAGTGTTGTCCTCAACACTTGAGTAGCTCCGGGTGCTTTCGTATAAAATTCTCATCCTCCCATGTAGAATCTTCAGTGGGTAAGTTCTTCCATTTGATAAGATACTCTGAAATTGATCGATTTCGTAGCTGTCGAGTTCTTGTTTCCATGATTGCTTCAGGTTCCAATATGGTTTTTCCTTCCTCATCAAGTTCTGGCAATATTTTTTGAACTGGAAGTTTGTCCCCTATAACCTTTTTTAAGCATGAAACATGGAAAACTGGATGCACTCACGAAGAAGCAAGAAGATCCAATTTGTACGCCATAGTACCAATATTTTGCAACACCTTGCAAGGACCATAGTACTTTGGCGATAATTTATTATCCTTCTTAGCTTGCTTGAGGGACATTTTTTTGTATGGTTGTAGCCATAAAAACACCCAGTCTCCCACATCGAAACTTCTCTCACTGTGATGTTGACTTGCCTGTTGTTTCATTCGATTTTGTGCCAAATTTAGGTTATCCTTTAAGACTTCGAGAATTTCTTGTTGATGCTCAATGTGATCCTCCACTGCTTGAACCCTAGAATTTTCCCTTAAAGAAGATGTTATGGACAGTGGATGATATTCATAAAGTGCCATAAATGGGGTCAATTTTGCTGCAGTATGGAAGGAAGTGTTATACCACTATTCAGCGAGAGGTAACTACTTGACCTATTGTGCTTGCTTATCAGATACAAAACAATGAAGATATCCTTCCAAACATTTAGTCACTATCTCACCATCGGATTGAGGATGATAAGATGAGCTATGAGCTAGTTGAGTACCCAAACAAGAAAATAATTCCGTCCAAAAATTTCTTGTAAAAATGGGATCTTTGTCACTTACAATAATCTTCGGGTTTCCATGTAGCTTTTGAATTGTTTCCATAAATGTCATAGCAACTATATTTGCTTTAAATGGATGAGATAATGCACAAAAGTGTGCATACTTGGTAATTATATCAACTACCACCATGATGACACTCCTTCCTTCGGACTTAGGTAAACCTATGATAAAATCCATTGAAATCTCCTCCCAATGTTGACTTGGAATGGATAAAGGTTGTAGAAGACCCGGGATCTTAATTGTCTCAACTTTATTTTGTTGGCAAACCAAACATTCCGCCACAAACTTTTGAATATCATATCTAAGGCCATCCCAAAAAAAATCTTTCTTCACCCTATGGTAAGGAGAAGTGTGCAATTCCAAAAGAATCTTTTGTTTTAGTTGGGAATTCTTGCAAATATATAAGAGATCTTTGCATCACTTTTCCAACTATATGTATCAGATGTACTAGGATCTTGCTGCAAATTTTGAATGAGTGTCCACACTTCTTCGTCCTTCTTCCATTCATCCCTTTCTTCAGTTATCCAATCTGGTTGGAAAATAGAAATGGCAAAAAGCAATGCTTCCACCTCTTCATCCTTTCTTGAGTGTGCATCTGCAACAACATTTAGCTTCCCTTTTTTGTAGATGATTTGAAATTATAACCCAACATCTTTGTGACCCATTTTTGCTGCTCTTCTAAAGATAATCTTTGTTCCAAAAAGTGTTTAAGACTATCATGATCATTTTTTACCTTGAAGTGTCTTCCCATTAGGTAAGGTCTCCATTTCTTTAGTGCATGTAGTATTGCCAACATTTCCTTCTCATAAATAGCCTTTTGTAAATACTTTCTTTTGATTTAACGACTTTCAAAAGAACTGGATCTTCCTTATTGCATTAAAACAACACCAATTCCATTTCTTGAGGCATAACATTCCACAATAAAGGTTTTTGTGAAGTCTGGCATAGCTAAGACTGGTGCTAGGAACATTACCTCTTTAAGATGTTAAAATGCCTTAGTTGCTTCAAGAGTCCATGAAAAATCATCTTTCTTCAATAATGTTGTTAGAGGTATTGCTATTCTCCCATAATTCTTAACAAACTTGTGATAATACCCTGTTAACCCAAGAAATCCGTGCAACTACTTTATGGTTGTGGGGACTTTTCATTCCTTAATGGCTTTAATTTTGTTAGGGTCTACCTTAACACCCTCGTGAAATACAATATGACCCAGATATTCCACCTCTTGTACTCCAAAGAAACATTTGGATGTTTTTGCATATAATTGTTTCTCCTCCAATAGTTTGAGCACCCTGTCAACATGTTGAACATGATCCTTCCAAGACCTGTTGTAGATTAGTATATCATCAAAAAATACTAGCACAAATTTTCTAAGGAAGGGTTTGAAGATGGAATTCATCAACCCTTGAAATGTAGAAGGTGCATTGGTAAGGCCAAAATTCATGACCAAAAATTCATAATGACCCTCATGAGTTTGAAATGTTGTTTTTGGAATATCTTCAGTCTTCATTCTAATTTGATGATATCCTGAATGAAGATCCAACTTGGTAAAATAAATTGCTCCATGTAATTCATCCAATATTTCATCAATCACAGGAATGGGAAATTTATCTTTAATGGTGAGCTTATTGAGCTCCCTATAATCCGGACACATTCGCCATGATCCATCTTTCTTGTGTACCAATACTACAGGAGCAGAGAAAGAACTTTGACTAGGTTGAATTATACCCGCCTCTAACATTTCTGCAATCATACGTTCAATTTCGCTCTTTTGGAAGTAAGGATATCTATAAGGCCTGATGTTTGGAGGAACACTTCCTGGAATCGAATGAATAGCATGATCATGATCACAAATAGGTGGGAGTCCTTTGGGAGTTTCAAACACCTTGGAATGATTGTCCAAGACTTGTTGGAGATCTGCAGAAATAGATGATTTTGATGTTGGAACTTCTAGTGAGAATAATTGTGCAATTACACCTCGTTGTTCTTTCTTTAGAAGCTTTTTCATGACATTAGAGCTTATTATCTTTCCCGGCTTCCCTGCAATACCCCGTAATTCGACTTCCTTTCCTTCTGAAAAAAATTTCAAGAAAAGTTCTTGAAAATTAAAAGCTACCATCCGCAAAGATTGTAACCATTGTACTCCTAGTACAACATCAACACCTCCCATAGGAATGGAAAGCATTGGACTAGTCAATACATATTCCCCCATGGTTAGCTTGATATTATGGCATTTTCCAGAGCAATTTATAGTTCCTCCATTTGCAACCATCACTTGACATTCTGGTGCTGGGTATAGGAAACAATTTAATTCCTTGGCTACCTTATAATGAATAAAATTATGGGTGCTACCTGAATCAATCAACACTATTACCCTTTTCTTCTTTATATGTCCTTCTATCTTGAGATTTTGAGGAGTGGTAATTCCTGCCAGTGCATTACACGATATGGTCGGATTCATTTCTTCTTCTTCTACGGGTGGTTCCTGGTGTATATCCTCTTCTTGTTCATTTTCTTCTTCTTCTTCACAATCTATGTAAAATAATTTCTTCTCAGCACACTTATGACCTTTAGTGTATTTTCTATCACAACTGTAGCAAAGCCCTTTTGCTCTTTTTTCTTTCAATTGTTGTGGTGTCAACCTTGTAGGTTGTGGAAGTCTAGGAGTAGCAACACTTCCATCTTTATAGATGTGAGTGGTAGGCTTCCTTGTCGCCATAATTTTACATTCAAATTTTCTTGCCAACCTGAATGCCTTCTCCAATGAATCAGGTTCCCAAATGTGAACTTCATGTTGGATGTTATCCTTTAAAGTCCCTATGAAGGCATCAATCATGTGTTCCTCTAGAATATCAGATACCCCTAAATTCAAATTTTGGAAGTCCTCAATGTGCTCCACCACTGAACCCTTTTGTTTGAGATTTATCGATTGGCTAAAGAAGGTGTTTCTCTTTGTATATTCATAATGTGCTATCATTTCCTCCGTAAAAATTGACCAAGTGACAATTTTTTTACAGGAGCAAAGCCATCGATACCATACAAATGTATTTTGTTCTAAATGTAAAGTTGCAATGCGTACCTTTTGTGTGTGTTTTACATTATTGAGATCAAAATATTGCTCCATCTGTATTATTCGTGTTATGGGATCCTTGCCATCAAATTTCCTCATATCCATATTTGGAATATGGTGGTTATTTAATCCAAAATTAGATTTTATGAAATCATGATTAACATTTGTTTTTCCCTCATCATGAGTTTCTTCTACTATCTTTTCACCATTAGGAATCATTTCTTGTATCATATTTGACAAACCTTCCTTCAAACCTTCCATGTCTTCCTTCAAACCTTCCATTTTTTCTTCCATACCATCCTTCAAACCTTCCATTTTTTCTTCCATACCATTCTTCAAACCATCCATCGTAGCTTCCATACCTTTCTTCAAACCATCCATATTAGCTTCCACACTTTTCTTCAAAAGATCCATTTCATTTTTTATTGCTCTTTACGCAAGTGAAATTTGGTGCATTTGCTCTTGTAATTTTTTTATGTCATGTTGGATTTCTTCATCTTCATGATCCATAGTAGAGCCTTTTGAAGTCTTAATGGGGGTTGAATTCTTTTTAGGGGGCATTTTAGAACCCAATACTGATATCTATTCTACAATATGCCCTTGGAATCAATTCAAATTAATTCTTCAAACAAGGCTTATGCAATTCAGAAAAAAATACACACCTTTTTCTTGTTTTTGAGGAGCTCGATATTGAAATTGAATTATATCTGTGATTTCAGATATTCAATATCTAAAATTTGGCCCTGAAGTAGCCCTTTTAATCCTCTTTCTAATGCCACAAGTTTGACCTGATTTGGATTCTTTGAGACAAAGTTATGTTCAATCTCCCACAATGACCTAATTATGGATTGGTTCAATAGAGTGAACTTGTACGAATTTTTATGTGTCATTGTTTGCTCCTTCAGCTCTGAAATTGATAGACAGGAAACTAAATTATGTTTACTTCCAGCCACTTTTTACAGAATTCCAATCCGATGCTCAGAGAGAGAGTTATGAATATTTTCGCACGATCACCTCTTTGAGATGAAATTCAAGAGCCTGAAAAAGCCCTAACTTCCACAGATCATATCTCTGAAAATATTGCGAATCAAGCTCTGGAATTTTGCAACGATATTCCTTAAGATTTCTGCTTCACACTCTAAAAATTTTAGCTTTTGAACCTTCATAGAAAAAACGCTATAGCGAAAATTCCACGATGACCTGTTTGGTGCAGCGAAACCCTAGAATCCAAACCTCTGATACCAAATGTTGTGAAACCAGCTCCAAAAATAGAAGAAAAGAGATATCAACGCCTTATAAATAAGCCAATTCGAGGGGGAATCCTCCAATACATTACATGAATGAACAATTCTTGGATGATACAAATGAAAAAACCTATTTTCTATATATAGGAGTCCATGGGGCCACAATGTAATCCTAGCTGACCTAACAATAATAATGTAAGGGCACAATAATAATAATATGGTGTTGAACCCTTAGTTAAACTGAGAGGGGGGGGGGGTGAATCAGTTTAAAACATTCATGGTCTTTTGAAACTTTTCATTAAAACTTATTTACACCTTCATTTCATGTCCAACTTAATATGTGAGTAATCTTAGAATGTGAGCAGCAAGTGTTTATATAATATAACAGTAGAATTAATATGAGAGCAGCAGGTATTAAGTATAAGATATAAATCAGATCAACACATAAACATCATGCACAGAGACACCAGATATAAGTGGAAACCCATAAAGGGAGAAAACCACATCTTATTATTGTTGTGATGCAAAGGCAAGCTCCAACTCCCTCTCACCACTGTTTTTCTGCAAGCACCAACCTACAAGAGGCTCCTACCTCAATTCTGCAAGCTACAACTTGCAAGGAAGCACCAACTCCTTTCAATTTTCTGCAGGCACCAACCTACAGGAGGCTCCAACCTCAGTCAGCTACAACTGACAGCTATCAAGCTGCAACTTGATAGGGAAGCTCCAACTTCCTCAATTTATCAAATTGAATGTTTGCTGATTTACCTCAGATATCATCTCTGTTCTGTAGCTTCTCTTTCTGCTCTTCTTTTCTTAATCTTCTCTGCCTCACACTTCTATACTCTGCCTTCTCTATATTTACTCTCTCTAACCTCACTTTGCATATCAAGATGATATTATTTATAAGGATTTTCTTGTGACTGTTAGCATTCCTCAATGAATTTGGAATGGACAGCCATGCCTCTTCGCTTTCTGCCTTTTCATTTCTTTCACTCGCTCATTCAGAAAATATAACAACATGCATTAATTTCAATATTATAGTGGGAGCTTTGTTTTTCCTCCAGAGACTTGCCAATGCATCACAACAATATAAATCAATTAAAAATATTTACATTCAAATTACAATGAGAACTCCAGCTCAATCATTCAGTCTTTTGGCTCGCTGCGCATTTGTCTTTTCTTTGACTGTGTTTTTCTTTTCTATGACTGTGCTTTATCTCTTTTCAGCTCTGTTTGATTTTCTATCCTCTGCTATGGTGTAACTACTACATACATGTAACTGAGATTTTTATACCAGCTCACTGTAAATCAGGCATTTTCTAACGATTTTGTACTTAGCAAGTGTCTTGTTGATGTGGAATGTTCTGCAAGCGGAACATACATACACCACAATTGTTTTGTGTTCACAATCGCCCTCCACCTTGGGCCGAGGCCCGTGGTTCCATAGCCCACACAGCATAATTTAATACAACCGCAAACACAACTTCAGCTCTTGGCTTAGTTATAAGATGTCTTAATCATATAATCTGCCCTCTTAATACAACTTAACACACTCTCGGCATAATAGAAAAAAAATTGTTTAATACATAAAATTCCCTTTCGGGCCCACCATCCGAGCTTGCATTGTCCTCTTATTGCGATTGATCGCAATCGCAACTCGAATACTCCCGATGCGATTATTGTATTATCTGTCCGATGCGATTGACCACTCCTGCTTCAATTGCGATTGATCACTCCTGCTCCGATTGCGATTGATCTCAATCCCGACTGGAATACTCCGATGCGATTGAGTCTTTAACCCGGAACTCAACCATATATGAAACCTGATTTATAGACCCATCGGGTCTGGAACTTAATTGCAATCGCAAGTTCCTGTATGCACGTTCTGCTGCTTTGTTTTTCTCCGATGCGATTTGGTAAGGGGTCCCATGATATAATACTTTGTTTTATGCGCTTATATAGGCTTTGAGTCGATGTGATTAAGCTGGATTTCAAACTTATCAAGCCACTGTTTATATGCCCATCAGATCCGGGCTCTCAATCGCAATCGCAATTCTTTGGTTTATACGTTCCGCTGCCCTTATAATCTCCGATGCGATTAGACTGTTCCAATGCGATTATGCTAGACTTCAAATACTTGTTACTCATGGTTTATAAGCCCATCGGGTCCGGGCTTCAATCGCAATCGCAAGTTTTGGTTGGATGTGATCCACTGCCAACTTTTTCCGATGCGATTGATGAGGGTCTCGCCTTATGGTACTTTGGTTCTTTGAATCTCGCGCTACATATGGCTATATATATATATATATGTGTGTGTGCTTTATTCCTTTGTATATAAAGCGCAATATATACTTTTCCGCTGGAGTATACGATTCCCGGAATGAGATTTATATTATATATGCATTACATTGCCACTTGGGTTATGATTCTCGGAATGAGATTTATATATATATGCATTACATTTCCGCTTGGGTTATGATTCTTGGAATGAGATTTATATATATATGCATTACATTGCCGCTTGGGTTATGATTCCCGAAATGAGATATATATATATATATATATATATATATATATATATGAGATATATATATATATATATATATACTTCGCTGCTCCAATCTTTAGTGTATCTTCCAGTGGGGTAGGCGATTCTCAGAATTTATTTATATCTATATATAACGCCCGACTGGGTAATTCTCGGAATTAAGGTACTTATATATATATATATGTCGGCTTGGGCGATTCTCGGAATTTTATATATATCCTCCAGCTGGGGTAGCGATTCTCGGAATAATGGTTGTGTCTCTTCTTCTGCTGCTTCTTTCACTCTGCCTCTGCCTCTACTTCTGTGATAACGGCTCTACCTCTGCCTCTGCCTCTGATATAACAACTCTGCTTCTATATTTGTTTCCTCTGCCTCTGCGTTAGCTGCTACTGTTGCTCGACCTCTGCCTCTGCCTTTGCATCTGTTGCCTTCTTTGTCTGTCTCTGTCTTTTCTGCCTCCATTGCCATCAATGACAATATTTCCAACATATGGGGGTTACAGGGGTACAAAAATAACAATAAGGGGGTTACACTAACAACAATAAGGGACTATACTAGTAATATAGGGACCTAAAAATAACAATAAAAAATGAATTGTTATTGGTTTCCAAATTAAACAGAAAAAATGAAAATTTAAAAAATGTATTCAAGCAATAATATACAAAAATGTATACCAAAAAAATTACCTTAACAAAGGTATGCCAATCATGTGTTTTCACCCCACTGAAGTCACCTTTCTTTGTTAAGGTATTATTTATGTTTGAAGCAAAACCTAGTGGAAATTTAATGCTTCTAACGACCTATTTTACATCATTGCTTTGTTGTTCTGTTAATAACCATGGATTATTATTATAATTTCGACATCCATTGTTATTTTATCTGTCGATCACACTTTTCATTGCATGATTCGATTTCTCAATGTCAGCACAAATTTTGTCAATTTTATCTCTATCATGTGCACCATCTATGATTCGCCATAACATTTCTATCACATTCTTCCCAATATGCATTGTATCAAACAAATGAGATATTTTTAGGTCCTCATAGTAGGGAAACCTCGCAAATTGAGAAGGATAACATTTCATTCTAGGTGGAAGTACAATATTAGTACCTTCACGATGACGACCTTTGATATCAAAGAATAAAATAAATCAAAACAATAATTATCAAATACAATAAAATAAATCCATTAATTAAAAAAAAAATTCCAAAAATTACATAAACAATTTATATATATATATATATATATATATATATAGACAAATTACGTACCAGCTACTTGACGATTATTAATTCGGTTATATTCCAACTTCCACAACCGAGGTGTCATTCTTTGTGGTTTTAATCCAATTTCTTCGTTATCATTGAAAAGATTTTTTTCAGTAGTATGATACTTATGGTTCCTAGAGAGGAAGTTTCTAAACTCATCAAACACCATCTTTCCTAAGTCTGGCGAATGACGATACTTCTTTTTAGGGCCACAAACTGGACATGCAAATCTACCCTTTGTTTGAAGACCTGCAATTGATGTATCAATAACAATTATACTATGAGATCATTTTTAAAACATGCAATATGGTATATCTAATTTATATAATTATATATTATATTAAAGTGCAACGAAATATTACATACCACAAAAATGTGTTAGTCCTGGGGCATCATGAATTGTCCATACAAGCATTCCATGACATTGAAACCTCTTCTGCTTGATTGATTTAGTGATGTCATACATAGTGATTCCATGCCATAACTTTATTAGCTCATCGATAAGAGGCTCAATTTATACATTCATATCTTTGACCTGGTACTTACCTAATTGTTCAAAATTATGGTACATAATTACTACCATGATATATGTATATATAAGTAAGTAAAGAAATAAAAGATATTATGCAAACAATGAGAGAAATAAAAATGTTACATTCGAAAAAAATAATGTATCAAATACCTGGAATAATCATAGTCAACATTATGTGCTCCCTCATTTTTGACATCCAAGGAGGAATTTTATTGTTGATAACGAAAATAGGCCACACTGAGTAAGTATATCTAAGCTCTCTGAATGGATTAACACCAACAGTTGCCAATGAAAGCCTGACATTACGAGGTTCATTTTTAAAATCTACATATTTTTCCTCGATTTCCCTAAATGCAGAACCATCTGCAAGAATTTGACGAACACCATCTCCACTTCTATTCTTTGAATGGTAATCCATAAAATGTGTTATGCTCTTACACCTGAAAATTTGTTGCAAACGTGAAATTATGGGAATATGACGAAGAACCATTTGAGGCACCTTTTTTGTTAGTTGATTTGTTCAATATCTACTGGTACCACATTTCGGACATTCTGTTTTCGACGCATCTTCTCCGTAATATATAATATCATCTTTAGGACATGCATCTATAGTGTTATATTCCATTCCAAAGTATTTCATAATAGCATGTAGATCTCGATATGTTCGAGGTAAATTATTTGGCGATGGTAACAAAAATTCACCCAAAAATCTACAACATAAAAAAAAACTAGTTAATGTAAAGATGATTAATCATATATAAGTATTGAACTATTATTTTAAACATTTATTACAACTAAAAAAAGGGAAAATAATCAACATTTACATATATGTGATCATATATAAATATTGCATACCTTAGTATTTGTGTCATACATATGTTCGACAAATTATTCATAACCTTTAAGTTCACCAGCAACAATGTAGCGGAGAGAAGAGTTGCATTTAAGTGTTCAAAAAGTCATTCATTTGAAATTTCAATCAGATGTACATCATAAATACCATCA
Source organism: Pinus albicaulis (assembly GCA_034641835.2). Taxonomy (NCBI): domain Eukaryota; kingdom Viridiplantae; phylum Streptophyta; class Pinopsida; order Pinales; family Pinaceae; genus Pinus; species Pinus albicaulis. The sequence goes on along the minus strand of CM076581.1, from coordinate 493,073,727 downwards.
CTATCTCCACCATCATCATCTGACTCACCATACAAGTCTTGGAGCATTTGATTTTTCCCATCATTAATGTGAACTGTCTCATTATTGTCATCATCTACCTCCATGGGATCATCAAAATCATCTTCATCATTCGCTTCATGTTGACTCACCATACAAGTCTTGGAGCATTTGATTTTTCCCATCATTAATGTGAACTGTCTCATTATTGTCATCATCTACCTCCATGGGATCATCAAAATCATCTTCATCATTCGCTTCATGTTCTTCACCTTGTACAACATCATTTCCAATACTAATATTTTCTGGAATATTCTCTTGCACTAGTGCAACACCATCTAATCTACTACTATTTAGCTCTGGAAGCTGGTTCTGCAAAAATTTGGGCGGCAACTGTGCCTTTATGAAAATTACAAACAATCATTAAACATTAGTGCGTATATAACAAATATTAAAATAATATAATATTTTACGATATAATCAAAATGAAGATAGATAATTAATTAACATGGGACGATAAACATTCTATCCACCATCAATGTGCCCATATTTCCTACAATGCATTATTGTTGTTGCTATTAAAACTCTTACATTATTTCTCATACAACATTTTTTGCAAGGGAAATAAAATTTACCATCACCCCTTTCACCCTCTTCAATTTGTTTTCCACCTCTAATGTTTTCTTCGAAGAACACCATCTCCACTTCTATTCTTTGAAGCTTTCAAAAAGGCTAAAGGGATGACATGCATGAATATAGGAGAGGGTAATAGAAAGTTCGAGAAGAAGGCTAGAGAGGGAGAGATATTGAAGGCAGAGAATGGCTAGAAGGCCAAGTCCTTAAGGTCAAGAGGCCTTTGCTGAGAAGCTGAATCACAAATTTTACGACACATATTGCAACCTACACCATATGATATGCTCTTATAGCTAAAAGGGATGTTGATCTTAAATAACTTTGCATGGTCACGGTAATTAAAGCACATGAAAGTATTGGAATGCATAATATCGCTGAGAGGGTTAGAAATATTTAATAATAGATGGTATTAATGGAAATATTTACACATAAAAGGTAAGAAAATACAAAAGAAAATGGAAAATTATAATGGAATAAGAAAATTTACCATTTTTTAGTTTCAGTTTTGCTTTAAAAAAAAGCTTAGAAAATGAGAAAGGAAAAGTAAAAAAATAGAAAAGAAAATGAAAAATCATAATGGAATAAGAAATTTTACCATTTTCTAATTTCGTTTTTGCTTCCAAATAATTAAAAAACTTAGAAAATGGGAAAGGGAAAAAAGCTTAGAAAATGGGAAAGAGAAAGTAAAAAAATAGAAAAGAAAATGAAAAATGGTATTGGAATAAGAAAGTTTACCATTTTCTAATTTTATTTTTCCTTTCAAAGACTTGAAAAGCTTAGAAAATGGGAAAGAGAAAGTAAGAAAATACAAAAAAAAAATGGAAAATCTTAATGGAATAAGAAAGTTTACCATTTAATGATTTAATTTTTGCTTTCAATGATTTACAAAAAAAGAAATGTGACCAAAATTTCTATAATTTTCCAAATATGAGTTCATCTATTGCTATAGTTTCCATGACAATGTTTCATCTATTTGCATTGGTTTCCGCATATTAGTTCATATTTGTACATGTGGATTTTGGTTTATCACATGTGCAATCTATATGCCATTATTGAACTTTGGTCAAAAGTTCAATGGTGTGTTTTAATCATTTCCCACGTATTAATTCATCTATTGCTAAAAGTTTAATGATGTGTTTTGATAATTTTCCAGATATTAATTCATCTATTGCTATAGTTTCCATGACAATGTTTCATCTATTTTCATTGGTTTCAGGATATTATTTCATCTTTGTACATGTGGATTTTGGTTTATCACATGTGCAATCTATATGCCATTATTGAACTTTGGTGAAAAGTTTAATTGTGCGTTTAGATCATAACATATTTAATGGAAAAAAATCTATATTTTCATATTTTACCAACAATATCATATAAAGAGAAATCTTGATTGGTATCTATTTAAAAATGGTGTAATAATAGTATTTTTTTTTTATAATATTTTTTTTTAATTTGTAAATTATAGAAAAAAATATTAAATTTTATTTTAGAATTATATTGCATGCTATGTACTTGTATATAGTATATAGTATGGATAAGTTTAATTAACAAATCTGAAATTAAATTTAGGTAAACATTAGTAAAATGGTTGAAATAATATATTTAATATTCCGTTTTAATACAAATATATAATCTTTAATGTAAAATTATTTTGTGCAAGTGATATTAGGAGTTTATACTTCTCTTTACCTATATACATGTGAAAATTATCTTAAATGATTTAAAGTCGATTCGCAAATGTCTATATAAAAAATCACCACAACTTTGAAAATAGAAAGTTGTCCAAGATGTTTAGTTTTTATACTTCTTTTTTTTATATACATTTGAAAATGATCTTAAGTGATCTAAAGCCTATTCACAAATCTCTATATAAAAAATCACCATAACTTTAAAAATAGAAATTTGTCCAAGATGTTTGGTTGTTAAGGAATCTTTCCAACATCCAACTCATATTTATAATATAATATTTTCCTAAAGTTTTTCTAATATTTATTATAAGCTTCTTAATCAAATTTAGTAATATTTATTCAATTTGTTTTTAGTAATTTAAATTGTAACTTTGGAAATAGTTAAAATAAAATATATTTGTTTTGATAAATACCTTTTCTTTTTAATTTATATATATTTTATTTTATTTTTTTTCATTTTAAAAAATTTAAACCATTAATTTTTTTTTCCAAAATTTATATTATTTTACACACAAAATTTGATTTAGATAAAATTTATATTATTTTAAATAAAATGTGTTTTGGTCAACACGTCGCAACCGTCCCAATACCGATGGTTGTCCCCAATTCCGTCGCACTACCGAAAAGTGTCTCTACACGTCGCTATTGCAACATTTATCCCCAAACCGTCACAATACCGACGGTTGTTCGCAAACCGTCACAATATTGATGTTTGTCCCCAATTCCTTCGCACTACCGACAAGTGTCTCTAAACGTTACTATTGCGACGTTTATCCCCAAGCCATCGCAATACCGACTCATGTCTTAGAAACGTCGCATTTCCGATGTTGTGTCCCGAACCATCGGTGTACCAACGATGTTTCTAAATGTCGCAATACCGACAATGTATCCATATGTCGATATACCAATGATTGTTGGCGGAATTTAAAAAATTGAGAAAATTTGGGGAAATTTCCGACAATACGTCAAAAGTTTCGGAACTAAAGTGTCAGAATTTTGAGAAAATGTACTAGTGTAGGTACACTGGGGATATGGATCTCATGACAAAACTCATTAAGTTAGAGCCTTATTCATTTGAGGAAGTAGTTTCTCAACCAGTATGGGTTGATGCCATGGTGGAGGAGTATGACTCCATCATGAAGAACAGTCTATGGGAGGTGGTGTCGAGACCAAAGAACAAGTCAATGGTTGGTTGCAGATGGATTTAAAATGTGAAGAATGCAGCTAATGGGAGCATTGAGAAGTACAAGGCTAGATTTGTGTCCAAAGGCTTCTCTCAAGTAGAGGGAGTGGACTATGAGGAAACATTTGCACCAGTGGCAAGATATTCCTCGATCATAACCTTTCTATCATTAGTTTCACAGATGGGGTTGAAGATCCACTAGATGGATGTGAATAATGCCTTTCTCAATGGTGTTGTTGAGAAAAAAATTTACATGGAGCATCTAGAGCGATTTGAGACTTATGACAGGGAGACACATGTGTGTAGACTCAGGAGATCCCTTTATGGTCTAAAAAATGTGCCTCGAGCATGGTACACTTGGATTGACACATATCTCAATGGATTAGGATTCACTAAAAGTGAAGTAGATGCCAACCTCTTGTTAGTTTTATTAGCATCGAGGGTGTTCTAGTCTCGAAACTTTGTGGAGAAGCTAAAACAAGTGATTTTTCCATAACCCAAAAACATTTTTTGGAACTTCCACCTAGAAGTGTCTCAAATAGATTATGAGCCTACTTTTAATATTTCCTAAGTATAAAATTAGGAAATATCGTTAATTAATCAGTATTAATTGACATAAGGTGTGAATCATCTAGAAATTCACACAGATCGACATGGAATTAAGTTGGGGCCTTGATTAAGTTTTAATCTTGGTTGTTGGAGGTTCAATGGAATATTATAAGAATAAGTCGATGGGTAGATAAATAATACACTTGACACACTTGAGACACTTGAGAGATCGATTTTCCAGAGGCTATAGCCAAAAGAGTTCGAACTTCAAAAAGGAGTAGTGAGAGAGAGGAGTAGGTACTGTGAATGCAGAGGAATATTTCAAGATCTGGTTAGTGCATTTGAAAAGAGAATGAAATTTCTCCAAGAAGTTGCACAAAGGTAGCGCAGAAGTTTCATTGGTTAGTTCAATTTGCTGGGGAAGGAATATGTTTTTAGCTCCAGATTCCCGGCAGAGGTTCCAGAGGGTCGGAGAAGAATTTTCCTAGTCAGTATTAAGCATGGTGTCTTTATCTTTAGTTCTTCTGGGTTGAGCGTGTAATATACTGCACTAGGGTGACACATAAGTTGCATAAATATAGGTGGACAACTTGATTTTCAGTGGAAAATTGAGTGTTGGGATTGCTCAGAGTGAGGGTAATTTCCATCAAGTTATGTTTGCCATTATTTTATCTGCAGGATAGCTAGTATTCGACATCCTGATTGTACTCAAATAAATTCACTGTTGCTTAATAATAAAATCCCTCAGTCGTTGCACCAATTTTCCAAAGTTGGTTTTTTTCTAGTGACATTTGTCCAAAAATATTTGTGTCAATTTTTTATGTGTGTGTGCTAGAATTTTCTTAGTTTCCAACACTATTTTCTTCCATGGTTCTATTTGTGAAGGTTGCATTGTGATTTATTCGGTATTTTCCACAACAAATAAATTGTTTAAATTAATTAACAATCAGAGGAATAATTTCCAGTAGCTGCAATAAAAATTCATAGTGAAATTTTCTCCGCTACAAAATAATTTTGTAGCACGAAATTTTCACACCTTTATCACATAGTGGTAAATGACAAGTTTATTATCTTGGTTTTTTATTTTTATGACTTGATACTTACAGGGGATGATCAGTTGACCCAATCTTGCAAGGGGAACCTTGCAAGATAATTTGAGATGAACTACATGGGCTTGATGCATTACTTCCTTAGGCTTGAAGTATGGGAGGGTGATGATTGTTGAAAAGTGTAACTAGGTTCAGTATTCATAATGACATGTAATTTTTCCTTACGTAAATGATGTAATGAAGAAAATAAAATTATTATTGTAAGCCTTGCTTCATGGGTTTCATGAGCAAGTGATTTTGTTTTAGTTGTCTCCCATTGAGAGCATTAGGATTTATCATTTAAGTCAAGGAACTAATTTCATGTATGAAGAGATCTTCTTGAGCCTATGTCTTGTATATAATTCTATGTCTAAATATCCCTCCAATGACAAGAACAATATTCCTCTTGCTATATCAGCCTCAAGATAAATAAAATATGACATGTCGGCTCACATCATGGGACACATCCATTCAAGTAGTCATATATGTAAGCTTATTTATGGAAGCCTAACCACTATATATAGGCACCTCAGCCTATTCCACAAAGACATAAATTTGGTGAAATACCTTCGATTTTTTCAGTGATAAGACAACGAGACAGTCTTGGATCTACAGAGAGGTCTCTCTTAGATTCAGATGGATTATCACAGTGAAAAATATTCAGATTCTTCTAAAGTTTCGATGACAAAAAGTAAAATTGATAGAGTTCGATCATCTCTGAGATTTTGGGTCATATATAAAATTCGATCATGACCTTAGGTTATGCACTAAGGGTCAGGACAAGGTCTCGAACATGCTACATATTTAGGTTATCTTTCATGCTATGATTAGTGTTGTGCTTATCTTAGTTATAATACTAAGTGATATGAATATGCTCAGTGATAATGATCAGTGTTGTAATGTTGTTCGGTCCTATGTTAATGACAAAAAGACGGTCTCACAGAAAGGAGATCATTTTAAAAAAAAACAAGAAAATCTCGGTGGTGACAAGTGTCCGAATGCTGAGGAGATTGAAGAGGAAATGATGAGTTGTATCTTTGTTTTGGAGTGGATACTAGGCCAAGGGTCTTGGTCTTGGAATTATTCAATTGGAATCTCTATAAGAATAATCTATGTGGTTTTTCCTCTCAAAGAGTGAGAGGTTTTGGCCCTGGATCATAACCTACATGTTTTGTATCTTCTCTATTTATATTCATGCATTGGTTACTGTTTGATGAAGAAGAACACTAAAAAATAAGAATAATAATATACTAATTTAAAGAAGTAAAAATCATTCACAAACAGTCATTAATCAAAGAGAAAACACCCAATTCTAATGCCCTAGTTTTCTTAACATGGTATCAGAGCTAAGGTCTCAAAGTAAATAGAAAGGTAAGAAACCAAAGAGACACGCATGGATCGAATTGCATGAAAGGAATCTATTCAAGTCAAAAGTTATCAAAGCAAATATCCATATCTACATTGAAGAATAAAACCCTAGATCAAAGAAGCAAACTACAACAACAAAAGTGTTAGATCCTCTAGTATTCATCAAAAGACCACAAAGACCCTCATCAAGTTATATACAAAGCAAGGTAGCTCAAAATAATTTAAAAATGAAGATCACATCATCTTTAAGAAAGTCAAAACCTTAGAAGCAGTTCATATTTTCACTCATTTACTTCCAAAATAAGTCAAGTATTTTGAAGATGAAAAGGCATTATCAACATCTTTAGAGCTATAAGGAAAGTTAACTTTCATTAAATCAAGGATCCTCTCCTTGTCCTTAAAGAATATTGTCCAAGGAAGTAATGTGATGGATCAAAAGGTGTTATAATCATAAAAGGAGTAACCTATTCTATTGAAGAAAGGCCTTTTCATTTGAAATAAGATCATCCAAAAGGGAGAACTAATGCACCTTCTTCAAACGTCATCAAAGTGATCAAGTTGAATATTTCATATTCACTTTTCAAGTAAGTATATCTCATTCTATAATCAAATTTGGTTAAAATGACTTCTTGTTTGCAAGGATATCCATAAGTTGGTTGGGTCATTGAAACTCCTTACATGGAAAAATAAGGATAGACATGATCCTTGAAGAAAGTTAAGTCATTGAACACATCAATGAAAAAGGTCTCCTTTGAATACATTGAAAGGGATTCTTATGAAAGGTCCCCTCATATAGAAATATTGGAGACATTAAATAGATGTATATTATAAGCTTGTAAGACTATTCTATTAATATGCGATAAAGCAGGTCATATCTCTTAGACCTGATCTACAGAAAAATTGAAGGTATCAAAGAATGAAGGGACATCTTCATAAGATCTAAATTGCAAGATTTGGGATGAGATAATAATCATTGTTCTAAATAACAAGGTAACACATGTCCATGGAGATAATAAAGTTACCTCATTCAACAACTTGTGGTTTCTATGTTAAATAGAATAAGACAAGTTGTTGGAAAAAGTATTGAAAGTTAAAGGACTCAAACATTTGCAGGAAGAAAAGGGAAGTTTAGAAAATTTGGTCCTCAGAAAGGAAATAAGGGCATAGATAAAATTCAATGCTATGGAAAAGTTATGGACATTACAAAAATGAAGCTCATATCACCGGAAATATGGAGGAAGTTGAAGGAAAGAAGTCCAAGGAAAGAGGAAGTAAGAAATATCTACTATGATTGAGATAGTCTCCCTCATAAAAGGTCTTGTCATAACTCCTAAATATTTTGGTATAGGATGGCCATAATAAATAATAAGATGCATTGTGGCATCATGAAAGCATTAGAAACAAGAGCTCGTGACATCACAATAGGAGATCACGAAGGACATAGCTCTTGGGAACCTCATTGGAAGGAAGAAGTCATCCAGGACAAGACTCATCATACATCAATTCAAAAAGGAAAATCTATCAGATATGGATATTCAAGATCCTTAATATTCTCTCATGGAATCCTCATTGAAGGATTCACCAATCTAGAAAGGAAGAAGGTTGTTACACCAATTTTTGGTCATCTAACCATGTATAATTAGATGGATCGAAATACACCATGTAAGACCAATTTTACCATAATAAAATTGCTTTCACTAAGAAATAATTTAATAAACCATGGTTTATTAAGTTATTTCTGGTCCAAATAGAAAAACCCATGAGGAATAATTAAATAAATCCATATTTAATTGATTTTCCTCTAGGAATAATTAATATCATATCTAACACAATTTATGAGAAATAATTAGATAAATCATTATTTAATTAATATACCTTGATAAATTTGACTAAATAATTTAGGAATAATAAAAGTAATCATTATTTGTTAAATTATTCCTTGATCCCATCCTTGAAATGATAAATAAATATTTTATTTGTTTATTGTTTCTAAATAAATGAATTTAACCAATTTAAATTCATTTTCCCTCCAACAAAATATAATAAAATATTCCAAGCAGTTAGATCTAGATCTTGGTTAATAATATTTTAGCATGCACCATTATCAAGGATAACTCAATATTTTGTTATAAATAGGATGGTTTTCCATTCACTTCTTACCTTTGATCCTTTTATCATGGTCGGACTTTGATCCTCTTACATTGTCATGCTTTGATTTTTTTTATTTTCTTTTTGCTTATTGAGCTCCCTTTGAGTTTTACACGTCTTGGCTTTTCTACACCATTGAGAGAGAAACTTTGAAGATGAAGAATTTGAGGATATCCAAGAACCCATCCCATTGAGGGGAACTAGTAACATCATTCTTTGTTCCCTTCCCAAGTTTTAATACAATACAAAAAATATAAGTATTGTCTTGTCCATTAGATATTTGGAGAAAATCTTATTTCATTTTACGGTTTAGCTATTTTATTTGCATAGTTCTGGGTCTGTTATGCATTTTTTTCAATCCCCTATTGTAGATATAAAGAATTTAGACAACCATCTTTGTTGTTAGGGATATTTTTCATGTGCGGCTAAAGTGATCTCTTTTCGTACACTTGTGTTAAGAATTCATCCTAACAATTGGCGACTCCACAGGGTTTTATTCATATTTCCTGCATGACCATCTGCTTTAGTACCTAGGGTTTTTATTCAGCTATTTTTTAGCCTCTTAATCTTTTCTTTTACCTTTTATGCCCTAAAACAGTAAAAAATCTAACTTCCACATGTTTCTAGGTGTTTTTTGCAAGTAACAGGTATCAGTCGCGCCATAGATGGAAATATTTTTCGCAACCTACTGCTGAGACTTCTGGAAGTGAAAATCGCACTTTTCAACCCCAAACCTACAATTTCAAGGCTCAAATAGCTGTTGTTAGGCCAAAAAATGTGAGTTCACTAGCAAATATTTCAGTACCTGCGAGTTGCAGTTTTTGCGGGGTTTTTTCTGTAATTTTCAGGGTTTGCTACAAGAACTGTTCAAGGTTGTTTGACCTCTGTCTCCGCTCATATTAGGCCTGGATATGCTTATTTTCTATTTTTTAAGTGGGAAAAATCCTCTTAGGGATTTAGTATGCTTCCACCTTCTTAGAAAAGGTTTAGCTGAGTAGTTAGTCTAAGATTTTGCAGCGCTTTCATCCATTTTTTAGGGTATGGTCTCTCTTTCTTTCATATCCATTCAGATCGATTATCATCTCATCCAAAATTCCCTCTTGAGTCTTTTTTTACCTCTCCCTTAGGGTCCTTCTTGTTTCCCTTAGGATTTTAACCTGTCGCCTCCCATTTTGCAACAATTTTCCCTCTGGTTTCTTGTTGTTTTCTTCACCTCTTTTCAATAGATCTGAGTCATTAGATCTCTATCCCTTAGACCTTAGATCTTAAGGCCACCTTGTGTGTTTTGAGTAAATTTTGCCCGCCTCTTAGAAAATTTGCTTGGGAGCCCTTATTTTTGGGTTCAATTTATGCATCTTTAGCTGTTTATTTTACTGTCGTTTCAGTTTTATTTACAATTATACAAAAAAATTTCTTTTTATTTATACACAACCATATAGGATTAATTAAAATTAACACATAGATTTCACACACACACACCTAAAGCGAATTACGCTTGGTTTACACCACTAAGCCAAGACATAAACATCGTAATTAATTTATCTTCCCCTTTGCATCTTTGTTTATCTCTCTTCATTATTGCATTACTTGTGTCTTGCGATCATTGCGCCCCCAAGGCGTTTATCCTAGAGACCCCTAGGCCTTCATTCTCAGTTTCCGTTAGGAAGACTTACTCCACCTCGTAGACATTGAGTTATTCCTCCCCCTTGTCCCTATACCGACTCTGATTTTGGTCCATCGGGCCCTCACTCTGATTTCGAACATGGTTCTCCTCTACCTCATTCTACCACCATGTCAGGTGCCAATGTAGGTAGTCGTCCTCAAGCTGGTGGTGGCCCTGACCCTAACTTTGGACATGCTGGTAGTGGAACCAATACCGGAACCATCCCAGCTACTCCCTTGCTACCTTTTATAGTAAGTTTGAGCCTCCCCGGTTTTAGCCAATTAATTAACGAGCCTATACACCATAATCCAGGTTGGCCTGCTATGCCAACTAAGCTCCCTTTTGACATACCTAAGTTCAAAGGAAATAATGGAGAGGACTCTACTAATCACGTCCGCTCCTTCCACATGTGGTATTCATTCAATTCTATCACTGATGACTCTATCCTTCTTCGGTAATTCGAGCATACGCTCACTAGAGATGCTGCCAAGTGGTATGTGGACCAGGCCTCTACCTCACATTCCACTTTTGCGACTCTTTCTAAAGTGTTTCTGTACTACTTCCAACTAACTCTTCAATATGATACTAGTACTGAGTTGTTCACTGCATTCTGTCAAACTTCTGCCACCCGCCTTTCTAGCCATGTCCAAGAATGGCGTAGAAGGAGGAGCTTATGCCAAGCTCCTACATTCGATGACCGTGTCTATATGGATTGGTTTCTCAGAACGCTTTTTCCCTCTATTGGTAAATATGTCGCGTCTCACTTCCCTCAAAAATAGGAATAAGCTATCCAAATCGCATTGAAATATGACTTGATCTACGCCCAGTCTGGTTATGTTTATACCATCTTACAGGATCTTCTTAGACTTGCTGGTGCCAACGCACCAAGGGCATCTCACGCCGCTAACAATATCATTGGATCTCTTTCACATCCGTATACTCATCCTCCCATGGGTTATGGTTTCCCTTAGGGAGGGGCCATCTCCTCTAGCATTTATCCCCCTCCCGACAACATGTATCCAGGGTAAAGCACTTTTTCCCATTGCACCAACTGACGCCAGGGCCTAGCGTTGCTCAACTTGTTTACCCTAATGTTGCTCAACCTCCTTTCTATTTGTATCAATAGCCTGCTGCTCCATCCCCTCCGGCATTAGCACCCTAGCCTCCTATGCCTTCTCAAACTCTGCCACAGCAACCACCTCCCCCTCTTATTCAGGTGTATGTGCAGTAGAGCGTGAACGATCCTCTAAATTCCAAAAAAAAGAGGAAAGGCAACAAAAATCAACGAGCGCATGGTAATCAAGGGCACCGGGGGAACCCGCCAAACACTAACAACCAGCAATAGGTAAATCAGCCCAAGCAAGACAAGCCTCTTCGTACGAACAAACCTTGTTCTTGTTGTGGTTTCCATGGCCATTATACTCATGATTGTCCCCGTTTACCCCAAATGTGTCATTTGTGGGAAGCACAAGCAACATCTAGAGGACAACAAGTCATAGTTTCGGATCCTCCAATTACTGCACCTATTCAACCAGCTACTTTTACTGATCCTTTCCCTCAGGAAGGATATGTGGCTTCCCAACCCCCTCAAGGTCAGGCCACCCCTCAACCCTCACAATTTGGTACCTCTTATTACCACATTATCATGATGAATTCTGAAGTGGTTAATACCTTTGATGTCAACCTTCAAACTCGGTCGCGCCAATATGGCAAGCCACCTGCTTCCTCTACAACTGAGACTCAAACCAAAGTTTCCATAGAGTCCAGATCGGCACCTAATGCCCCTTTATAGATCCCTCAGCCACGAGAAAAGGTCCTTCTCAAGATCCCAAAAGCGTCATTACACCGAACTGTTTCTTCTGCCAGAGCCGCCCATAATTACAGCATAATAGATGACTTATCACAATCTCCTGCTACTATGTCAACGCTGGAAGTCCTCCAGTTGTGCCCCTCAAAATGTAAATCTCTATTATCTTCTCTGGGCATCTTGGATCCTTCATATGATCTTTTGATCATCTTTTATGTTGACAAGTCAGAACATCCCCCCTTACCTTCATTTGTCACCTTCCAAATACCAGTCAAGATTCGTAATTCCCATGTTTCACAATGTATTATTGACGAGGGCACATCCACCTGCTTGATGTCCACCTCTGTTTGGAATAAACTTGGATCACCTGAGTTAGCCCCATCCACCATCACTTTGCGTGCTTGGGATGGTCACTCTTCTCAACCCCTTGGCATGTACCGAAATTGTCTTATTACTCTTGCAGGAAAGACTATTTGTATTGAAATTGAATTCATTGATGCCCCCTTGGATTACAACGTCTTGTTGGGTCGTAGCTATACCTATGCAATGTTTGTTGTCGCATCAGTGGTTCACCATAAGATGTTATTTCCTCACAACAGAAATATCATTACCATTGATTAGTTGACATATTACGAACTGAAGTCTCAGATCTCCCCTGAGTCTATCATATCTTCGATGGTCGATAAAAAAGTAGCCATAACTCTTACCAGTGTTTCACTTGGAGTATATAAATATTCCACCTTACTTGGTGCATTCCTTGGCCCCTCCTCTCTTGTCACAGATCCCATCTCCTTGAATGTTTACATGATGAAATCGTCTCGGACTAGCCACAAATGGTCTAGTTCAACCACCCAGCAGCTTACGCCTCTGCAACCTACTAGTGGTCACTCGGCGAAGCCTAAATGGCCTTCCTTTAAAGGACCTTCCTCTTATGATGGTGTCTCTTCCACTCCTTTTCAACCACAAACATTTCCCCCTAGCCTTAACCAATTGGGAGCCATTCCACCAAGCCATTACCCCTATGATTAGATATTGTTTCTCACTCACCCTTTTGGATTATTTTCAGTGCCTGTTATGGCTACGTTGAGCCTTCCCAATTTGACCTTGGCGAACCCAGACTGATACATTGATGCCCCAACTAAAACCCCTCCTAGTCAGCTCAAACCTTATACCACTTTGACCCTGGTCCAACCGGTCACCACGAATCCTACCTTTGCTTTAGTGCCTCAGCCACCTCAACAAGAATATACTCATGTTGCGAAAGCATCTGGTCAGGGGGGGAAATCCAGAAAGAAGGAACCTAAGGATAAGGCTTCCCAAACAACTCCTAATCCTCCTAAGCCTCCAAAGAAGTCACCTTTGTGCGCTTTGTGTGATTTTGTTGGGCATGCTACCCAAAATTGTCTTGAACTTCCTCTTCTCAAACCTATGGTCAACGAAACGTTTCCTGAATCCGATATCCTATAGGTCCATGTTACCTTGCCCATTTCAGCTAAGAAACTCAAAATGTTGTGCACAAATCAACCTTGTGTTTTGTGTGATCTTTATGGCCATTATTCTCACCTTTGTCCTCGTCTCAAATATTTTCATGACACTCTTGACGAGTCTGTGGAATCGAGGCCTAATGTAGCAAGCCTGCTACTCCTCTACTCGTGTGGTTGGCTCAGCCTAAACAAGAGGAAATTTTCATACCTCCTCCTGATTTTGAGATGATAGAACCTTCAAACACCATCCTCTATCTATTATCATCCCTGATATCCTTGGCAAAAAACCCCTCTAGGGAACTCCCTTCTGTTTCGACTGAACCTCCTTCAGCAATCACCTTGGGCTTAACATCGATAGATTTTTCATATAATAGCTCCTCCTATACCCTCTGTAGTGATGCATATGTGAACCATATCTCTCATGATGATGCGTCGGGTACCCTCACCACATAATGCTGTCTTTCTTCTACTAGTCCCCCCATCTTTCACTCTGATGAAGACATTATGGAAGTAATGACTACCCTTGACTTTCCTTGGGATGATATGCACCACTGTGCATACTTCCTTCCACAATAGTCCCATGACCAGTATGTTGTGGAGCCTAAATACTTTATCTCCGATGAGTTCGACTGGTTTAGAAATACCATTCCTGCACCCGATGCTTCTGAAGAAGGAAACATGGCCAATATCTCTCTTACCATTAAAATTAACATTTCTGATAACATGGGGATAGAAGAAGACATCATCTTAGGGGCATATTTCACTTTAGAATAAATTGAGGCTTACACTAAGCTATTCAAATAATTTTGTGATGTTTTCACCTGGTCTTATTCAGAGATGTCTGTACTTGATCCTGTCGTTGTCGAACACCATATTGATACATGTCCCGATGCCAATCCTATTCATCAAAATTTGAGACCCATTAATACTTCCAGACGAGAGGCTATCAAGGCTAAAATCAACATCTCAAGTAGGTTGGTTTATCTATCCTATTGAATACACCACTTGGGTCTCTAACCCGGTTCCCGTTCTCAAGAAACAGGGCACCATCTATGTCTGCACTGACTTTCGCGACCTGAACAAAGCTTGTCCCAAAGACAAATTCCCCACACCATTCATTGACCAAATCATATATGAGTGTGCAGGGCATGAGGTTCTATCCTTTATGGGTGGTTTCTCTAGATACAACTAGATAGTTATCTGTCTTGTTGATCAGTTAAATATTGTGTTCATTATTCCGTGGGGAACTTTCGCTTATAGGGTCATGTCATTCGGCCTAAAGAATGTCGGAGCCACTTTCCAGCTAGCCATGTCATACTGTTTCCATGACCTGGATCATATTATCCTTGCCTACCTCGATGACCTCACTGCTCGTTCTAGGCGGCGGGAACAATACATCAATGATTTTCGTATCGTCTTCCTTCGATGTCGCAAGTATAATATCTGCCTCATCTCGCTGAAATGTGTGTTTTGTGCCCTTTCTAGTCATCTCTTGGAGCCTCCAAGGCAAAGCCAACTTTCTTCATCGGTTCGTCCCTAACTATGCCACCACCGCGCATGGGTTTCTAAGACTCCTTCGATCTACCATTCTATTCGTTTTGGATGACCATGCTCAATAGTATTTTTATTCCCTAAAACATGCTTTCACTTCCCCTCCCTTGATTAGTCCTCCTAAATTTTAAAGGGATTTCATCCTGTACATCTTAGCTTCCACCCATTCGATTGTTGGGGTCCTTATTCAGGAACATGACATCGTAAATGAACATGTTATCTATTATGTCAGTAATAACCTTGGAGGTCCCCATGTGTCCTATTAGCACTGGTATTTTCATCCTGCCCAATCCACCTTATTTTGCTATGTTTTCACCTCATCTCCGTCATTATCATTGACCTCACTTCGTTTTTTACTATTTTCACCTTTTTCCCCAATATCCAAACATTTCATCTCATTTGCTAAATTATCCAAGTTATTACTCAAACCCAAGCTTCATTTACTACATAGCCTAAACTATATTTAAAAATTCTTAGTTTAACGCTTTGAAATCCATTTAAAATCCCATTCAAACCCCCACATTCCACTTTTCCCATAGACCAAAACCCCCACATTCCACTTTTTCCATAGTCCAAAACCACCACATTCCACCTTTCCCATAGACCAAAACCCACTTATTTAAAAATCCAAAATTTTTAGATATATGATAAGCTCTGCCACTCATTGACAACCGCGTTATATATTTATTACCGTTATATATATTACATATCATATATATAATAACCCGCTGCTTTAAACCATTGGTAGGACCCCTTGTACCTTCATCGCATATCGGCATCGCAAATCTTAATAATTAACTACGATGTTCTTAACGCTAAACTTATAAAATCGCCGATGCGATATGATGTGGGACCCATTCCCCATAAACGGCACCAGTATGTTATCACTCCACCAGATTCCCAAAGCTAAGGAAGGAATCCTAACAGAGGTAACCACAAACCAAGCTTTTGACTTGATAGCCATCCCTATCAAGCCGGAGAGGGCTCTCTCCAAAAGGGTCACAACCAGGAGGGCTAGAGAAATTAGGGATTTTAGGCTAGGTATAGAGTGGAGGGGGTTGTTTTGATATGATTTGGTTGGATTTGGAATCAATTTCATTTTTCTACTTGATCAAGGGAACTTGAACTTAATCTTTGGTCAAGCTAATAAAGAGGAGTTGCAGCTACATTTATGGGATATTTGTGGTATTGAATGTCTTTCATTGTGTCTTCTTCAGTCACATATGTTTGAAAGTATTGTTCATGTCACTTTAATGTCTATATTATGATCTTTTATAAGTTTTAAATTCAGAATACATGCTTGCACATGCTCTGTTTTGGGTAACTGATCATATTTTGTTCATTATCTTCTGTCCAAGAGAAATATATCTCTTATGTTTTTCTCAGCCTTCTTACACTTTCAAAACCCTTCCATAACCATTTGCCTCAAGTCATTGACATTATACCTACCTTGCCCCATTCATTCCTGCAACCCTAACTCTATAGTCCTGACCTAGTTTTCCTTGACCTAATCTCATTATTCGCTAATTTACCCAACCAAATCATATAAAAACAACCCCCTGCACTCTATACCTAGCCTAAAAACCATAATTACTCCATCCCTCTTGGTTGTGACCCTTTTGGAGAGATCCCTCTTCGGCTTGATAGGGCTAGCTATCAAGTCAAAATCTTGGTTTGTGGTTACCTCTGTTGGGATTCCTTCCTCAGCCTTGAGAATCTAGTGGAGTGATAACATGTCCTACTCGCATGAAGAGAAGTTGGTGTTGGTCATTGTGTTCTCGGTTCAGAAACTTCGTCATTATATCATTACGTGTTCCACCAAGGTCGTGACTAATTCCAACCCTATGGCTTTCCTATTGAGTATATGGATCATCAATGGGAAGTACGCCTGTTGGATCATTATCCTTCAGGAGTTCAATCTCGAATTTGTCACACCCAAGAGTAAGAAAGGTTTAGCCCTTGCTGAACTCATTTCTGAATTTCCTACTAGTATGCAAGATCCCCCAATTAATGACGATTTACCTAATGAACACGTGTTCACCATTACTTCGGATGATCCTTGGTATGGTGACATCCTTACCTATTTGCGAACCAAAAATTTCACTCCCCATATTGATCGTGATACTCGATGACGTATATGACACCAAGCCCCCCACTATCTTCTCATTGGTGACGATCTCTATCATCATGGTGTTGATTATGTCCTCTGCCGTTGTTTCACACACGCTGAAGCTGAGCAAGTCCTTAATGCCTCCCACAATGGTGCCTGTGGTGGCCACCTCTCCAGTTTGGCTACTGCCTAGAAAGTCATTCGCTAGGTATTTTTTGCCTTCTCTCTTTTGAAGCAGTCAAACACTGTTCCAACTTCCAGCTTTTCGCCAGAAAGGTGTGAGCTCCTCCTGCTCCTCTCCATCATGTCATCTCCTCTGGACCATTCTACAAGTGGGCCATTGAATTTATGGAGTGTCAACCTCCATCTACTGGTAACCATAAGTATATCATTGTGGCGATTGATTATTTCACCAAATGGGTTGAGGCCATGCCAATGTTCAATAACACGGAAACTACCATGACCTTCTTTTTATTTAACCATGTTATCGCTCAATTCAGGGTTCCGAAAAAATTGGTCTTTGACCATGGCCGACATTTCGAATATGAGATTTGGCGTGAGCTATTCTCTCTATTGGGCTTTAAGCACCAATATTCATTGTCCTATTACCCCCAAGGTAATGTTCAAGTTGAAGCGGTCATTAAAATCCTTAAAACTATGCTTCAACGAACGATGAACAAACACAAAATGAACTCACACCTTATGCTCTTCCCTGCTTTGTGGACCTATAGAACTTTTGTTAAAACCGCCATCGGGTTTACTCCTTTCCACCTTGTTTTTTGCGAGGAGGAAATATTACCGATTGAGTGTGAAATCCCTTCCCTTCACTTAGTCGTTGAACTTCTCCCTAACACCCAACCTTAAAAACAAAGACTTATAATGCTTGAGCATGTGTCTGAAGATCGTCATGTTGCCTTACAAACCATTGAAGTGGCCAAGAAGCACACAAAAGCTCAATATTACCGAAAATTTCACCCTCATACCTTTCATGAAGGTGACCTTGTTCTAGTGTATGACCAGACTCATGATCTCCTTGGTCATGGGAATTTGGACTCATTATGGCTAGGCCTTTACATCATTAGTAAGGACTTAGGAAAAGGGGCATATCTTCTAGAGGATTTCGTAGGACACCCCCTTCCTAACCCTCGCAATGCACTCTACCTTAAGAAATTTAACTCATAGCATCTCCCATGGAGATATCTATTTTATTTATGTCATGTATTTAGGTAGCTTGCGTCTTTTGTTTTCGATGATTTGATACTTCATCAGGAAGCCTTTTTTCTAAGAAGGGTCACTTCACCGTCTCTCAAAATTTAATTTTTGCACCTGCGCCACTTGTACTTGGGGAATCACTTAGCCTTCACACTTGTTGACGTGCATGTCGACTTTCATCATGAATAACCATTGTTTTCTCAAGATTTTATGGTCCCCACCGGGCCTATCCTCTGTGGCAGCATCATCAAGTCGCCCTTGTTCAAAGCATCCGAGTTGAGTCATCATCGCATTCATGAAGTTTGTCCCGAGTCCCTTTTTCCTCCTACTATAGTATTCCATCCATTTATGCTTTGTCACTCTCTCGTGTAGCCCATTTTGGCCTCGAGTTCCATTGTCCCCCATCCCCTCAGGAGTCGAGCCAGTCACTGCCAGGTCATCCATGCTTTTTATGCTCTGACAAGGGAATTCGGTTGTTTTCTACTCATTATCCCCCATTCCATCATCATCCTTGGTGTTAGTCCATCAGTCGCCCTACTATGTTCCTTCGTGCCTTAGTTGAGGACCCTCATTACCTCACCTATAGCAGACCTCCTTCTGTCGACATCAATGCATTCATTCCAGAAGACAGGTATACAAGGCGGTGTATCTTGGTTTTAGCTTCCATCATTGTTTGGTGCCTTGGATAAGGAAAATGGACTCCTTGTTTCCCTTTGACTTGATTTTTTCTCATTCGTTCCATTTCAGCATGATCGAGATTCATATACTCAATAGTTCGGCGATCCAACAGACTGATCCAGTGATTCCCGGGTGTGTGTTAGATGTTTAAAACCTCATAAGGGGGTGGCCCTTCAAGTAGCCCCCCACATGCCCGAATGACTTCATTCTCTTCTATAGCCTCAGATGTAGCTTCGTAGATTTTATGGGTTCGGTCCTAGCCGCTTGCAGCACCTCTAGCATGCATGTATCACTTAGATGATCCATTTATATTTTCAGAGCCCTTTCCTGTTTATTAGGACTTCTCTGGTTGTTATTATATCTCATGTACGCATATATTATCGTATCCAATCCTGGTTGTTGTCCCAAGTGCATCATGTATGTGGGATCCATCATATTTTTGTCTGGCCCATATTTACGCCAGCATATCATGTACTTTAAATCTCAGTCTCATTTTATTGAGCGAACCATTATTCTTTGTACTTTTTCATTTCGGCGAGCATAGGTATGCCTCATCTACCCCATTGTGTACAGGTACCCAACCAGTAAAGGAGACTTACGGTTGTCAGTCTTGCCCCCTCAGGGTTATTATCCTCTCTTGCTTTGCTTCACTTACATATATATCTCTCTATGACTCCCCTTTGGTTTCTAGTGATTGTGTTCTTACAACGTACTTCGGCCATACGATCAACTCCTAACACTCGCACGCTAGGGGGCAATCTATTACACCAATTTTTGGTCATCTAACCATGTATAATTAGATGGATCGAAATACACCATGTAAGACCAGTTTTACCATAGTAAAATTGCTTTCACTAAGAAATAATTTAATAAACCATAGTTTATTAAGTTATTTCTGGTCCAAATAGAAAACTCCATGAGAAATAATTAAATAAATCCATATTTATTTAACTTTCCTTTGGGAATAATTAATTAAACCTCTGTTTAATAATATTTCTGGTCATATATAACCCAATTAATAATAAATAATTATTTATCTTATTATTTTCGAGGAATAATTAATTAAATCATTATTTAATTAATATTCCTTGTTAAATTTGACTAAATCATTTAGAAATAATAAAATAAATCATTATTTGTTAAATTATTCCTTGATCCCATCCTTGAAATGATAAATAAATATTTTATTTTTTTATTGTTTCTAAATAAAGGGATTTAACCAATTTAAATTCATTTTCCCTCCAACCAAATATAATAAAATATTCCAAGCAGTTAGATCTAGATCTTGGTTAATAATAATTTATTATGCACCATTATCAAGGACAACTCAATATTTTGTTATAAATAGGAGGGTTTTCCATTCACTTCTTACCTTTGATCCTTTTATCATGGTGGGACTTTGATCCTCTTATCATTGTCATACTTTAATTACTTTTATTTTCTTTTTGCTTATTGAGCTCCCTTTGAGCTCTACACATCTTGGGTTTTCTACACCATTGAGAGAGAAACTCTAAAGTTTAAGCGTTTGAGGAAAACCAAGAACCCATCCCATTAAGGGGGACTAGTAATATCATTCTTTGTTCCCTTCCCATGTGTTAATATAATACAAAAAATTAATTATAAATTTTGTCTTGTCCATTGGATATTTGGAGAAAATCTTATTTCGTTTTATTGATTAGCTACTTTATTTTCATAGATCTGGGTTTGTTTTTCATTTGTTTCAACCGCCTATTGTAGATCTAAGGAAGTTAGACAACCATCTTTGTTGTTAGGGTTTTTTTTTCATGTGCAGCTAAAGTGATCTCTTTCTGTACACTTGCGTTAAGAATTCATTCAAACACAAGTGTTTCATCAGGAAATCCAACTTGTGGATTTCATGGGATGATGTTATGATGACATAAGAGATGAAGCAGATCAAAGGGTTGAAGATGTTTTCAATCAAGGAAGTTGTTGAAAGAAGCCTAGATGACCTAAAAGTAAATGAGGTATGCTTTTATTTAATATTATAATGGCATGTCATATGTTTTCAGGTAACATGGATCACTACTTCTATTTTGAGGAGCATGATCAAAGGAAAAATGAATATCCTCCTATGAAAGGTTGTCAGAAGGCATGGTTCATACTAGATGAAATAAACACAATATGTCCTCATATGAAGTATGAGGTGGTTGACTACAATTAAGGAACTCTGATTGGAAGCTCATATGAATGGAATGTGTGAATAAAGTAAGGAAGAGATCATAATATATGCAACCATGGTAAAGGAAATCAACATCTAATAGACCAAGAAGATTTGACTAGAAAATCTCCCAGAAAGATATGATGACTCTGATGGAAGTCTGAAAAAGATGGAGACCGTTAATAATGAATATCTTTGGGAGATGTGTCAACATGTGTGTAGGATGTTGATACCTACACGAATATGTCATGATGAAAGACCATCACAAAGGTAAGTTTGATTAAAATGTTCATTTCTTATTTTGAAAAAATATTTGGATAGGCTTATGTAGAAATTCTAAAGCGAAGAATTGTGGATGTATTTCTAGAAATACCATATAGAAGGATGAAATATCCTTCCGAAAAATATGGCATGAAGAAAGAAACATGGCATGAAGCAAGGCCAGATGAAGATTGACGGATCACTTTTTTATGAAAGTAATGATGACATGACTGAAGCAAATGACTCGTGGATAAAAGTGATGGATGGTATGTGCCCTATGAAGAAGTCCCAAAAGATGAAGACCCCATAAAAAAGAATAAATTCATGACATTGAAGGAAAGAGTTCTTCAAAGCGGCTAGTTGTCCCATTATCTCCACCCGAGGAGCCATTGTAGGTCCCTGATTAAGAGGGAGCCTAGAAACAAGTTTATTACTTGGAAGAAACTTGGAAATTCCTAAGCCAAGAGGAAGCTTAGGTACATTCCTTGTGTAGGAATGAGTACATTCCTTTATTGGAAAATTTCCTCCCTAATTTAGAGGGAGAGATAGACATGTCATTCTGGTCTTCACATGGGAAGATAGAATGGAGGATTGGGTAATCATCTAGAATCCGATACTCTTTGAGGATGAGATTCGGCATCCAAGATAAGAATATTCATAGAGTACCGATATTCCTTAAGGGCTGAGAATCCAAGATAAGAATAGTCTTGGTGGCACATACCCTGATAACTCGGGTAGGGTATGTTCCAGGAGAGACAATGATTAGGGTGTCTATAAATCATTGGTCTTGCCAACATTGAGCTTAGATATTGTGGAGAGATAGAGTCATTATTCAAGGCCTTGTTATGTGGAAATACTATTTGATATGATGTTATACAGATGGCTTACCAATCTGATTCTTCTTATGAGAAATTCTTCATATTGAGAATGACCAACTACCATTATGAATACCTCCCTAGTTAAGAGGGAGTGTTGAAAAGTGTAACTAGGTTCGGTCTTCATAATGACATCTAATTGTGACATATGTAAATGATGTAATGAAGAAAATAAAATTATTATTGTAAGCCTTGCTTCATGGGTTTCATGAGAAAGTGATTTTATTTTAGTTGGATCACACTAAGAGAATTAGGATTTGTCATTTAAGTCAAGTACTTAATTTCATGTATGAAGAGCTCTTCTTGAGCCTATATCATGTATAGAAGTCTATGTCTAAATATCCCTCCAACGACAAGCACAATATTCCTCTTACTATGTCGGCCTCAAGATAAATAAAAGATGACATGGAGGCTCACATCATGGGACTCATCCATTCAACTAGTCATGTTGGCTTATTTATGGAAGCCTAACCACTATATATATGCACCTCGTCCTATTCCACAGAGACAAAAATTCAGGGACATACCTATGAGTTTTTCTGTGATAAGACAATGCGATAGTCTCAAATCTCCATATAGAGGTCTCTCTGATATTCAGATTGATGATCACAGTGAACAATATTCATATTCTTCTAAATTTTTTGTCACAGGAAGTACACTGGAAAAATTTCAGTCATCTCTGATATTTTGGGTCATATATACAATTTGATCATGACCTTAGGTTATGTGTTAACGATCAGGACAAGGTCTCTAACATGTTATAGATTCAAGTTATATTTCATGTTATGATCAGTGTTATGCTTATCTCAGTTATAATACTCAGTGTTATGAAGATGCTCAGTGATGATGATCAAATTTGTAATGGTATTCGGTCCTATCTTGATGACAACAAGAAGGTCTCATAGAAAGGAGATCTCATTATAAAGACAACAAGAAAATCTCGATGGTGAAAAGTGTCCCAATGATGAGGATATCGAATAGGAAAGGAGGAGTTGTGTCCTATTTTTTTAGTGTCTACTAGGTCAAAGGTCTTGTTCTTGGCATTCTTCAATTGGAATCTCTATAAAAAGATTTTTTGTGTGTTTTCATCTCAAAGAGTGAGAGTTTTTGGCTCTGACTCATAGCTTACATGTTGTGTTTCTTGTCTATTTATGTTCATGCATTGGTTACTGTTTGATGAAGAAGAACACTAATAAACTAAGAAGAATAATAACTTAATATAAATAAGTAAAAAGCATACACAAACAAACAATAATCAAAGAGAATCGCCTAATTCTATTTCCCTATATTTCTTAACAATGGTGAGTTGTTTGTGCAGAGTCAGCTGAAGTATTCCTATGAAATACTTCAGAGATTTCACATGTAGAACTATAAGCCTATGGACACACCTCTAGCTACAAACTAGAGAAAGGAGAGTGCTTCTTTAGGAGAGGAAGTAGATGCTACCATCAACAGACAACTTGTGGGATACTTGATGTGTCAAGTGAACACAAGTCCCAACATATGCCTTCCAATACATTTAGTAATTTGATTTTCCACATCAACAGGATGACTTGGATTGTAGTTAACTTGTGTGACATGGTTGTGTCTACTATTTTATTTAGTAAATTCGAGATATAGGCTATAAGTAGAGTTTTGCACGTAGTGATTGCTAAAATTTAGCAATCTATTTCAGTTATTTTCAGTTTGACTCAGTTGCCTGAGCTCAAGTAACTAGTTGAGTTAGTTGAAGATAATTTGAGTACTAAAGTTGTTGTTAACTCAGTGATCTCTCAGTTAAACTAGTTAATCAACTAAAAATAACCTCAGCATGCATGAAATTCGAATTTCCTAGCTAAAGTGGAGGAAAAGGCACATTATTATTATTAATTATATACTAGTTGGGTGTACAGGCATGGAAGCTAAGCAGGTGAATCATTCCTTGGGAATTGCGCAAGAAAATAGAATAAATTCCTATATTTTAGGAACTAATATCCTCTAGGATTGCGCAAGGAAATAAGAGCAATATGGAGCCTTGAATTGGCTAAGTATTGGCTAGAGGAGGACAATCAACATGAGAATAGGTTTACAGTGCAGGGTGTGCTTCAAGATCAAAGCAAGACATTGTAATAGTTTCTCATTCTCATCTGATTAATGAAAAGCAGTAGAGGGATTTGTTCCCATTTGGGTTCATTTTAAATCATTGTGTTCTTGTGGTTTTTTAAGGGTTGCATGCCATTGTATGTGTTGGACACCTAATCCTATAAGGGTTGGTGTGGAAGTTGAACAGTCATAGGGAGTCTAAATATGAAACCAAGGGTCACTAGACTTGTATAAACATGTAAAATTATGAATAATATATGCATTCAAGGTTGATATTTCATATCCTCTGTCTTTGCCATTATTGATTTTAACATGGTATCAGAGCAGGTTCCTTCCTAGCCTGCTTAATTGTGTGAGATCCACAAGTTTATTCCCGCCTTGCCCATATTTGAGCCACTGGTTTTGTGGCTTCTTTGTGCATGTCGATTATGCCATTTACACCCATTGTCCATAACGCTCCATTAATTTACTATCTATCATAAAATCTCCGCCTCTCCTTTGTGCACCTTTTTGCTATAAAATTTAGCTATGTTATCTATCTCCCCAAGATACTCATTTATGCATTGAATGTTTGCTTTCCCTACTAAACATCCTTTTGCATAAATAGCATAACTGACATGCACAAAGAGGCCACAAAACCAATGGCTCAAATATGGGAAAGGCAGGAATAAACATGTGGCTCTCACCATGGTTAACACAACAATGGCGAAGATAGAAGATATGAAATATTAGACTTGAATTTTTTCTTTCCCCACCAAACAATCGTTGAGAAACAAAGTGTTGGCTTCTTCAACTCAAAATTATTATCTCTAAATCTACCAGTCGATTATGCTACATAGAGCATTTTTTACAACATATCCTGGTCTATAATATCTTCCATCCACTTAGGATTTCTACTGGTCAGCCATATTTGATAACTCCTCCTACATTTTGGCATGTCAACCTTAGGACTCATGAAATTTTGTTGGTCTTATAATTGAGCGTCTTTTTCCACGACTTGCTATATTTTCTAATGCTTGAAGGCCTACTCATTGTTAAGCTTATTAATTTCAAGCATTTTGTCAATTCCTTGGATTGGAAATAAATAAATAAATAAAACACCTTTTTATCCTTGTCTATACGTTATACTTGTATCTCTCTGGCTAAGAAGGTGAGACGTTGCTCCTGAAGTATTCAGGATTTATGTGACCAGAAAGTGTTTGTTGCAAGCTTCTTCATATGCTGCACACGCTGGTTGCTCCATACCCATTGCGCTCCTCTTCGCTGCAGCATCGGCCTCCTCTCCTCTTGTCGACACACCGAACAGTGAGCTCCAGTCCCCGAGAAGTCGACACATCTCTTCCATTACTCCATCGTTGGACGTGGACTCCATCTCCTACACACCGGCTGCAACTCCCACCGTTCACATTAGTATTGCACAGACTCCATTATCTATCCCCACTACAAAGCCACTCCTCCATAAAATTGTGATTCTCGTGGCTCTCTTTTTCGAGTTGTGCATTATGCCCTCCTGGGCTCCTCTCTTGTTGGCTTAGCGTCGCTCTTGGTATATTGTGACTTGGATATTCGTTTGATAAGTTCGATGCAGTTGGTATCACTAGTTCCCTCACATACAACCTCCATTGGCTCCCTCATCCCAGTCAACATCACACTGGATCATTTCATAAACATGTAGGCCCTATGTAGCATCAACAACGTTGTCATTTTGGTCAGATGTGAGCCTAAGTCTCGTGTTCTACATTTTTGTGGTTTGTATGACCGTTGGTCTGACCTGCGAGTTCTGAACCAACAGGTATGTCACATTATTGCTATAACTTATTTTGGTCTTTTGCTGGTGGATTAAACTCAGCGCCAATGAAACATTTCTGGAATTATTGTAATCCTGGAAATATCTTATTTTAGTCCATTGAGTCACTCCCAGCGGAAACAATATGTTTTGTGGCTCGTTTTGTGAAAAAATTGAATTCATTTTCACTTAAAACAGTGGAGTACTGTGAAGGATAGGCTTTGGTGTTATATGCTCTTTTGATGCATATTATGGAATTGAAGAAACCGTGAGAGCCAGTGTATAGAAGAGAACCTCTTTTGTGTGGATTTGTGGGAAAATTTAAAGTGTTTGTTTGGTGTCTCTCATGGTTGATCAGACAACAAAAATTTATTGTCCAGTGAAACTTGTTGATAAAAATACCCATCATAATATTGCAAATAATCCTCTCCATTATTGCTTGAAGCACCAATAGTACCTAATATTTTTATCAGAGATTTAACTTTATGTGTTGAGTCACGATTAAAAAAAAAGAGACTGCGTGGTAGTTAGAACACATTTTATCCTTTGATAGAACATGGAGAGCTTCTTTGCATGAATTTATGTTTGCTCTTCATTCAAATTTTTTGAAGCAATAAGTGCGCAATTCATTCAGTGCTTTGAGTAGGTCATTATATACATGTTGGTCGATTTATTTAATTCTATATGTCGCTCATGTGTGAACTGTTGTGCATATGTCATGGATTGTGAATGCATTATCGTCATTGCTGATTGTTGATTGGAGCATTGAGTTTCTGTGTTGAAGTCTTGAAAATGGCCAAAGTTTATGAAGCATTAAAGTTATTGAAAATTTTGATGCAATTTAATGTTGATGACACAGTGAAAATAATCAAAGCCTCTATTTTAGACATTCAAACTTGTCTACAAAATGCACAAGAAAAGATTAATTTTTTGGAGCTTGAATCTCAACTTCAACAAGAAGAATTACAATAGTGGAGTCATCATTCTGAACCTGTTTCTATCATAACATTGAAACAGACTCCCAACAGCACCAAGAATATAAATTTTAGGTTGATTCACATTCAATGCCTAGTAAAAGAGCATATTTGCATGCAGAAGCAGAAATTTAGCCTGCACTTCCCAAGCCAATCATCAGACCTTAGGAATAGCTTGTCAGCAACAACCACGGAACATGTCTTGGATATGATAAGGAGGCATCCTTTCATATTCCATATTACTTAAAAACCATCCATTTTTAGAGTGTTGGATTCCTTCGTGACAATTCACTTTCAGTTGTTCCGTATTTTTCTCCTCTTCCACATCAATCATAACATAATGTTAAATTCAAACATTGTGACTGAGTTGGCCACATGAAAGATCATTGTTTTGATCTTCATCCATATGAACATTGTCATAAAACCAATCATTCTTCAAACAGATGCCTCAAAAATAAGCCTCCTGCATGAAAAAAGGTTCATCTTGGATGGATCGCTTCTTGGCAATGGGATTGAACAACCAAGAAGAAATTTCATTCATATGTCAGAAGTTGTTCTAAAGTATTGAATAGTCTTGCAGTTTATTTTTCTCCAACTTCTCACCTTGTATCTGACAGCGGGGGAAATGATGGTCATTTACAAGATTCAAAGCCACATTAAGCGAGTCTGAGCCATAACCTACCATACCATATTTAGAGTTGTAGCCATAGAAAGAGATGTCCCTGAGCATGCCTGGGTTGGTGGTCAACCTTAAACCATCTATGAGGGGTTTATACCTCCCTTTTTAGGTTGAGATTCTCCCTCTTCAAAGAATTGGGGACACTTCCTCTACCAGAAGACTTCAACTTCTTGCCAATTTTGGAAGAGTTCCAGGAATTGCATTAAGCATTTCAAAGTTGGTGATCATTATTAAACCACTGTGGGTTGAGACCCCCCTTTTCAGGTTGAGGTTATCCATTTATTTGTTTCACAATTTTTGAATAAAATAATATTATTGTCATTTCATATTTCTTAACAGAAACAATGCATATCCCTATACATTTATTATATTATATTATTTTTATATAGTATATTAATTACATGTTATTATACAATTTAAATAATACAAATTTTAATTAATATCATATAATATAATTAAGAATTTATAAATTTATATTTATATTTTATTTTAAGCTATTTAAGTACAAAGGACAAATGCATTAGTTGTTCAATGATAATGACTTTTTCTTGAAAATATCATTCTTATTTATAGTCACATCAATACAATTTTTTTATTAATTCTTTGGTACAACTTTTGAATTGAATTTAACCATGGTTACATGGATTTTGGTGCAAAAAGTGAATTGCAAATTCATAAATATTATTTTATTAGTTTAGATATTATTTTATTATTTCCTTAGGAGACCCATTTTAGACTTCAAAATTCCCCTAATGGTTCTATCTTTTAATTGTTAGGGGATTTCAAGTCTCCCCAAAGTACCTGCTCTCAAAATAATCATTGAGATAGACCTCGCTGAGATTATTTTTCTTTGAGAAAACCTATGTTTTAGCACGATATTGTCTCTTGATGCTTATTAGGGCTTCTGGGTGGTTGGATTTTTCTATGTTTAAAGGCCTTTGGTCGCTTGGGAGTCCGAGCGGTTGGTTGGAACAAGAGGTGTATAAATCTTATCAACTCTTGGAGTATTGCCTCAGGTCTATGCATTGAAATATTTTCTGAAGAAATGGGCAAGACGCTCTCACTACTCAATGTATATGGCCCCAATCAAAACAAGAGAGATTTATGGGAATCTTTCTTTAGTAAATCCTTTATAAATAGTCCTTTGTTAATCATTAGAGGTGATTTAAATTTTTCTATGGCTTCTTTTGAATGTTGGGGTAACCGGGCCTCAAATGATTTTCTGTTTGATTTCTTCTTCGACCAACTCTCAAGTTAGTTTCTAATTGATGTAGAACTAGTAAAGCTTCGACCCACCTAGAGGAACAAGAGTTTGGGTTCCGACTAGGTGGCCAAGAGACTTGATTACTTTTTGGTGCCTAAAGTTTTAATGGAGCATTTTTTTTATTATCAAACAATGAGTTGGTGTGGGTGGAGTTTCAGATCATTCTCCTATTTTTTCTAGAATTAAAAGTTGCAACCCATAAAGTCATGTGTCCTTTTAAAATGAATTCGAATTGGCACAATGATGAATCGTTGTGGAATTGGTACAAGAGATTTGGATCGCATTCAATCCACACGCAGGAGCATCGAATGGTAAACATTTTATAAAAAAATTGAAGTGTATCAAGCAGAAAACTAAAGAGTGCAACGTGAAAATGTGAAGTTGGGAAACACTTTTTGCCCTTTTTTGACGTTGAAAATTGTAATTTTCTATGTTTTTCAACTTCAACTCCACTAAAAAAATATTTTTATTGCAAATTATGCTTTGACATAAAAACAAGAATTGTAGAGAATTGTCTTACCTCCATACCAATATTTTTTTTTTTTTAAATATTGACATATAGAGGGGTAAATTTGTTATTTACTAACTGCATATACTTGAAATTTTCAAGCAAACATAAATAGTCACTTTATTATCCTTAACTTTTTTAGGGAAGGTTATTCATTTTTTGGAAAAAAACCATAGCATCATAATCTGCATATATTGCACTAGTGCACAGACTATTTTTTGGTAATTTTCGGATCAAATCAATATTTTTTATTATTTTTTGAAATGGACGAAGACAAAAAAACAGTGATGTTTTAGTACATTTTATTATCCTTTGATTTTCTTTTCAATGTGATCGTCAATAAAAAAAATGAGAGTACTCTTTTGAAGTAGACAAGGAGAGGAAGTGCACTATGATTTTTTTGAATTTTTTGGTGTCCTCATTTGAAAGTTATTGAATTTTCATTCAGTGCAATTTTTCGAACAATGAAATTAATAAAAAATTGAATTTTTTAATGAAACTCTATAAATCTCACATCATCAAAAACTAGATTTAGAGACGAATCTAATGGTACTTGGTCCGACATATAACATTTTGTTTTTGTATGTGTTCTGTCCCTCCAAAGTTGCAGGTTTCTCAAAACTGCAGAGTTTTCTGAGTTTTTCGTTAACCAGAAACTCTCGGCCGAGATAATTTCTCGGACGAGAAATTTTTAAAACTCTCGACCGAGAAATTTAAACCAATTTAACCCGCCTAAAGTTACTTTAAGCGCGCGGGAAAACTCTCGGCCGAAAGTTTAAAAAACTCTCGGCCGAGAGTTTGCGCAATAAAACTCTCGGCCGAGAGTTTTTCCAACTCTCGGCCGAGAATCTTTGCCGAGAGTTTTGTGACCACAACTCTCGGCCGAGAGTTTTCAAAACTCTCGTCTGAGAGAATTTTAACTCATGTTAAACCCGACCGAAATATTTAAAATCTCTCGGACGAGAGTTTTGAAAACTCTCGGCCGAGAAATTTAGTTGACTTTTTTTCTCGGCCGAAAAATTAAAAATTCCTCCCGAATTCTAACCATCCGCCAAAAAGTGTTTTCCAACTTCGCATTTTCATGGCCAACAAGCTAAAATTGTGAAGCTTAGGAAGATGGAACAACAACATCTGGCTTATGCAGGTTGAGAAGAAAAAGGTTATGGTTCAATAGAATCCACATATGTTCTTTTTCATCCCAAGTCAGACCAAAAAAAAAAATCTTGAGATCAAATAGAAATTGAAAAATATAACCATTTAACTCGAATGTAAGGACAATAATATTAAGTAGAAAATAATAAATGTAATATAAGAATTAAATTTATCTGGCATCGCTTAAAAAATGGTCTCTCACAAGAACTTAAAAAAAAGTGTAACATTTTTAAAGAGAAAAAATATTTAAAAAAATTATAAGATATTTATAAAAAAAAATATATATGAAAATAGTTTTCACTCAAAATTTATGAATAAATAATTTTATTTTGCATTAATCTTAAGCTTTTATGAATATATATTTTTATTTTGCATCATAGTAAACTCTTTTTTAATATAAAATTTTGTAAAAAAAATATTCATTATGACATTCAATATTAATTTAAATTCATCCTAGCTTTTAAAATATTTTCTTAAAAATAATAAATATGCAAAAGCTAAATTTGGTGTCCATGTATATTACCCACGTGTAAGTACTAAGTTTGGAGATGCTAAAATGAGAAAGTCGCAACCATGTTAGGACTTATCAACAGGTTGGATTCTTGTGCATCGGTCATACAATTTTTCTTGACGTTTTCGCTTTTTATTAAGAAATATTGTGCTTAAAATTTATTTATTTCTGAGAGGAATTAAATTTCTTTTAAGTATATTTTTTTTTTCAAATTTTTCACTTTGAGCAATTTGAATCATCTCAATATTTATAAACTAGCATTTGCTCCTAAGGGTGCAAAGGTACACCGAAGGATTAGACTTTGTATTAACTCTTGTCCCTATCAAAGAGTTTGGCCTAGTCGTGCGTGTTTTGATTGAGATTAACAATTGACATTTTCAAATAAATTAAATGTTAAGAATAATGAAATACTATTTATAGTTTAAATATATAAAGAATTATTTTATTTTTAATAATTATATGTTAATTGATTCAAAACTTCTTTAATAATTATATGTTAATTGATCTCCGGATGCGGATGCTTGTTAGTCCCATGGGGACAACTGGCGCGCGTGGTGGCCACTTCCCAACGCACAGCGCGCGTGGTGGCCACATGGCTCTCCACGGCGCGATTAAATGCGCTTTCATTACGCCTGCAATTAGCATTAATGCTTCCTCAAGCTGGCGCTTCAATAGTTCTGGTTCGCCTGGTCTTTGCATTATGGAAACCGACTCTCTGCTCGACTCTCTGCTCGACGAGCTTTCCGACTCTCTCCGCGTCTGTATGGTTCCCTTGGCCGGTGCGTGCCCTGTCCACTGTGCTGAGCCAAGCGCTCGCACAGTCACAGGCCGGCGCTGTTCGCTCTATAGCTGCATTGAATTCTTACCTGGTGTGCACTTCTCCAACAGCAAGTTTTGTCCTGGTGCGACCGCTGTCCCTCAGCATATTTCCAACCCGTCTGTCGCTCTGCATATTTTTGGTGTGCCTCAGTTCATTCCCGGCTCTTCTGCTGCGTCAGCTTCTCTCCAGGCTCAAGAGCCTCTCGAAGCCGAGCCCGCCATGCCTCGACTCAGGCAACGCATGACAGCCCGTCGAGGAGGCACACGCGGATGCTCAGTCGGGGAGCGCCCCTCTTCCAGCAGACTTGCCTCTGAAATTCCTTTCGATTATGTTCATGGTCGGCCGCCTGCCTCCCTTCTGCCTGAAGCCCCCCATCTCTCCACCTCTCACGCTCCTCCGCTCGCTAGCAGCCATTTCATCCGCCAGACCACTCAGAGAGCGGAGCTGAGGTTTGATAGCACCTTCAATCGCCCTTCAATTACTGCCTTTATCACCATAACTCTGCGAGAGGATGCCACTATCAGCTCTCCTTCTTGGACTGTCTCCACTCCCGCTTCTCTCGACCCCCATCCTGCCTCTGTCGCGCCTCGCTCCACTTCTGCTGCAACGCCTCAAGAAGACTTAGCCAAGCCTGATACCATAGCCAACTCCCCCCGTGGTCTCTCTCCCTTGCAGGTGGAAACTACTGCTGAACAGGGCGCTATGGCTCACAACCGGGAAGCTGATGTGGATGATCCTGAGGACTACTTCAGTTGCCCAATAATGGAGGAATAGCCTTCTCCCGCCAACTCCAGCTGACCCAGCAATGACATGGCGCAGTATG
Source organism: Pinus albicaulis (assembly GCA_034641835.2). NCBI lineage: Eukaryota > Viridiplantae > Streptophyta > Pinopsida > Pinales > Pinaceae > Pinus > Pinus albicaulis. The sequence goes on along the minus strand of CM076581.1, from coordinate 493,040,654 downwards.
GTCTTTGAACTTGTTTATTTTTGTAGCGATGCTAGTTTTCTACAATACATAGCAGCTTACTGGTTTTCGTTAATGATAGTGCTAGCTTTTTGTTACTGTCTCATAACAATTATAACTATTCCACCGGTTTCCCTACACAAGGGCGGTGAGACTGCTATTACAGAGCTGGTTTCCCTATATGGGCAGCTTCTTTTCAGAACTATGCTTGACTTTCAGGCCCAGTTTCAGGCTAACGCAGCTGAACTGCGGCAGTTTTGTACTATTACTTATACATAAATAGAATTAGCTCAATTTAGAAAAGAAAAAAAAATTATATGTTAATTGATTCAAAATTCATAACATCAATAATCTTATTTTATAAGTAATTTTATTTAAGCTTTAAAAAAAAAAAAAGAATAAAAAAAAAAATTAGAAAAAAATATATATAAATAAATAAAAATTAAATAAATTAGAAATAAAAATATAAAACATATAAAATATAAATATAAATAAAATAAACAAATAAATAAATAAAAATAAAACAAATAAATAGATAAAAATAAAAATAAAAACGAATAAATACGTTCCGTTCCAACCTTACTCAACCTCTTGCAGATGCATATATTAAATCATCCTCTTTTAGCCCGTAAACCTTAGTTTGAAAAGTCCCAATCAATAATGGTTGTTAAATTAATAATAATAATAATAAAAGACATACTTATGTTTTTTTACCCCACAATGCTTTACAATTCTTCTGATTTATTTATTTGCAAAAAGTTCACCCAAATCTTAACCCGTGACATGAGCGTTCATGAATTATTCTTGCGCGTGATGTTGGACCAATAAGCGTCTTTATGGGTTCAGACTTTCACTTTTCCACAATGACACAAAACATTGAAATCCTGTTGACGAGGCGATGTTAGGGTTTCGCTTATTCTCTAAACGAAAGAAATCAGACTCTCACTTTTACAACAAAGACACAAAACATTTGAAAACCTGTATACAGGTCATGTCAGAGTTTCACTTACTCCCAAACCAAACAAAAAAAATTGAAATTTTTTGTACAGCTGTGCGTACGCCGCTCCATAAGTATAAGTAGGTACAGAGTCATTACCCTAAACGCATTCCACATCCGACGGCGGACAACAGGTTTCCACATCCTACGGATATCGCTTGGCTTACATGCATGAATGATAATGCGCGATGGCGCACGACGAAAGCTGTTTTCCAAAATTGCTGAGGGGCACGCGTCACCCAATCTATGGAATCGCTTCAAACTCTCAAATACCGCTTAGTCGAAAAAGCCTGTGCGAAAAAACTGCTGGTTGAGCGCTAAACCGCGTTCACTGTTCATCTTTTTGGTTCCGCACTTTTGCCTTGGGTGAACTGGTGAAGACAAGACACTTGATCCTTGGCCTTTATTGCTCTTCCAACGTTTTCATTTTCATAATAATAAACTCTTCCAAAACTTCAAACCAATATCGCAATCTCCTCCTGAGCAATCCATAATACTATTCGTTTTTGACTCCTTGCTCTCTTCTCTGCATTCGCATTTTTCCTCTTGATTTAGATCCAAAGCCCAAGAATAAGGATTTCCATGGAGTCAACACAACGTGTTTTGAATGGTGCCCTGTTCAGTTTCCATTGCAGTTCTAAAAGTAACGGTGAGGTAAACCAAGAGAAACTGGTCAGAAGTTACAGTAATAAAACATCAGACACAAAATTAATTACAAATGCTGCAATGCTTTCAGTAAGATGGAAATCACCAAACTATCTTCATGACAGTAAGAAATTTTATCATTTAAAATAATGGTATCTGAAAATCACCAAACTGTCTTCATGACAGTAACAAATTTTATCATTTAAAATAATGGTATCTGAGCTTTTCTTGGATACCCATGGAGAAACCGATGTCTGCTATACTGAAATTTACATTGCCAATATATTACAATTTCCTTAACACATTGCCAAAGAAAGTCATGATCAGAGCCTTGTAGATCAAACCCCCAATGTCGAAATCCACTAACTGAAGATGATGAGTTGCGGCATCGGCTGAACTCGCATCCTGAAATCTTCAATCTGCTTGGCCTCATATGCAGAATCCTCTGCTTCATCAACTGTCCCAAGTTCTTAATATATTTGAGGTGCCACTTGAAGGGTTGCAAAAGTAGGACAGTGCAGGTGTTCAGCTAACATTTGCATATGGGATATTAACTTTATTCGGCCTTCTGTGAATGTCCATGATCAAAGCAAACAAAGCCTACACATTGTATGCCACTGTGGAGCAGCCCATAGAATGGCATGCAATATCTCTCCCTCGTTTACCCAAAGGTCCATACAATAGTCAAGAACTGTCTAGCCAGACAAAAGATAATTTGCCTGTGTGTGATTGCAATGTTGCACAATCAAAGCTAGTAGCCCCGACTCTGCTGCCAACCAAATCTGGTCCTCCATATCAGATGTTACTTTTGTCTTGTCTGCAATTTTCCACGCTGTCTCTCTCTTTGGGCCTATAGAATTCTTTTTTTCCTACGACAGGGTTGGTTTGCAGACTTGCAGTATAAGGATGTCAAATGACGTGGAGTTCTTCCGGACCATCTTGCATGTGAAATTGGTTTGTCATTTCCATCGTTCTGGTTGGTACATCCTCCATGAACCAGATTCGCGAAGATGCAGATACCGATACATTCTGCCATTTGTTTTCCTGTGGGCTTTCAACATATATATATGTACAGTACCTGCAGAAGCTTGTTGTCGAAGGAGTTGTTTACAGAGGAGATTGCTGTCGCGGCAGGAGTTTGCATGTGCATGAGCTTTCTGTCGAAGGGGGAGTTTGGAGAGGAGATTACTGTTTGCGGCATGAATTTGCAGAGGGTATCGCTGTCTGAAAAAGGAATCTGAGCATTCTGATATTTAAAGCTTGCTGTCAAAAGAGGAGTTTACAGAGGAGATGCTCCAGGCCTGCGAGTTAGCAGGGGTCGATATCCCTCGCTTCTGCTATCATTCCCGCCTCTCTATCGCCGGAAATTACCATATGTGTCTCGTTGAGGTAGAGAAGAGTCCGAAGCCCGTGGCATCTTGCGCCAGCTTTCGGATCGGATCGCGGGTGTTTCGTCGAAACAAAGAGACCCGTGGTGGATAAGAATCTTGACCCTCTCGTCATTAAACCAACATAACTCGTTGTCGAAATTTTATTGGTACGTGGGACACTGTTCAGATTTTGTCAATAACGACGAATCTCTACAGTGTCGCTACGAAAAGCCTCACAATAGAACACCTTCGGTGTAAAAATTCCAAAATTAAATTTAAAAAACACAAAATTAACAAAATTGTATTAAACACAAACTTAAATTATTTAAGTAAATAAACTTCAAAAATTTCATATGTTTCAAGTTAATTATTAATAAAATTTAATAAATCCTTAGAATAAGATATTCTAACTTATAACCCTTATATCTAATCGTTGAACACCTTAAAATAAAATCTTAATAACGTTTTCGGAAAAAAAAAACAAACCGTCAAAATAGCGTTTTATAAACTTTAACCCAGCTCACAAAAGACGGTCACATCAAATTTTCAAATGTTAAATGCAGGCAAAATGGCTCGTGACGGGCATTTTGCCCGTCAAATTCCTTCCGTGTGGCAACAGGGTCTCCGTGCTGCTTCACATTTTAAATTGCCTTGGAGGCTACGTTTTATAATCGTGTCAAGATTAACACTTGTGGATAGTATAAACAAAATGCCACGTGTGCAAAGTGGTTTTACATGATAACGAGCGAAGAATCGAGCGTTATGCACATCGGATTCAATGTTCCACATTCAACGGGGTATATATATAAAAATAAAGAAAGAAGAAAGAAGGTATTTTTAATGTTATTAGGCTAAAAATAATTTATGGGACAGATTGTTTTTCAGCTTTTATTTTCTTGATAAACTTTTAGCTGAAAAATTATTCTCATAACTACATACCAGAATACTTGTATAATTTTTTCAGTTGTTTTTGAAGGTCTTGCATTTTAAAATGAAATGTTTTTTTGTTTTTACTTTTACAAAAGAACAAAAAATTACATACTCTTTCCTCCCACATTTCTTTTAATCTTTTCCAAAACTCTGTTTCACATATCAATAAGAAAAACAACTTAAGTTTACAAAGTTATTTTTCTGCAATGTGATAATAATGTAAAGTGAACCATTTCCATGAGGTTTTTGAGAAAACGAACTTTTACAAAACAGTGAATTTCTTATTCAAAACCCATAATAGCAAAATTAAATTAGGAAAAAAATTGAATATAGATCAAGTGATAGTGGGTGGTCTTTTAAAAAAAATTAATATATAATTTATTATATTTGTTAAAGGCAGATTATATTGTTTTTTATTTTTCTCAAAAAATTGACTTTCAATTAGATTTAAAAAATTTAAATAAATTTTATGAAATTTATTAAAGTTTCGAAAATAAATAAATAAATATTAAATTGAATATTTTAAAATTAAAAATTTTTATTTAATTTTTTAAAATGTATTTTTTTTAATTGGTTGTGAATAAAAATAAAAATAAAATCTAAAAATATTGATGAAGTGCATATTAGAAATTGGAGAGAGCAAAGATAGACACAAATAATTATTTCTATATTGCAATAATCAGATACATCAATAATATATAGTTGAACCACTTCTAATTTTAAAGAGAGAAGTTGAGAGAATCTCTCAACTTCCTCAACAAACCCAATCCAAGATATACTAAAGTAAGCATAATCCTAACTAATTCTAATACCCTCCCTTAATGCTTACTTTACAAAACATATAATAATTAATCACAATTACAACACTGTAAACTTTCGTCTCTTTGTCTGATCTGGTCTTCATTAACACTTGCACCCACTCTGAGATCTCATAGGAAACGCTCTTTTCTCCACCATTTTCGAGCTACCATTCAACCCATTTAAAATACATTTGCTTCTGACCAGCAATAATGAACTTTGCAAGATCAACAGTATTGACAACTCGGCTCGTCGGAGATTCTGCGATAGAGCTGACAAGTGATGAACCATCCTATGGACCAATCACCATCTGTCGGATATTTCGCTTTCGGCTATCCATCAGTAGCTAGGCAAATGGTCTGAATACTGAATGTGTTCAAGAGCTAATCTAACAACTTGACCTGCTTGTAACCTGTAACTGATGCTCCTTGGCCCGTAGCACAACAAGATCAGCATATAACAAATTCACACAATTAAATTAGCCAATTGTTCTCTCGTCCCTGTAGAACGTCAAGAACGACTAATTTAAATAATGCTAATTTGTTCAATAATTGATTCTCTAATACACCTTCAATAATTTACAAACAAAATAATAATAACTATGCACACCACTCAATTATCAAAATTAGCAAACTTAATACTCTGCAAAATAAACTGCTGCGGCAGAAGGAGCCTAGGGCGATGCAAATCTTCATGTTGTCTCCGTGCTTCGGATGGGCTACACTTGGATCTCTGCGCAATTAAAGCCTCTCATAATTTCGCTCAGCCTTTGGAAGCGAATGTGGCCTCTCCACATCCCATGACACTTCTGAATTTTACTCTGAATTTCACTTGTGATTGAATTCTGGCCATTAACACAAAATTCAAAGTCTGAGCCCTAACTAACATCTGCAGCATCTTCTCTAATGCAGTTTTTTTTTTTTTTAACCAGCATTTTTCAATCTTTCATAGTACCTTTTGAAATTTCTGGCTGATATTGGATTGATAATATAAATTAAGAAATGAATACCTAAAAACAATACTCAGAAGGCATATCCAGCCTTCACAAAAATAAGAAAGATGTCGTTGGTAATACTAACGTTAATATCATCTCTGTAGAAGGATTAATTTATTTGCAGGTTCCACCAAGTAACGAATTTGCGGAGAACTTCAACATCGAACGATATAACTTGCTGCCCGCCTATGGCTTCGCTGATGGCCAATCCCTCTTTTGTGATTTTGTAATGAACACAATCAACCATTTCGCAGCCCTTTAAACAAATGGAGCCGCCAAATTTTCCATCGTCATCTTTATCCTCGTTATGGGTCACACTAGGACGTTCAAACAAATGAACCAGCTCCGCCAACGTGATGTGCGCCCAGAGCCTCATGGAAGTGTGGATGACCTGTCTCAAAATAGAATTTTAACGAATTCTGTCCACCAACGTTGAGCCGACCATGGCAACTCGAGCCACGCTTCCTCGGACGACGAGTGGACGGACGAAGACGGGAGCAGTGATGGCAGCCAACGGGGTCGGAATTCTAACACTGACGAGATTTGCGAAATCTAGATGATGCCGCTGGACACCGTGCAGGAACTCCACAACATACATTCACATAGTAATCAACAAGATAAATCTCGCATCCGTGCAAAGCATACAGATTGTAATTGATGCCAACGCAGGGTTTAAAACGCTGGTATTTTTGTCGCAGAATCTCACAAATGGCCTCCACCGTTCGCATTGAGAGCGCAGGTTCCCCCACTGCAAAATGCAAGAGATTTCCAAGCCAGGCACTCGAGCAATTGAATTGGTGAAAGAAAAAAAAACAAAACAAATACTACTGAAAACACACCTACATTATGCGACTCTCCTACACCATATTCAATTTCATATCTCTCACATTTTCCTGGCCTTCCCGTGAGGGAATCAAGCCAGTTCTGGCTCTGATACCATATTAGAAATTGGAGAGAGCAGAGATACACACAAATAATTATTTCTATATTGCAATAATCAGATACATCAATAATATATAGTTGAACCACTTCTAATTTTAGAGAGAGAAGTTGAGAGAATCTCTCAACTTCCTCAACAAACCCAATCCAAGATATACTAAAGTAAGCATAATCCTAACTAATTCTAATAGTGCACAATAATGTTTGCTATTGCAATTTTTGCATAACATAATGCCATGTAAATATGCCCACCATAATTTAAGCATGTATTTGCATAAAAAAAATGGTGAGCAACTATCCACATGACATTATATTATGCATAAACAACTAAAAATTAAATAATTTTTTTTTCAACCCTAACTTAAAAACAACTGCGTTTTAATCCAACTAAATCGTGTCTGGTCCACAATAACTTAACAACAACTTAACAATATGTTAAATATAACACTAACTTAATAATATGTTAAATATAGCAATGGATTCTCAAACCAAAATTAACAAACGATCAAACTTCACACGACATATTCCAACTAGTCGTAAAAAATAGCCCAACCGTCCGCTAAGTCAAAAGGAGATACACAGATCCACCAACCAATGTCGACAAGCACTCAAGTATCATAGGATGAATTTTAAATTTAAACCACAATCCGCATCCACTAAAACTACTCTCTAGTTGATAAACATCTTAAATAATACTAATTTTGATATATAAACTTGTTAAAGTTATTATTTTTATTTTTCTAGTTTTTGAAAAAAATATATTTATTTAATCTTTTTAATTTATTTTATTTTAATAAAAATAAAATATATGTTTATTTGTAATAACATTAACGCGAGATTTAAAGTTTTAAAAATTAATTAAAAAGTTTAATTTCAGATAATATTTTTATTTTTGTGAGTGTCATCCATATAATAAGTGATAAATAGACTATTGAAAAATTCATGAGAAATTAATTAGTTACATCTTACTTAACTTAGTTGAATCCCAAAAAATGATATATAACATTTATTACACTTTATAAAAATTATAATTTAAAATTTAAGAATTAATGTCATCCAAAAATAAATAATAAAACATATTTCTTAGTCAATGTAATATAATTTTTAAATTTTTGTTTAATAATGATATAAAAATGGTGGGTAGCTATCCACATAGCAATACCAATCATTATTAAAGTTCATTTGAGTAGCTTTATAAAAATTCTAATTTAAAATTTAAGTCATCCAAAATAAATAAAACTTAAAAGTTGTTTATGACACATTTCTTAATCAATGTAATATGATTTTCATTTTTTTCTTTAATAATGACATAAAAAAATGGTGGGAAACTATCCACATGGCAATAACAACCATTATTAAAGTTTATTTGAATATTTTTATCTCATTACATTTTTTTATTTAAAAATAAATTTCTAACTACAAATTATATAGACTTCATCAACTATATTTTAAACTATATTTTTAATTGTTGAAAGGATTTGTCCATATGCAATTTTAGTTCTTTATTGGTTTTACTTTAATTTAACTATTTTTTATTTTTATTTTTTTAAATTATTGTTTTTTTATTTAATTATTAATTTTCTTATTTTTTTTATTTTTTTATTTTTTCATAAAGGACTAAAAGTAAAACTGATAATACACTTGTTTATATGGTTAAAAATGCATTTTAAATAATTAAGTATCAGAATCTCACTTACAATTATATTATCAAATTTCAACAAAAATAATCTAAAAAAAATAGAATAATTAAATCATGTCTATTTCTTTATATATATATATGAAATAGTAATTTTTGAAATATTCAAAATAATAATAATAATAATAATAAAATTGAAATTTTGAAATAAAATTTGATAAAAATTATTTTAAATTAATAAAACATATAAATTTTATAAGTTAGTATTGCATAACCATATTCCAATAAAGATATTGAATTTATTTTTACATTAGAAGATATATAATCTTATATATCTATATTGTTGGCAATTCGAGTAAAGATTGTTTAATTAATTTTTGATAATGACAAATCAAAGAAGTTAAATTTGTAAAAGTTATTTTTAACAATAAATGTGTTTAATATTGAATAAAACATTGTGGGATGCTTATTATTTATTAATAATGAAGTAAGTTTATTTAGCTAATTTTTTTTTTTTTTTTATCACTAATCTTATAAGAATTACTAAAAATTTATGTATGATGGAAGGATGACTTGGAAGGAATACTTCCATGTGTGTTACAAGTGTATTTCGGGTTGTTAATTGTTATGAGTTTTAGGTTATCTATTTTTAGTAAATCAGATCTGCTTCTATTAGATTTAGTTGGTGATCTATTCTTATATATGTAACTATTGTTTGATTAATAAAATATAGTGTGATTTATGTTTGGTTTGTAACAAAGTTTGATCTCTCGTTTTCTAATTTGGTATGAGAACTGGTTCAACCTTGATTCTCTTTATAAGGAGGTTGTGATCATGCCAATTATGCAAGTTTAAATCCTTGTATATAGGATAGGGTAGAAGAGTGGATTTTGTATTGTTCATATGTTAGATTTCTTTGTGTATGTGTTGTTCTTTAGTTGAATTGAAGAAGGAATCATTGTCTTATTGTGACTTGTTGTGGATAACGTGATGTTATTATTGGTGATGAATCCGTGAGTGGAATTTTTGAGAACTTTTATTTTATTTTTGTGAGTGTTGAGAAAATCAGATATAATAGCCAAAGTAAAGTAGGGAAAATCATGCTAGTTATTTTGCAACGATGAGATTTTGTTGGGATTTGTGTGCGGCTCTTGCAACACTAGGATCTTCGTAGATCTGTTTGTTAGAGTATGTATATGAAGTTGTATGAAATCCTTAGTTTAAAGGCATGACATATATTATTTAATACATATCTAATTTGATCTAATAAAACTATATGTTGTGGGTTGCATTTTTCTTATGTTGTAGTGTTATTATTATTATTGAAGTGTGCAAATATCAAATGAAGAACCATTCAATGAACAAAGTAACATAATTTAAGTTAGTGGTTCTTGACGTTCTTCGGTGCGAAGAGAACATATCATTGATTTGGTTATGTTTATACTCTATTATATATTAGTGGTTTGGTTGTTCTTTGGTGCTTCAAAATCAAAAGTTACATGTTATCTTTGTCTGTATGTAAGTTTGTGTATGTCAAAAAAGGTCAAGTTGTATGATTAACTTCTGCATCAACTTGATGTTTAGATTGCTTATCTATATAACTGGGAGTATGTATTTCAATGCATATTGTTGGGATGGAAGTATGTTCGTAAAGTGATTCAATATTGAGACTCTTTCTCGGGGTAGTCAATAATCGTCAATCTTACAAATACGTCAACAATGGTTAGAAGCAATTGTGTCTTAAATGGGTCGGGTGGTAAGGTCGAAGTTGTGGTGGAGAAAGAGTGTAGCTTGTGAGACTCCAAGGTGGGTGTAAATTTTAATAAAGAACAACTATACAAAGATCAATATTGTTATTGTAATTTATGATTTTAATATTTGACATGTAAGCTTTAAGGGAGGAACTTAGAAATAATCCTTCCATGTGTATTACATGTATACTACAGGTTGTTAATTGTTGTGAGTTTCAAGGTTATCTATTTTTAGTAAATCGGATCCACTTTTATTGGATCTACTTGGTGATCTATTTCTATATATGTAACAATTGTTTGATCAATAAAATATAATGTAATTTGTGATTGGTGCTTGAAAATTTTTACTCTCTCATTTTCTAAGTCGATATTCTTAAGTTTTTGTTTGAATAATCAAATTTTCAATTATACTTATGTATTATAATTTTCTATATTTGTGAATTTTAAACACTATAAATTTTTTTTTATAATATTAAACAACTCTAAACATAATAACGAGGAAAGTTTCACTATAACTAGTTTTTAGTTATCTTTCATCCTTAATTACGAAAAAAATAACAATATTAAAGATTAGGATATTTGACCGATGCCCATCTTATAATCCTTACTAGTATTATCCCAGATTGAGACCCTCTAGGTACCCATATATGTCTGTTACACACACATGGGAAACTCAAGGCTTAAACCTATTACCTTTATACAAGGAGTGCCTTAACAAAACATCATGTAAGCAACTAGTCTACTTTATTCAAATCAACTTTAATTTATTAGACCTTTAAAAAATGATCTATGGAATTATTTCATATGTTCTAGCATTATATATATATATATATATATATATATATATATATATATATATATATATATATATATATATATATATATATATATATATATATATATATATATATATTTATTTATTTATTTATTTATTAACAACCCCCAAACAGGATGTCAATGAATTGAAAGTCCTTATGTGTGGGGCCCACATAAAAACTAGAATGTATCCACTTCCCCCTCCACACTCCTAAAAATTATACCACATTGCAATGTAATTATTGGACCTCAACCCTCATTAAACTCCATAGGTAGTGAATTTAAGTAGGTTGGTTTTATATTGAGCCTCTTGGAGGTTTGTGCTACAGGGTATGTTTGATCTTCTAATTCCACTTTTCACAATTTTGTTCCTTTAAGTTCTCCCTATAAATGTCTCCTCCCACATTTACCCACTTTTACAAGCTCTCCGGGTAAACATGAGTTGAGAGTTATTATGACATGACCTGACCTCCAAGATCTAGTTATGGAAGTGGGACTGACACATCAACAACTTATAGACATCCCTTGGGAACTACAAGCCACTCAGGAGCCTACAAACCACTCCAAATGATCAATCCCTGAGCTGGAGCTCTTTTCACAGGGGAAACTCCCAAACCACATGCACAACACAACATCAATGTGGTTATGAGGCCCCAACTGTGAGCATAAGTTTGCCTCTGCATGGTGATGACTGAAATTCTTGAGATTTGAGCCACCTTTCTCGGCTAGTCTCTAGAACACTGCCCGAAATTTCCTGTAACTTTCCAAAATAATAAATAAGATTCCAATTATGCTAACCATTCAAAACTTGAACAAGATATTGACCTAAACATGCCTAGTACACAACATACATTTCATCAAACATACGGTAAACATATAAGTTAAAGGTCATGAATGCATATTTGATCATAAACTTCTGAACTTCATTTGAGAATCACCAAGAAGGTATAATTACCTCTCAAGTAGTTGCAACAACACTTGTTAGCACATGAATTCATCAACCATTAAATTAATTATCAAATCATGAAAGAGATCCATAGTTAGATCACATTATATAACAAGGTATATAACTAGCATATAACCAGAAGAGAAACCATGATAAATCAGCCATAAGATCACTTAATAACCAATACATGTTCTTATAATCATAATGAGGAAAATAACTTGTATTAACATATGTAAATTCCAACCAAGTCAGGGACTTCCACATACCACCCGGCCATAGATTGGGCTGAACCAAATCTTTCTTTTAGCCAATCACCCCCATTCCATATTCTACGCATGAATGTGGGATATCATGGGATAAACCAAGACATAATCAAATAGGGAATACATAGGTTAAACCACCTCCACCCTCAAGTTATCGTGATCTCGCCTAAACTGGTCTTGAGATCACAAAACCAAACCAAGCTTGGATGCCTTAAAATTCCTTCACCATACCTTAAGGAATTTTCTTGTCTCCACCCACCCGTCGAGGGATTCCCAGAGAAAACCACCTCCACCCCAAACCCTTGTGATTTTCCTAAGACCACCTCACCTAGTTCCAAAACCTTCTGACAATCCAAAGCTCAACCAAGAATGAATCTCATCACCCCATGGGTATCCAGGAAATGGAAAGGTAAGGTTGAAACCATTGTAAAACTAGGCAAATCCCATGCCAATGATAGAAAATAAACGAAATAAAAAAAATCATGTACCGTGCATCCATATCCCAACAAGGAAATCACACATTCAACCTTTTACCTGCAAGATCTTTCTGTTGAAGTTGATGATCCAACCTTTCTCCTTGCTTTCCTTTTCTTTCATTTGCTTGTCCTTTTCCTTCCTTTTCTTGATTGCTTTCCTTTATCCAAAATCAAGTGAATGCTAAAGTGCTCCAATAATGCTCTAAGTGTGAAAGAGTGTATGCGAGACATAGAATGGAAGGAAAGAGCCAAAATTGAACTGACTAAAGCTGTGAACTGTTTCTCGGATGCCTTTGTATCATTGATGTCCCCTTTTTCCTTTATTTTCCTCTAATTCCCCTTGCATGAAAAATGTGTGTCTCTTCACCTTCCTTTTCTCCTATTTTCCTTTATTTTCATAATTGAATGTCAATTATTTTCTCTTTTCCAATGCATTTTCCAATTTCCATAGCCATTATTGAACCACAAGTGATTACCACTAAATTGTTTGCCAAACATTCAACTTGGAATATGTGTCCCATCACCTTGGTATTATTTTTCGTTTATTATATTCTATTACATGAAACTGTAACTTGGGGTTGTTAACGTAATATTCCTAAATTAGCTTGCAGCTAACTGGAATATTAAAGTTTTGTTTTGTCACTTAGATAGGTGAATGAGTGGGTAGGGAGACCCATAAAACTCTTTATGAATAATTAAACCACTTCTCATATTAATGTGGATCATCTTTCCAGCTCAATAAATCACCCTAAGGTGTGAACAGGGGCTAGAACATGTGGACTGGGTGAAATTTGACCAAATCAACAATATTTTCATGGAGGAGTGGACATTAATGGAGGGACAACGCAGTTTTAGATGGAGACACACTGCATGCAAGTAGTGTCATTAATGGATGAGGCTTAGGGTTTGGAAGCTCATATCTTATAAAAGGAAGAGGATCGCAGTCATATTGAGGATGTTGATATATTTTATGTTTCGATATATGGTTTGTTTAGACATATAGCTTTCTTTAGCTGTTTAGCTAAGATTGCAGTGTTGTTTAGCACAAGGTGTTCCTAATCGGGAATCCCACCTCTTCCATTGAGAAGCACTTGGAGGATTTTTCACTATACTTCCACATTTAGGCAATTGGCCAACCTTTAGTCTCATGTACAACGCCATTTTGTTTAGAGTTGGGTTGTGTTGCAGGGGTGTAGCAGTGGAGGAGAGAGATCTCCAATTTCTAAGCTAGTTTTCCATTGGAGGGATCATCCTTTCATCTGGGAGCTTGTGAGGAAGTCATCAGGGCTTCATTACATATTTTGGCACCAAGCCAAGTAGCAGTCATCAGCTACATCATATTTTCCCTCAAGGACTGCGTTATTTTTTAGAGCAGCTGCAGCAATGGGTTTATTGCCCTATTTGGAGTGTTTGGGTTTCCTTTGTGGGGATCATCCCTTCATTTAGGAGATCTGTTGGAGGAGGATCAGCCATCTTGTATATAAAATCAGCCATCTCCCATCAATGATTCAGTTGTAGTGATTATTCAGCCCTAGGGCCAAATCTGTTAAATTTTGTATAGTGTGTATTTCTGGAAACCTTTTCTTGGTTGTTTTGGAAATATGTTTTGGAGCATGGATCTCTAACCTTAGAATTTTTGGAGCATTATATCAGCAACAAAATAATTTTATATCTTTCAGCTGCTATCTCTCTTAGACAATGCAATTTTCTACATTCCTATATTTCATGTATTAACAACATTCTAGATCTAGGTGTATGCTTTCATGTGAGGCTTGTTTGACCAACTTGAGTGATCTTTTCCTTAAGATATTGTACCTATTTTGCTATTATATTCATAATGGAATGGATCTACTATTTTCTCATGCTTTGATCTATTCATATTTCTACATATTTCCAGTTTTATGCACTCTATTCCTGCTTTCCCCATTTGGGAATATTACAGTGGTATCAAAGCATAATCTTGGCTCAGCTTGTGTACTTCAGCCATTATGTCATCTAAGGAGGCTTCTCATAGGAAGGAGAAGATCTACAGAAGAAATGAAGGCAAAACTTCATTATCAGGAGGGAAGGAGTTCTCAAAAATTCTTCTTCAAACTATGCAGTGCATTAGCAGAGACATCAAAGGTATGAGAATAGAGAGATGTAGAGATTCTCCAAGAGGGCTTGTACATGAAGAAAGCTCCATATTTTCACATTATGGGTGTGATAATTTAGCTACACCATCAGATCTACAACGTGGTGCCATGCCCAAGGCCATAGAAAGAGAGATGGAGGAAGGATATGTACCAAAGGAGGAGACTCTTGGTGACTACTTCAAGAGTATGAATCTCAAACTCAGAGATTTAGAGATCATATAAACTTCCAAGGGTTTTGTAAGATCAAGGAGGATAGAAGACCTAACAACCATGATAGAAGCACAAGGTGCAAGCAGCATGAGGGGGGTATATTTTTTCTATCTACTTTTGATGGGTCACCTAAATTTTCAGCTAGGGCTTGGGTGGAGGAGCTAAACAGCTATTTGCAACAACACCAAGTTTCAGAAGATGAAGCCATTAGAGTAGCAGCGCTGCACCTTGAAGGTAAGGCTTATGCCTGGTGGTTTTATGAATATTATTCATTAAACGATGCAAATATATATACTTATGCAAGGTTCACTAGGAGGTTAGTCAAAAGATTTAATGAAAAACATTCTGAAACTTCCTTGGTTGAGCTAGCCAAGCATAAACAAACAAAACTTTTGTATGAGTTGGAAGGATCTATAAATCCAACTCCATTTCAAAAAACTATTGAGGTGGTTAAAAACTTGTAGAATACCTTGCTAGAGGCAAGATCCCCACTTTAGAAAGAGCTCTTCTCTCAAAGGGAAGACATGGAGATCTCTTTTTCAAAAGAGGAACTAAACAAAGGACCTCTTAATGATGATGATATAACCTCCATTCATGATGAAGGGGAAGAGAATATAAGAGGTAACAACGTTGTCACAGCAGTATCAGATCTAGTACCTCATGAAGAGGAATATGGAGCATTTGCTCCAAAGAGAGGAATTCTTGCACCCTTGCAAGGAGTTCCAAAGAATCTCACATGTGGAGATCAGGGCACAGTCCATGAGCAGCATGTGCCATCATTGACAGATTGTGAGATCTTGAAGATAGAATAAGATAAGGGGGAGGACTAGCATCATATGATTAGTAGCACACACCCCTCTCTATTTCAAAAGGTTGATGCGCATAAGAGGCAGGATGAGTTGCGCAGTGAGGATAGGGACAAATCAGTCCACTCACATATAAAACCTGCTCTAGGCCTTGATGTTTCATTACATGGAGGCATTCAGCCAGGGAGACCCCCTAATTGGAAGATGAATAAAGAGTTCTCTCAACATGGTGCAACATTGATATATTTGGCTAGGGAAGGAGCCCTGGGAGGAGGTAGCACAGCGCAAAGAACCTTTGATGAGTTCAAAGGATGGGTGAGCAATTTTCTGATATGGACATTGCCATATCCCACTCAGCTATTTGCGCTAAAAAATGATGATTCAAAAATCTATGATGGCATGAGCATGGTTTCAAAGGGCTACTCCTTAGCCTTGGAGCAGCAAATGATACTTCCACACACAAGGAAGATTTCTGAATATGACAAGAGGTTATTAACACTCTTGTAGGCATTGGCCAAACTATGGAAGTTTTGGATGGGAAATACCTTTCAAGAGGAGGTTGACCTCCATGTACTTCAATCTTGTCTTGGGCAAGATCAGCTACAAGGGAGGCAGCAAAAGTGGGGTAACAGTACTCCAACATGTGACTTTGGAATTGAGCATGTCAAAGAGGAGAATTATGATGAGACAGGTGCTTCAATTCAGATTTCTACAGTGTTGTTATTGTTGGGAAACCTAGATCCATATTGGGAGTCCAAACTATTGGTGGAATATTCCAAGAACCTCTCCACATGTAAGGTTCTTTATGGGAAAGTGATATATAGGAGGTATAGAGTGGTTGATAGAGTCATTTATTTCCATGATCGGATCTACTTGACTAGAGACTCTAAGATAAAGAAGGAGATTCTACATGCAGCATATGAGGCACTCTCCTCAGGACATGTTGACTTCATTGAGTCTCATCACACCATCATGGAGGGATTCTATTGGGAGGATCTCAAAGAAGATGTGCACCAACATATTAGGAGATATGTAGCTTGTTTGATGAATGAGGAGGAAAGCAACCACCTTGCAAGGTTGTTACCATCATTTCCCCTTTTTATGAAGAAATGGGAAGGTTCATCTATGGACCTCTTCACCAACTTGTCTACAATATAGATTGTGTTTTGATGCTTATTTATCAACTAAAAATGTATGTGCACTCCTTTACCATGCATTTGCAGCACATTTCTCCACAAGAGAGCAAACCTCTTTGTGGATTTCATGGTCCTTTTGGGACTACATTCAGTGATGGGGATGACCATTTTATGGAGGACTTTGGGCAAGATATGTTTTTCTTGGATCATATTCAGCCAACACCTAATGTCCTCTACTATTTTCAAGCTTTTGAGAATCTTATGGCAGCAAGCAAGTGGTTGGATGGCCACTCATCACATCATGTTTTGAGACAGCAAGAAGAATAACAACGTTGGTCTCACTTGAGGGACTATTGTCACCATCCAATATGTTATATGACACTTAGTCCATGTTTCTTTTGGAGCCCATATGGTGATAAAACTCTATTCACTATATGTAGGAAAGGTTGGGCAAGAAATCTTCCTAGAACCAAGGAGTGGGATCATGAGGTTCCAAGTATCTTTTGGCTTTATGAGGACTATATCATTGCATCTCAAGATCAGTAGCTCCAAATTTATCATAAATGGAGAGAGAGACAACGTAAGTTGAACAATTGTATCTCTCACTTACAGCCATGTAGCCCCTACACATTGCATAAGTAGGGGAATGGTGATTTTTTCTATGAGCTACCAAGGATGACTCACTTTGTTTGGATGATAGCATGGAGAATGGAGTTTCTCATGGGGAATGAGGCACCTAACCTTTACCATTTCTCATGCCTTAAGGAGACCAATGGACAACATATAACTTTTTTCCATATATCTCCCAATTCTTCATGATGAGAGCTATTTGATTTGTTTACCAAAGGCTACTTTGTATACTTGGGAGGAGACATATCCATTAGGGGTCTTGCAATATCCTTATATTTGCTTAAGGATAGGCAACATTGGGACGGGAGGACTGTAATATTCCTAAATTAGCTTGTAGCTAATTGGAATATTAGAGTTTTGTTTTGTCACTTAGATAGGTGAATAAGTGGGTAGGGAGACCCATAAAACTCTTTATGAAGAATAAAACCACTTCTCATGTGAAAATGGATCATCTTTCCAACTCAATAAAGCACCCTAAGGTGTGAACAGGGGCTAGAACATGTGGACTGGGTCAACTTTGACCAAATCAACAGCATTGTCATGGAGGAGTGGACATTAATGGAGGGACAACACAGTTTTAGATGGAGACACATTGCATGGAAGTAGTGTCATTAATGGATGGGGATTAGGGTTTGGAAGCTCATATTTTATAAAAGGAAGAGGATGGAAGCCATATTGAGGATGTTGATATATTTTATGTTTTGATATATGGTCTGTTTAAACATATACCTTTCTTCAGCTGTTTAGCTAATATTGCAGTGTTGTTTAGCACAGGGTGTTCCTGAATCCCACCTCTTCCATTGAGAAGCTCTTGGAGGAGTTTTCACTATACTTCCACATTCAGGAATTTGGCCAAGCTTCAATCTCATGTACAATGCAGTTCTGTTTAGATTTGGGTTGTGTTGCAGGGATGTAGCAGTGGAGGAGAGAGATCTCCAATTTTTGAGCTATTTTTCCATTAGAGGGATCATCCTTTCATCCGGGAGCTTTTGATGAATTCATTAGGGCTTCATTACATATTTTGGCACCAGGCCAAGTAGCAATCATCAGCTACAACGCATTTTCCCTCAAGGACTGCGTTATTTTGGAGAGCAGCTGCAGCAGTGGGTTTATTGCACTATTTGGAGTGTTTGGGTTTCCTGTGTGGGGATTAGCCCTTCATTTAGGAGATCTATTGGAGGAGGATCAGCCATCTTGTATATCAGATCAGCCATATCCCACCAGTGATTCAATTGCAGTGATTATTCAGCCCTAGGGCCAAATCTGCTATATTTTGTATAGTGTGTATTTCCAGAAACCTTTTCTGGGTTGTCCTGGAAATCTGTTTTGGAGCATGGATCTCTAGCCTTAGCATTTTGGGAGCATTATATCAGCAGAAACATAATTTTATATCTTTCAGCTGCTATTCTCTCTTAGACAGCATAGTTTTATGCATTCCTGTATTTCATGTATTAACAAAATTCTAGATCTAGGTGTATGCTTTCATGGAAGGCTTGTTTGCCCAACTTGAGTGATATTTTCCTTAAGATCTTGTACCTGTTTTCTGTTATATTCATAATGGAATGGATCTATTGTTGTCTCATGCTTTGATCTATTCATATTTCCGCATATTTCTAGTTTTATGCACTCTATTCCTACTTTCCCCATTTAGGAATATTACAGTTACAAACCCCTTCCCTTTGGTGGAACACCATCCTCGGTGTTCTATGACACCTATGAATAGAAAACCAAAAAAAAAAATAGAAAAAAACATATTTCCTATGGATTTTTATAACATAGCCTGATGTGGTATTCACAATAAAATATTGTTATAAACAAAAGAAACACCCCGCTTATTGGAGCTTTATAACACAACTTATTGTGGTATTTACAGTCATATATATATACCAAAAAACTTTTTTTCTTGAACCAACAAATAATTAAGGTTACAAAGCCCGCATCTGATCAGTGATCTCCCATGTAGCTTCATCGGGCCAAAATTGCTTCCGCTGCACTTTAACTTGCTCTATTGCTAGGTTCCAGAGCATGAATTTTTTATGTTGTAGGAAGCACTAAGGTTTTGGCTATAATTCTCCCTCTGGTTCCACTTGCAATATAGACCGATCAATCACATGATCAACATCCTAGACATGTATCTTAAGAAATGAAACATGGAAAACGTCATAGACTTTGACCGATGGTGGAAAATAAATTTTGTAGGCCACTGGTTCAATCCTCTCAAGGATCTCAAAAGGCCCGTAATACCGAGGTGCCAACTTGGAACATCACCTAATCCTCAAGGAGCTCTTTTTAGTATCGATGCAAAAATACACATGCTCCCAAACCTAAAACTCCTTGAATGCTCTATGTTGATATGCATAACTCTTATGTATGTCCCATGTTGTATTCATTAGGGAATTTTGAGGTCTAAAATGGGCCTCTAAAGTTATAAAATAATAGTGGAAAAAATCAAATAAGATTTGATGAAATCATCAAATTTTAGAGGGAAAAATGGAAAAACTACTTTTTCAACTCATATTTACAACTTATCTCCCAAAGTTTTTACTCAAATTTCAAGCGGGAGTACTCATTGGATGCGAAATTTAATTCCTCATCCAAGCAGTACCCATGTTGCATACTTTCGATGGGTCCTACTACACGAAAAATGAGAAATACATAAAAAAACGTGATTGCAATCACGTTTTTTATGTATTTCTCATTTTTCGTGTAGTAGAGTTCATCGAAAGTATGCAACATGGGTACTCCTTGGATGAGGAATTAAATTTCGCATCCAACGAGTACTCCCACTCGAAATTTGAGTTAAAATTTTGGGAGATAAGTTGAAAATACGAGTTGAAAAAGTAGTTTTATTATTTTATTATTTTTTAATATTTTTACCCTTTTATTTAAAAAATGGTGAATCATCCCCCATGGTTGACATCATCATCTTGAATCCTATTGGTTGTTATAAAGTTGATTTTTGTTGTACATTTTTCTTGGGAGGCCCATTTTAGACCTCAAAATTCCCCTAATTAGTAAATTCCTCTTAATAACATGTATCTCTCATTCCATCTCAGCAAACATGTATGTTCTAATCAACACATTGTTCACTTGATCACTCCAGTTGATATGAGTATTAAAACTCTTCCCATAATGAGCCTCAAATGGACTCATCCTCTAGGATTACTGATACCCATTATTATATGCAAACACTACCAGTGGAGGATACTCATCCCACTTCCTTTGTTGATGCATGACATACATTCTCAACATGTCTTCAAGAATCATGTTGATCCTCTCTCCCTATCCATTTGTATATGGATGATAAGTTGTACTAAATCCCAACTCTGTCCCCAAACCTGCAAGCAACTCCTTCCAAAACTTGGAAGTGAACTTGGAATCTCTATCTAATATGGTCTTATTTGGAACACCATGCAACCTCACTATCTCCCTGATGAATATATGAGCTACCTCATTCGCTGAATTCATAGATTTCACCACAATGAAGGGAGCTACCTTTCTCAACCTATCAACCACAACCATGATGGAATCATGTTATCTGGGTGTCCTCGAAAAATCTGTAATGAAGCCCATTAAAATGACATCCCATTTCCATTTTGGAATTAGAATAGGCTGCAACAAACCAGCTAGATGCTTACATTGTGCTTTCACCTGTTTTCAATCCAAAAAATTCGCAACAAACTCAACTAACTCTCTCTTCAAGTTCAGCCAATGATAGAACTTCTTAAAACTTGTCAATGTCATTTGATATCCCTAGTGACCTGAATATGGCTTGACATGAAACTCCCTCAAGATAAGCTTCTTGAGCTCATTTCTATCAGGCACATAAATCTTGTTCCTGAATTTGAGCAATCCATCTGCTATGAGGTGATACTCCTCATCTCTATCACCTTCACCCTATTGTTGCAACCTCTGCTTCAGTTGCTGGTACATGTCATCATGTTTCCATGCCTACGATATTTTCTCCTGCAAATATATCCCATAAGAGCTTACAGTTGAAATGTGATTTACCTGCACTCTCCTACTGAGAGCATCTGTAACTCTATTCTCCTTGCCCTTGATGTACATGATCTCAAAGTCAAATTCACTGAGGGTAGCTAACCATATAGGTTTCTTGGAATTAATATTGGATTTTTCAAACAAGCACCTTAGTCCACTATGATTTCTCATCAAAATAAACATCCAACCCAAAAGATAATGCCTCCACATATTCAAGCCATGAATGATAGCTACCAAATCAATATCATGAATCACATAGTTCTTCTCATGCTCAGCCAACTTCCTTGATTCATAGCATACTACTTATCCTTCCTACATCAGGACTCCTCTAATTCCTTTCTTGCAAGCATCTATACAGACTACAAAATCCTTATCGGGATCTGTAATCTTCAAGACTGGAGCATTTGTAAGCAAATTCTTCAATTGTTCAACACTAGTTGCACACTCCTATGTTCATTCAAACTCATTGTATTTTCTCTGCAAATATGTAATAAGATAGGAAATCCTTGATATATTCTTGATGAACCTCATGTATTAACCTGCTAGTCCCATGACTGATCTAACCTCATCCACATTCCTAGGAGTTGGCTGCTCCATGATAGCTTTAATATTTTTCGGGTCCATTATTATACCTTCCTTGGAAACAACATATCCCAAGTAATGGAACTGAAACTGAAAAAAACTACACTTGATAATATTTGCATATAATTGATGCTCTCTCAACAATTTTAGTATTGCTTCTAGGTGCTCTGCATTCTCTTCCTCATTCTTATAATATATAAATATATCATCAATGAACACTATCACAAACTTGTCCATATAAGGATGCAAGACAATGTTCATTAAGCATATAAATGTAGTTGGAGCATTAGTAAGACCAAAAGAAACACCCACAAACTCATAATTCCCATACCTGGTATGAAATGCAGTCTTATAGATATCTTCTTCTTTGATGTGAAACTGATGATATCCTGATCTCATACCAATATTTGAGAACATTGGTTCTCCCTCATCTGATCAAACAAATCATTAATCCGTGGAAATGGATACATGTATTGAGAGTATCGTCCTTCTTCTTTACAAACAACATTGGTGCACCCCAAGGCTATACACCTGGCCTGATGTATCCCTTATCAAGAACTTCCTTTAGCTACAACTTAAATTCCACCAACTCCAGAGTGCTCATCATGTAAGGTGCCTTTGATGATGGTGTTTCTCTTGGTACCAACTCAATAGATAAGTCCACTTCTCTATGAGGTGGTAACTCTGAAATCTTTGTAGGAAACACATCCTAAAATTGTTACAAAACAATATACCTCTTCAAGACTTCATCATCCTCAACATAATTTTCTTTGTCATTATAAATATGCACTACAAGCAATACACACCCCTTCCTGCAAATACGCTTAGCTTGCATGGATGTAACTATTCTTACTGAAGTAGGCTTATTCTTTCCTTGAAATGTTCTCTTTTCCCCATCATCATCTAGGAACTCAATAGCCTTCGCATAGCAGTCTACCTTGGTCCCATGAGTAAAAAACTAATCCATTCCCAAAATAATACTATATGATCCCAAAGGAAGCACATTTAGTTGTGATGATGTATGCATACCATTCAGCTCAAATGCACAAGCTCTCACCCAATGATGAACTCTTTTCTTGGTCCATGTATCCAACTACACCAACCAAGACTTTTCATGCACTTATTTATTCAAGGCACACTTATCCATCAAGTCAGTACTAACATAACTATAATTATATCTAGGATCAATCAAAATAGAAACAACTTGATCACAAATATTTCCTTCCATATCAATAATGGATGCCTAATTGTCAACCTGCCTATGATCAAGTGTTTCATAGATCCGAGGAATGCTCTGGCCAACATCCCCAACTCTCTATGCCTCCTTAGAATTGTGGATATGTGGCATGCCACCCTGGTACAATGGAAAATCCTTCTTGTAATGATCCTTGCCACAAATCGAGCACTACCATGATTCTATGCCACTACCTTTATTATTATTCTCTCCAGGTTGAAGTCTGTGTCCCTTCTCATCTGAATTAAATTTCTTGTAAGGAGCCACATTTTCTTTCTCACCTGCATCCTGAGGTATTCCCCAATTCTGAGGGAATTTTCCTTTAGCTTTCTCATTCCCTTAAC
Organism: Pinus albicaulis; assembly: GCA_034641835.2. Classification (NCBI taxonomy): domain Eukaryota; kingdom Viridiplantae; phylum Streptophyta; class Pinopsida; order Pinales; family Pinaceae; genus Pinus; species Pinus albicaulis. Next base: position 493,017,020 of record CM076581.1, on the reverse strand, counting down.
AATTACGCTTAATCTCAGTCTTGCGCTTCGACTTCTCATAAAAATTATTCAATTTCTTAATTACTTCCTCCAATGACCGGGGCTCATCATACTCAATCCGATCCTTGAAGGCTAATGGTAGTCCTCTGATGAATATTTGGACCCTTTTCTTCTCATCTTGAGGTAAAGAACATACCTCAACATCTCCATCAAATTGGTCATGTACTCTTCAATTTTCATGGAACCCATCTCCAAATCATATAACTCCTTGACGTTTACGTAATAATACCTCTCTGCCAAGTGCTTCTTCTTGAATAGTATTTTAAACTCATGCAAACTCAACTCTTCTACCTTGATTCGTTTGACATGATTCACATCTTCCCACCAGATATTTGTTTTTCCCTTCAAAATGAAGATCAATATCTTGGCTTTCATATTATTTGTATAATCATGCAATATAAATAACTTCTTCATCCCAAGCATTCATGCTTCTACATCATTTGATTTCTTCATCTCTCCATAAAAAGTAGTAGGCTTGACTTTCTTGAACTCCTCTGGAAAGTATTGCTTCTCACTCATCCTATAAGGATGATGGGAGTGATGGAAATGATGTCTCCCTAAACCAGAATTGGAATTGAAGCCATAAGCACTACCTCTCATGTCAGGTGTATCCAACCATATGCCACCTATGACTGTATCATCTTTATCCAACTTGTATCTTGATCAAGACCTCCTACCATATGCCCCATTAGTCTCTCCTCTTGTCCATAACTAATTGCTAGATGTCCTTCTCTCTCCAAATCTGATAGACTCTGAAGGACCATTGCATTAACCTTGGCTTGATTTTCCTGAGATTTGACAAGCCTTTCTTTTGTCTCAATCATCCCATTATTATCTACCTCGCAACTTGTTGTAACTATTTTTATTTTTACTTTGTTGAAGATGTCTAAGATATATTGTTAAAAAAAAATCAAATATCAATGAAAACAAGCAAAAAGATAATAAAGTTAGAACGTGCTTGGGATTAATTTTATTTGATAAAAGTTGTTTAAGGAATGTGATTTTAATTAATGCACTAATCAACATTAGCGCAACATAAATATTCATGGTGGGACCTTGAGTGCATCATTCAAAAGGTTAAAGGTCACACATGTTTGGAGGCGGAGATGGGTTATCTGTCAAGGCACACGAGATCGGGCAAACCAGACAATACTAACCACTCGACAAATAACGGTAGGGTGCACCCGCAACGAATTTTCAATTTGCCCTAGATCTCAAGCTCTACAACTCAGGTTAGCTGTGGAAGCACTCTTGAAACTATGAACGATACCAAATATTTCTCCTACATTGATGTCAACATGCGAGCCTGATGACATCAGCAAGTGAACCCGACCCCACCACCTATCCCACCATGTCTCGCAATGTAACCTCTCCCTCCGCCACCTATCCATCATGCATGTCACTTACACCATTAAATGATTTCTGTGAAATTCATTTAATTCCCTACGGAAGCATTAAATTCAGCCTTTCCCCCTCTTTTGCACATTTGGCCTATAAAAGCTCGTTTTTATCACATTTTCTCATACTTTTCCTACCTTCTCATGCTGTCATTGTCTTCAAATTCACCAGTGACAGAACCCAGTCTGCAAAAATAATGATTGACTTTTTGGATTCGAATTCTGCACATCAATTAAAGGAATTTGGGGTATAAAACATGACTAAGTACATAATTGAAATCAACAAGACGACAGTGAAGAATTTGCACAGGAGATTTGTTGAGAGGAGATTAAAGGAAGTGAAGGAATCTGTAATGAAAATTAATATTACTTTTGATAAGAGGACCAGGACAGGCTTGCCTTCTTGTTGGGACCAACATGGAAATATATTACCTTGGGATACTTTTGAAACAATGCTGATAGAAGCCAAAAGTAAAATTGGCACAACTCATGAAAAGACAACAGTATTAGGGGTTACTATTGTTAATTATTTACAAAGAGACTTCCAACATCTTTGGATGATGAAAACACTATTTATTGAAAATTCAACTTACAACAATATCATTGAATTCAAAAGGGCTCATTTCAATTTCATTAAAATCCCAAATGCAAATGTAGATATGTGGAAAAATTACAGAGAATGGATGTCTCCTCAAACAACTGATGTAGCAGTAGGTCCCTCTACTATTCCTGCAGTAGAAATCATTCAATGATAGATAATATTCCAACATGGAGTTTAATTTTGATTTCATAGTGTTTGGCAGAAATACTTTATTTTCTTAGTAATTTTTTTCCAATTGTAATATGTTTAAGGCAGTTAGTTCCAAGGTATTTTAGGGATCAGTTGGCAGTTTCATAACCTCATGAATAATTTTTTCACAGAGTTTCCAGAATTTTTTGGGTAATATTAGTTTCTCTTCTTTCATATTTTGTTAATGTTCTTCTCTCATAATTAAGTAATGAAGTTTTTGGTCTCTAATTTTACAGTGTTTTGAATTAGAGTAAAAATCCTTAATGATGCACTCCTCTATTCTGAATTTCATTGTATACTGATCATTTTTCTTCTAAAGTTAAAGATAGAATAGTCTGTGTAAGACAACCTATTATCTAAACTTTCCACTATCATTTCTTTCTATCCTTATTTTCATTTGTAATCAACATCATAAGGAATTTGTGGAAGCATTGTTCTCATATGAAAATTTAAAGGGTTTTAAATCATATTTCCGGGGTTTTATAAAATGAATGGAAAAACATATTAATTCTTTTCAAGTTTCACATGAATGTCTTGGGCATTGATTTCTTCTTAGCCAAAAATTGTCTCCCAAGGTACAACACAACATCTGATTTATTCCTTCAAACTTCTCAATGTATCTGCTATATCAAGAGATACTCATCTCCTTGCTACTAAGCTGATCTTTAAGGAGATCCATGTGAACTGTAATCCACCATTTTTCTTGTCATATTTGATCTTCTTATTCCTGCAAACATACAATGTTATACAAATCCTAATAGAAAACATGATCAAACCATACCTTAATGAATTTCAGGGCAGGCTATCTCGTCTGCACAATTCAGTCTAGATAAGCATGACATATATATATACCATGTTAGAAAAAACCTAATAGAAAACATGATCAAACCATACCTTAATGAAGTTCAAGGGAGGCCATCTCGTCTGCACAATTCAGTCTAGATTAGTGTGATATATATATGGGGAGGCTATCTCGTCTACACAATTCAGTCTAGATTAATTGTGTAGACAAGATGGCCTCCCATGAACTTCATTAAGGTATGGTTTGATCATGTTTACTATTAGGTTTTGTCTAACATGGTATGTTTGCATGAAGAAGAAGATCAAATATGATGAGCAGAATGGTGGACACAAAACTAAACATCTAAACATCGTACATGATGATAAAAAACTGCATTAATAACCACATGCATGATAATTGTAACCTTACCAATGCATGCACATTAGGCACATATACAATCGACATGCAGACATAACTATATACACTCAGCCCAAGGTCCAATGTTGCAACCTTGCTCTGATACCAATTCATAAACACCTCCTCCTACATTTAACCGCTTTTACAAGATCTCCAGGTAAACATGAGTTGAGAGTTACTATGACATGTCCCAACCTCCAATATCCAGTTATCGAAGTGGGGCCAACACACTGACAACTTACAAACATCCCTTAAGGGTACTTACCACTCAATAACCTGGAAACCACTCCAAATGGTAAATCCCTGACCTAGAGCTCTTTTCACATGGGAAACTCTCCATTTTCACGCACAACACAACATCAGTGTTGTTATGAGGTCCCAGTCGCATGCATAGGTCTGCCTCCGTGCGGTTATGACCACTAAGTTTAGTGCAAGAGGTCTTGAAATATGATCCACCTTTCTAGGATAGCCTCCATACCACCCTCCAAAAGTCCTGTAACTTTCCAAAATCAAAAATAGGATGCCAATGATGCTAACCATTCAAAACTTGAACAACATCTTGACCTAGACATGACTAATACACAACATATATTTTGTCAAACATATGGTAAACATATAAGTTACAGGTCATGAATGCATATATAATCATAAACTTCTGAACTTCATCTGGGAATCACCAAGAAGTTCTAATGCCCTCTCAAGTAGATACAACAATACTTGTTAGCCCATGCATTCATAAATCATTCAATAATTTATCAAATCATGAAAGAGGTCCATAGCTAGGGCACATCATATAACCAGGTATATAACATGCATATAACCAGAATAGAAACCATGAAAAATCAACCATAAGATCACTTAATAACCAATACATGTGCTCACAATCATAATAAGGAAAATAAATTGTATTAACATATGCAAAAGCCCGCCAAGTCAGAGACTTCCACGTACCACCCAAACATAGGTTGGGTTGAACCAAATATTTCTTTCATCCAATCACCCTCATGCCATATTCTTGAGCATGCATGTGGGATCTCATGGGATAAACCAAGACATAATCAAATAAGGAATCCAGAGGTTAAACCACCTCCACCCTCAAGCTACCGTGATCTCACCTAAACCGGTCCCAAGATCATAAAACCAATCCAAGCTTGGATGCCTCAGAATCCTTCACCATATCTTGAGGAATTTTCATGTATCCACTAATCTGAAATTGATTGCTAGTTAATGTTGTGCTAATATTAGTTTCAGATTTAATATGAAAGTTCTTAGTATTGCTTCTTTTACAAGGGTTTATACATGTGCTTATGATTGAAAATTCAACAAACTTGATGAGATTAAGTGTATTTCATGAACTTAAAAGCATGGAAACTAAATGTTGAACAACAACATATAAAACACAACAAACACAAACAACTGAGTCAAATACTCATGGTTTTGATGAAGGAGTTCACCCCTCCTAGGCTACATCTCCTTGGTCCAGCTTCCATGGCATGGGCCTTTGTATTTAGCTTCAATTGTGCAAAAAATCTGTTTACAGTCTCATGTTGCCTCTGCAACCTGCTCTAATGGCTCCAAAACATCAAAATATCCCAAGAATGACTCTTCCTAAGCCAAAATTGGTCAAAAATTGCCTCAGCTATAGCAAAACCAATTTTTCCTACTACTTCTCCACTAAAACTGGAAGTTTGCTAGATAACTCCACTAAAAGTGGAGCTTCCACCGCATTTGGCTGGCTTCGCCAAGTCCTCCTCAAGTTTAACCACACACTTAAGTTAAGATAAGCATAGATTTAGGGTGTTATTAGTGGCGGGTTACGCGCAAAGCGTGTTTAGCGCTAACCACAGATTAGCACGGAGCTTAATCCCAATTTATGGCACATTAAACTTGGTTTAATAGATTAACAACTACGTCGGTGAACAGTGTTTGGCCCACGGTCTTGAGCGCTTAAACATATGGGAGGGGGCTTGCCCCCTCCGGAGCCCCAACTCCTGCGCTAACATAATTCAAATATATGTGGGTGGCTATAATTTACAAGGAACATTATGTGGTCTAGTGGTAGCTCTCGGCGCTTGTACGGGGGAGTTCGCGGGGTCGACCCCGACCTCTGCCCCTCCTCGTTCAATACATTTTTAATGGATGCGACCTTTGAAACTTTCATTTGGAATTTGTATAAAATATATATATGCCCTTTGCTATATTATTAACTCCACCATGTAATTGTCTATTTCCGCTATAGTTAGGAGTCTCTGCATGTTTGGTTAGTCATGTCCACCGGTTATAGAATAGTCCACTATTATCATATATGTCTGCCAGTTTAGTTAGGGTTAAAAAAAGATTTCAAAATATATGTGCACCATAATATGCCATGGGGGAGGGCACATGGGAGACCCTGGCTGCTCCACGTGGCCCTTCTCCATTGGATCAAATTCAACATTATAAAAATAATAATGCACCATATAATTAAAATTTTGACCTTAGGATTAGGAGGACAAATTTAAATTTCCCAAGCAACATTGGTGAATCTAACAGTGACACTTGTAATAGTGTCATTGGCTGAAAATTGGAGAATATTCCCTGGATATTCCTGAGGTGCTGACTGGACTGCTAAGTCATCAATCTGTCATTGTTCTACACATTTTTTTACCTGTTTGAGAAAACGAACAATAGACCATAACTTACTCATAAAACTCAGAATTTGATGAAACAAGTTGTGTTGGAATCCTAGTGACGAGCTCTATCCAGTCGATCTAGTTTGGAGAATTTATGAGCACCTTCATTTTTGAGCTAAATACTAAGCCTCTGATCATTCCTCCCAACTAGAACCCTTTTGGACCCCAAAAGATACTACTGATTGTTCAACGGGTGAGGGTACATCTCCCTCATCCTTTCACTCTCCATCCATTTGGCCTTGGAAGTATTTTTCACTTGAGTCCCACTCTAAGGTATTCGACATTCCCTCTCCTTGAAGTTTTGATTCTTCTGTCAAGTATGAGATCTTGTTGAAGTTCATCAAGATATTCTAGCGAGAAATCATCTATTGATGGCAACTGAAAATTCTCTCCTTGATCATCAATCAAAGGAGGCTCAAACAATCTCAAATTCTCAACATTAACGACATAATATATTTTCATATAAGGAGGCAAATCTAGCTTAAATGCATTAGTAACAATATTTTCCAGAATTTTAAATGGACCATAACGAATTGGCCTGAGATTTTTACCATCCCCTTGCAATATTCCTTTGCTGATATATAACCAAACTTCATCTCCAACCTGGAATTTGTGATTAACACAATGTTTATCATGCCTTTCCTTGTAGCTGTTTTGACTCTTTTCAAGTTGTTCTTGCACTGTGTGATGTACCAACTGAATTTTCTCAATGAAATTCCTTGCCTTATCTATGTCACTATGACCATCTATAGTGACATCTTTCTCAAAGATGAAGTCCAAAGGTGATCTTGGCAAGTACCCAAGACATGCCTCAAATGGCGATGTGTTTGTGGAAGAATGCTTTGCCCTGTTGTATGCATGTTGAATGTAATGCAACTGTTCATCCCACAACTTGGGATGTTTCTTGCAATAGCCTCTAATAAGATGAATGACTGTCATGTTTACCACCTTGGTCTGACCATATTTTTGCAAATGAAATTTTGTACTCTTTTTCAACTTTGTGTCCATCATGTCCCATAATTTTGACCAAAAATTCCCAACAAACCGGGAATCTCGATCACTTATAATAGAAGTAGGAATACTAAAATGAACCCAAACATTTTGAAAGAAAAGATAGCAATTTGTTCAGCTATAATTTTTTTCTTACATGGTATCAAAAGACACATTTTTTTGAACCTATCTACAACAACATACAAGTGATCATGACTTTTCCTTGACATTGGAATACCACCTACAAAATCCATTGAGATACTCTCCCAATGATGTGAAGGAACTGGAAGAGGAGTATACAATCCAAGTTTCCTATTACTAGGCTTACTTATTGCACATAAAGAACATCCTCTAATAAAATGAGATACACTATCAATCATGTGTGGCCAATAAAAATACTTTGGAGATTCATTACTCTCTTGCCTACACCGAAATGTCCAGCAATCAATGAAGTGTGCGCCTCCCTTATGATAATGTTTCTTTCTCCCTGTGGTATACATAAATTTTCCCAAGTGATACAACAAACTATTATGCACATGGTAATCTAACTCTTCATTTTGGTTACCTTGACTCAAGATTTCATACACATCTTGAAAATCACTATCATATGCATATTGTTCAATGTAACTTTCATGCATAATCGAATTTTTCTTGAGTATAATATATGAATTTACAATAGGCCTAGAGAGAATATCATTACCTTATTGTAGATTCCCTTTTTATCCCTGATAACCAAATGAAATTGTTGTAGAAATCCCATCCATCTGAAATGCCTTGATTACTGCAACTTTGATTGTGATTGTAAGTACTGTAATGGTTTATGGTCGGTATGGATAATGGTCTCTTTCCCCATCAAATAGCCCTTTCATTTCTTTACACTTTGTACCAATGCATATCACTCTTTGTCATAGGTGGAATAGTCAGTCACAACTCCATAAAAAATTTCAGATTGAAATGAAATAGGCTTACCATGTTGCATGAGAACTTCTCCCATGGTGTAATCACTTGCATCTGTTTGGATCTCAAATGGTTGTCTAAGATCTGAAAGAGCCAATACCGGTGTTGAACTTATCTTTTTATTTAAAGCATCAAATTCTCTTTGCTGCATATCTCCCCAATGGAATACTTTCTTGAGACTTGTCAATGCATGTAACAGAATTGTAATGGAATAAAAATTAGCAATGAATTTCCTCCAATATTGTGCTACCCCAAGAAAGCTTCTTACCTCTGTAACTGTATTGGGCTTGGGCCAATTCGGAATGACCTCTACTTTGGAAGGGTATATCTTCAACTCACATCCTCCAACAATGTGTCCCAAATACACTAAACAAGTCTTGCTAAACTCACACTTCGACATCTTTAAAAATAACTGCTCTTTTTTCAAGACATCAAGTACCTTTTTCACATGCATGACATGTTCATATCTTGATTTGTTGAATATCAAAATATCATCTAAGTAAAAAATGACGAAGTCATCTAGAAATTGTCTTAGTACATCATTCATGACTCTCATGAAAGTAGTCGGAGCATTTGTTGGACCGAATGGCATAACTAGCCACTCAAACAATCCTTGTCTAGTTTTAAATGCAGTTTTCCAAATGTCCTCCTCAGCTACTCTAACTTGATTAGAACCACTTTGTAAGTCTAACTTAGTGAAATATCTTGCATACTTTAACTGATCTAGAAAATCATCAATGCATGGGAGTGGATAGCGATTCTTTACCGTGATTGTATTAAGTGCACAGAAATCTATGCACATGTGCCAAGTCTTGTCCTTCTTTGGTACCAAAACAATTGGTGAAACACATGGCGAAGTAGATGGGCGTATGATGCCTTTTTTCACAAATTCTTGGATTTAATTCTTGATTTCCAAACTCTCTATAATTTACATGCGATACATACCAATGTTTGGAAGTGGAACATCCTGTTGCAGTTGAATCTCATGCTGAATTCCCCTCTTTGGAGGTAACCCACTTGGTTCTTGAAACATCTCGCCATGCTGACTTACCACATCAAAAAAATCAAATTTTAATTTGTCATCACATCCTTCAAAAGATTCAGAGTCAACGTCGTCCTTTTTCTTGATCATGAGAAGCACAAAATTTTTACTTTCAATAACTAGCCTCTTCATTTGCCCTGCATTAACTAAAAAAATATTCAGTTTTTTTCGATGAGCTCTCACAATATAATCCACCCCATCCTTAAGAAAATGATATTTTTTCTCATGGTGATAAAACACAGCTTTCCTGTCATATAAGTATGGACTTCCAAAGATAATCCCGGAAATTTCAAGTGGAACCACATCTAACTCAACTTCATCAACAAAGTTTGCAGTAATAACAAATCGAAATATGCATTTCCTTGTAACATGTAAATTGGAATTCTTAACTATCCAACCCAAAGGGTATGATTTATGATGTGGTACAGTTTCAAGGTTAAGCTTTTTTACCAAGTGTACTGAAATCATGTTTGCTTGTGACCCACTATCAAACAATGCATCAATCTTTGTATGATTTGAAATCACTATAACATGGAACAATTATGTCCTTGTGTCTTCATTTGGAGTGTCGTTGTGACTATTTGAGGAACTAGTACTTGTTATGGCTTCCTTTCCTTTGTTAACCATGGCTACGATCTTGGTCTCATATCAGGAATCGGATCCAAGATCTTGTTTTGTGGTGGAAGCCATATTTTTTTTCCCCTTGTTATTTGGTTTCTTAGGCCTTAGTTCGGGATGTAGTTTCCAATAGTGGGCTTCATCATGCCCCTCTTTGGAAAAATGTTTGCATGTAGTTTTATCCCCTTCTTTCTTGATGCTTGCATTATTCTTTCCTTATATTTTCCTCCCTTCTCTTTTCCCTTACCCTTGAATGGTTTCTTCTTACTACCCTCTTCCTGAATGATTTTTCCCCTTGCTTCAAGATGTGTGGCTTGCACACATACTTCATCTAAGTTGTTTGGGTTAAACATAAGGATAGTATGTTTCAAGTAGGAACGTAAACCCCCAATTTATTTCAAGAGTGTGTCTTGAGAATTCAAGTTTACTCCTAACAACAAAGCCCTCTTTCTAAACTCATGGGTGTACTCTTGAACGGTTTGGCCTTTGAGTTGCCTAAAGTTTTTCCAACTCATAATTGATTTTTTCATATAGGGTAATGGATAAAACTGTATTTTAATGGAATAAATGAACTCAACCCAATAAATGGAAGAGATGTACCCCATGTTTTCATATCCGAAAAATAGAAAGCCCCCATCACAGGATACCCGAGAAGGAAGTGAAGTTCCCCATCACTGGTTGTCAAGAGAAGACCATGAATTCACATTTCCTCTTGAGCCTTTGCCTCCCACAAAACTAGTGTTGCTCCTTCTAGCCTTAATGAAGCCAATGTCATCCTCTTCTATATTCTAAATTATACAGTATACTTCCAATTGACGGATCCAATTGTCTAACTTCTCTGGATTTACCTCACCATTGTACATGGGAAGTTCAAACTTGATGTCCAACTTGAGTAATGGATTTTTTCCTTTTGGGATTTTTGAATGAGTGTGGGTGGTTTTTGTGGTGGAAGTGGAAGATGAAGATGATGAGGATGAGGATGGTGGAGATGGAGGTGGCTTTACTTCACTGCCTTTCGAACTCTTCTCTTCATCCGAATTTCCTTCTCCATGTGGAGGCTTAGAACCTTCTCCTACTCTATCTACAGTGAATGCATCAAACATGATTTTAACCATTCATGTCCTTGAATTATCTCTTAACATCTTATTCTTCTAAATGTACTTGAGTCTCTCCAACCCCTGACATAGTGGCTAAGGATTCAAGCTCAACTCCTGATGCTTGTACCTTTTCAATCACCTCGGCTTATTGTGCAATTTGTACCTCTTCAATCTCAACTGTTGGAGATAGAACTTGAGGTGCGTCAAGTGCATATTTGAGTGAAGATGATGCTCTCTCAGCTCTCTTTCTTCTTGTGCTAATTTCAGGACTAGCAACCAATATCTTCCCTTCTCCTCTCTGCAACTTCAACCTTGTAAGCATCACAAAATTGCAACTATTAAAACCCTTGTTACACAATCGTGAGCAAAGAAAGAAAATAAAATTTTCTCTGATACCAACTTGATCTGAAATTGATTGCTAGTTAATGTTGTGCTAATATCAGTTTCATATTTAATATGAAAGTGCTTAGTTTTTCTTCTTGTACAAGGGTTTATACATGTGCTTATGATTGAAAATTCAACAAAATTGATGAGCTTAAGTGTATTTCATGAACTTAAAAGCATGGAAACTAAATGTTGAACAATACCATATAAACCATAGCAAACACAGACAACTGAGTCAAATACACATGGTTTTGATGAAGGAGTCCACCCCTCCTGGGCTACATCTCCTTGGTCCAGCTTCCATGGCATGGGCCTTTGTATTAGCTTCAACTGTGAAAAAGTGTTGTTTACAGTCTCATGTTGCCTCTGCAACCTGCTCCGATGGCTCCAAAACCTCAAAATCTCCCAAGAATGGCTCTTATTGAGCTAAAATTGGTGGAAAATTGACGCAGTTATGGCCAAACCAATTTTTCCTACTATTTCTCCACTAAAACTGGAATTTTACCAAATAAGTCCACTTAAAGTGGAGCTTCCACCACATTTGAAAGGCTCTGCCAAGTCCTCCATCAGTTTAACCGCGCACTTAAGTTAAGATAAGCACATATTTAAGGTGTGATTAGTGGTGGGTTAAGCACAAAGCGCCTTTAGCGCTAACCACGGATTAGCATGGAGCTTAATCCCAGTTTATGGCACATTAAAATTGGTTTAACATATTAACAACTTTGTTGGTGAATAGTGTTTGGCCCATGGACTTGAGCGCTTGAACATATGGGAGGGCATTGGCCCACTCTGGACCCCCAACTCCAACGCTGACATAATTCAAATATATGTGAGCGACTATAGTTTACAAGGAACATTGTGTGGTCTAGCAGTAGCTCTCGACACTTGTATAGGGGAGGTCACGGGGTCAACCCCGACCTCCTCCCCTCCTCGATCAATACATTTTTATTTGATGCGACCTTTGAACCTTTGATTCAGACTTTGTATAAAATATATATATTCCCTCTGCTATATTAGTAACTCCACCATATAATTGTCCATTCTGTTATAGTTAGGAGTCTCTTCCAGTTTGGTTAGTCATGTCCACCGATTATATAATAGTCCATTATTATCATATATGTCTACAAATTTAGTTAGGGTTAAAAAAACTTAAGGTTCAAAAATATATGTACACCATAATATGCCATGGGGGAGGGCACATGGCAACCCCTGGCTGCTCCACGTGGCCCTTCTCCATTGGCTCCAACTCAACATTATAAAAATAATAATGCACCATATAGTTAAAATTTTGACCATAGGATTAGGAGGACAAATTTCAATTTCCCAAGAAACATTGGTGAATATGACTGTGACACTTGTCACAGTGTCATTGGCAGAATATTGGAGAATATTCTCTGGATATTCCTTAGGTGCTGATTGGACTTCCAAGTCATCAGTTGTCACTGTTCTGCACATTTTTTAACCTGTTTGAGAAAATGGACAACAGACCATTACTTACTCATACGAACTCAAAATTTGATGAAATGAGTTGCATTGGAATCTTGGTGACGAGCTCTATTCGGTCACTCTAGTTTGGATCATTTCTGAGCACTTTCATTTTTGAGCTAAATACTGAGCCTCTGATCATCCACCCACGTATCAAGGGCTTCCCAGACAAAACCATATTCACCCTCAACCCCTGGTATTTTCCTTAGACCACCTCACCCGATACCAAAACCTTATGGCAATCCAAAGCTACCCCAAGAATGAATCCCATCACACCATGGCTATCCAGGAAATGGCAAGGCAAGTCTGAAACCATTTTCAAACCATGAAAACCCATGCAAATGATAGCAAATGAAACAAATAAACAAATGCATGTACCATGCATTCACATCCTAGAAATGAAATCACAGATGCAACATGTCACCTACAAGATCTTCCTGCTGAAGTTGTTGATCCAAACTTTCTCCTTACTTTCCTTCGCTTTCCTTCATTTTTCTTTTTCCTTCATTTTCTTAGTTGCTTGCCTTTCTCCAAATCCAAGGGAACACTAAATTGCTCCAAGAATGCTCTAGGTGTGCAAGATTGTATGAGAGAGAGAGAATAAAAGGTGAGAGACAAAACTGAACTGATTAAAGTTGTGAATTCTTTCTCTAATGCCTTTTTATCATTGATGTCTCCTTTTTCCTTCATTTTCCTTCATTTTCCTGTAATTTCCCTTGCATGCAAATTTGTGTCTCCACCTTCCTTTTCTGTTATTTTCCTTTATTTTCATAATTAAATGCCAATTATTGTCCATTTGTCTTTGCCTTATTATAATATTATTATTATAATATTTAACTATTACTTTATAATAATAATAATTATTTTTTAATATAATAATATTATTTACTATTACTTTATAATTATTATTTATATTTAATCATTTTAATAAATAAATTAAATATGCATGGATACACCAAGAGAATTAAATCCATATAAAGGAAATGTTACCATCTATAATTAACCTATCAATCGAATCTATAATAATTATATCAAAGGTGTTCCTATGATGGGTTTGGTTGGGCTGATTTAGCCAATAAAATATATGTATTTTCCTCCTCCTCCAAATAAAAATTGACACATGACATTGCAATAATGGAAGCATTTCACCTACTCCGTTGCAATTCAATGTAGGTCAACCAAGATTCATTTTCTTGGTTTGTAAATGACAGTACAAACTAGGTTTACTTGGATATTGTAGGCGTATCACTGTCACCCACTCTTCCCTCTCATTGACGGTGTTTCTCTACCATATTTTAATTCCGTCAAGTAATGCTCATTTGTGTCATCAACATCATTGGCTATTCGAATTTCTAGTGTTCTTGCACACCTCCCCAATGCATGCACATTAGGCACATATACAATCGACATGTGGGCATAACTATATACGCTTACCCCAAGGTCCAGTGTTGCAACCTCACTCTGATACCAATTCGTAAACGCCTCCTCCCACATTTAACCGATTTTACAAGCTCTCAAGGTAAACATGAGCTGAGAGTTACTATGACATGTCCCAACCTCCAATTTTTTCCATTGAAAGCTTCATCTTTCATAAGAGGACCGCTTCCTCTTTTATTTCTCTTCAAGTCTTCTAATTCTGATTGTAAGCTTTGCTTGTCGCTCTCAAGCGCTTCCACCATTCTCTGCAATGCAACATTCTCCCGTCGATATTGTATATTGAACTCTTCGAGGTCCCTTAACTTTGACAGCTGTCGAGTGTTCTTGCCCATCTTGTACCTGCAAAGAACTAGCTGTTCTGATACCAATTGATCTGAATGCAAAACTTGATCTACTTAGTTTTATTCCAGATATTGACTGTAGGGGAATTTACTGGATATGTCACCTTTGATAAAAGATGAGATCTAGAGGCTACCTAGCCCTTTACATACTCTGGCTTTAGAATTTGTAGAGATTAACACACATGTTCTGAAAATGCGGAAATTGCCCAAAAAATTTCCTAGTTCTTGTACAAAATGTGAATGGCTATTACTTAACAGTTATTTTATGCCTTAACTATTATGAAATAATTTAAAGGTAAATCTATGATTGTTAGATTTATCCATTTCACATAAAATCATATAAAAACGACCATAAGTCAAGAAATTGATGGCGGAGTTCATCCCTCCTGGACTACATCTTCGGGTCTGCTTCAATTTGTGTGTCCATTCTAATTAGAGAAGTTTAGAGAGTTTGATACATTGGAATATACCAGTTGATCAATGCTCGCAGACACTACTGGTCAATTTGGAATGAAAACTCTCTAGAACAACTTCTCAACGCCTGTCTTCGATCTTGAATAGGCCCATAGATGGCCAAGATACGCTTCAGACAACAGGCATGCACAAACTTGGATTTTGAAGCAAAGGATCTCTGGAATGTTGTGCTTTGTAGTCGACTCGAATTTGATGATGCCTCTATGAATTTCTCTTCCTGCATAAAACTTCAAAAGAGAACTCTCACAATGTTGGTGAACTCCACCAATGTGATCTCATACATCAAATTTCACTACCATGCTTCATAAGCATCTCACATGCACTTCGAATGCACTCTCTTTCTTTGAGGTCTCTTCCCTCAAGGTAACATCTTCCATCCCTTTTGCTCAAAAAATTTTGAGTTTAAATAAGAAGTGCCCCATAGCACTAATCCTTCACCATTCGATTTCTTTGATACATCGAATTCCAAGGTTCATTGGCTTTGCCACAAAGAGTATGATAAGATTTGTTTTGATTTTGGATAACATTAATATCCATTCAAAAACAAATTTAGACTATGATGTCATTCCTTATGTTATGATGGCTTGATCTCGAATTCTCGAAGCCAAATCTGGAATGTGGTTGAGAAACTAAAGTTGAAGATCTCGGTCTTTATGACACATTGGTTTTAGTGATAAGGTCTTTGGATTATCCTTAACGCATTTTTAAATGCTAAAACCCAAAAATAGACCTTGGATAAGATTTTAGCCATTCGAGCTAACTAACCGGGCGGAGGATTGACTTCCGACATGTGAACAGGTCGCGAGCCCAACTGCTACGGTTCTCCTCTGGTGGTTTCGGCTTGCACTTAACCATCGCATGTAAACTGGAAGATGTAACCTCTGATTGCCACCTCGGGGTTTGATCTTGCAGCTTCGCAACAGTCATGGTCAGCAAAAACCGTGCGGAGATCTCTGATGATTAGCAATAACGCGGAAAGAGCTGAAAACTGTATATGACAACTCGGATCTTCAATGTTTGCGGTCATCTTCGACGGTTCTGACCTACCTTTTCTGCCAGCTGATGGTTTCTGGAACATTGAATTCAAGTTCCATTCAACTACCGATACACTGGATTGCACGACTTATCAACTGTTTCCAAAACCTATCACATGTTAACAATTTTCCGACTTGGTCTATGCTGGCGCAGTTATCAAACTATGTGGGTTTGATTGTAATGTTTAAAACTTATATCCCGAACCTGATTACAAAGTATTTTAACTTTGTACCATGGATTTCATACCCAAACCTTTAATGATTTGCGCTTCAAAGGTTTATGGTTTGAATGCATCGTTTAAAATTTGCGCTATAAGACTTAGGCTATCATTTAACTTTTAGCCTAGGTGTATTTTTATTTAACACCTTAGCGCTAGCACTTGGACTTTAGGACTTTAATTGAAATTTAGATATAGGACCTTAGATCTAGGTTTAGTCCTTTTTACCTTAGGATTTTCTTATTCTTTGAGGTTTACAAAGTGGACTTACAATCATTTTAGACCTTAACATTATTAAGACTTAAGATAAATGTGTTTCCTTAAGTATTTTACAATTTTTTATGTTTATGTTGCAGGTCGACATTATGATGTCCTACTTTGGTGCTTTGAAGCATAGTTGCTGGTGTAGATACTGAAGTCGATGTCGATGCTGATGTCGAACATTTGAACTTATATTGATGACCAGCTTGGTTGAAACCTGAATTATTACATTATCGACAATTAATAATTTCCAAATGACCATCCTGGTCGTTTTGGTAATTTCGATACAATTTTAATAATCTAAAATTGGATCAATGGACAAAGGTGAATGGGATGATGCCCTTCACACAACTTATAGGGGTTGGTGATATTACCCTGTTTCTTATGATTCTTATGGGAACTAGTCGAATATGTGTCACCAATATGACTTCTAGAAGCCACAGGCAACGGTGGACGACCGTCGGACCATACTTCAAGCACCTTGGGAATACCAGGGCAGTCTGGAAGAAGGTGGTCACCTTTGCACAACATGCAAGGGAATTTGACTTTTCATGGAAGGTTGGATGGTTTATCGATGGAAGGTGTCTTAGGCGCAACAACTGTAGCATTAGCCTCTCGCTTATCTGACTTCTTCTTCTTTGTATTCTTCTTCTTCTTCTTAGCCACCCGGTTACTAGAATCCAGAATTTGACCAGGTGAAGTAGAAGAAGAGGACGAAGAAATACGCGAAGAAGGGGAGAGGTCCACCTTAGAATCAACATGATGTTGTTTAGGTGAAGGAGATGGTCGAACAGAGGTTGGAGCACTCGGGACCACTGAGGTTGAGAATAACCAAACAGGAAAACCAACAGTTAACCCTAGAAGGGACAACGTGGCCATATAAGGAGCACCAACATTCCCAAAAGAAGGAAAAGGACCAAGATTCCCCTCCGAGGGGATTCCTTGGTTGGTAAACTCCTAAAACGTTGCCATTAGAAACAACGTTAAAACAACGCTAAGGAATCTAACTTTAACCAGTAATATTTCGTGGGCAAGTAATATTTTAAGGCACTGAAACAAAACTCTGTCGTTTCATATTTTAAGAGTCGAGAAACAGGAAAAAGGTGACTGTATCACTTTCAGGTTGAAACGAGCATGAAAGGACAAGAGCTTGATGATCTTTTCACTTTTTAAAGAGTCACAAAAATATCAAAATGACTACTCAGGTACTCTAAGCAAGAGGGTGTACCAAGTTTCTGTGAACTGCCATATACACCTTGGTGATCAAATGAAAGAGAAATGACCAAGGAATTAACGTACGTGCAGGTAGTATCCCCGAATGCTGTGTTTGCTATATCACAGTTACAAGGCGGCAGACTCGGCTTCCTATGGATAAAAGGATTGCAACCTAGATGGGTCTCCCTTTATATACTCGACGGTACGGGGAGCACAAGTCCGTACTAGCGCTTTCTAGAGCCAGATGGTGAATGACAGCTACTAGGTTTTAAGACGCCGGAACACGTCTCTAACTTAGACCACTAGAATATTTCGTTCGGTTTCAATGTTGCCTTAGGTTAATTGAAATATATTTTAACGTTGATCTTGGATTAGGTTTCAATTTCCAGGACCTAACGTATGTCGGATCTGAAATCTTCCTAAATGCAAAACTACATGCAGAAGGATACCATTTTCGTTCAATGAAAGCTATCTACGAGAAGGAAAGAAAAATTTCAAGCAATAGCGAATAATGAAATCATGGAAAACATCCACTAATGCAATCTACAGAAAAAAAAACTCTTTCCTAGCCTATACAATGCAAATTAAGCGAGGGAATGTTTCATTTTCAAAGAAAAAAGAATGCAATATTTTTGTTTTTTCAATGCAATAGAGCAAACAATGCACTAAATGATATGAGAAACAAAACTAAACACTAGCTTGAGAGAGCGAATGAAAAAGTTGAAACTGAATGAGACCTCCAACATAAAACAAACACAACAATACTCAAACCAATGATACAAAATTTTCAAATCAAAGAGGAATCTCCAAAATGACCCATGCAAGCAATTTAATCAGTGCTTGGAGTAAGAGGAAGAAAAATCAAGCGAGCAAGGGAATGATCATTCAACCAATGAACATACTCAATAGGATCAAATAGACCAAGAGCAATTAAACAGGGAACGAATTCGACAGCTTATTAAGAAACTCGATCTCCAAATAGAAGGCTCAGTGCACCAAGGCACTCAGGAACCCTAAGACCTCAAGTTACACTGGTAAGAAATGGATAAACAACTGAGGAAAACAAGCCTCCAGCAATCAAAGACAGTCCAAAACACTTCAATTACTCTTAAGAAGAACCCAAAAACAAATACAACAGACCAAAAACTCATGAAAATCTCACACCCAAAAACTCACAGGGGTCGACGCGACTGTGAGGCAGTATTCAGCGCCAAACAAGCGATGGCGCGAGCGCTACAAAAGCAACATGCGCCAATCGGCACGACTGTTCAAGGAAAAACTGTGCCAAGCCAGTTAACCAAGGAAAAGGGAAAAACTCAACAGAGCAGAGGTCAATCTTGACAATTTGGGGCTGAACAAGGGTTTGAAGCACAGTTAAACAACTAGAAAGGTAAACAACAAGACCAAAAACCCAAAAAATGACCCAACAAGATCAAAGACAAACTCACATTGATCCCCAGCAGAGTCGCCAACTTGTTATGTAGGTAAATCCTCTCTGCGGATAGAGACGATCCCTCTAGCCCTAGGGTGGGTCTAGTAACAAGGAATCATGCTAGATTGTAGTTTCCTAGCCATTCGAATGAAAGAGGATGCGAATAAGATGGCCTACCTGTGGTCTAAGGATATCGTCAACACTCGTAGTGATGATGAGAACCCCTCGCTCCTGATTGAAGGCAAGTCACAACCCTTTCGATTATCATGTTTGGACACCTGCACAGAGATTAGAAAGCGATAACCACATACCACATACTGATTTCATCCAAAAACTACTAGTCAGTCAGAGAAGACTAGCATATTGCATTCGATAAAGACAAAACACAAGACGGGAACTAGAAAATAGTCACTTATATTAATAGGTAGAAAGAAGAGATACAACCATGCTTTGACGTTGCGGTCTCCTCCAGTGGGGCTCGGGCGAAGCACATCTCAAAGCTCGTCGGGGAATTCGGATAGGATAAGGGACCTCTTGATGGATTTCTCCTTGTTCTACCTTCTCAATAACTCAGTTATTCAACTATAGCTTAGTCCTTCAAGTTCAACACTTCAGCTGTATAATTCTCTTTGTTCAGCTAGTTTTCATAAAGAGAGAAGGCTTTTTTATATAGAGAAAAAGGAGGAGGTTGGGATCCCTACAAAGGTGGAAGGGAGGCCTATCCTTTAGGAGTGTTCCAAGGGAGATGGAAACTACTAACTAAAGGAGGAGGCCCGTGGTTGTTTCAGTTCAACCACTCCCAATGACTCATCCCCAAGGTGGTTGGAATGGAACCTCCGCCTCTATTTTTAAAAAACATTTCATAAATATATTGGCACAGGCATTACACTAGGACCGAGCGCCAGGTGATGCGGGCCCTAGTGTTAATCTTCCACATCGGTGCGAGGGAAGAACTGGCTACTCGTGCCAAGGCAAAAACAGGGATTTTTACAGATCTGCTTATGGAAATGTCAACAAGAAGAATGTTTCCTTCATCAAAAGGGATGCAATTATGTTATTTGCAAAACATGAAACTACGTATTGGTCACAGAAATGACCCTCCAATGTGCGAGTTGGGGATTGCAGGGATAGTGAAAAAATGCTGTGTAACAGATCTCCACTCACAAAATGAGTTAGTGCCGAAACAAGATATCACTGGTGGCCGAGATGAAGGCTTTCGAATCAAATGCATGCTCCAACTTTGAGTCAGAATGCGATAAGGGGAATGAAAAATGGAAGCAGATTATTTTTTGGAGCCCAGTGCCACCTTTTCCACCACCGAGATCCAGAAGGATGAGCCTGAAGATCCATAAGAGGGGGACCACCTCTTTCAGTCATAGATGTGGATGAAGGGTTCTCCGGTACAGTTCATTTTCGAAAACGGGGCCAAAAGAACCCCATTTCAGCAGAGGTTGTGAAGTGGCTAGGCATACCGACCACAAAAAACCTGCAGTCATACACCATCCGGTGGCTTCACCAAGGACGATATCTCCATGTCAGCCATCAATGTTGCCTTCCCTACAACATCAAGCCCTTCACAGATGAGGTATTATGTGATGTTTCTCCTCTCGAACTTTGTGATGTATTATTAGGCCAACCATACTTGTGGAAGCGACATGTTGTATATGAATCTAGGCTTCACACTGTTATTATTACTTTGGTAAATAAGTTGTAAAGGATACCAGAGGTATCACTTCCTTTCGCCATATCTCTAACCACTCCGAACAAATGCAGTAAGATCATCCCCTAGATTGAAAAAATTATTTTCCTTATTATTCTCCCTTAGGGCTAGAATAATATTTTAGCCATGACCTCTAAACAGGGATCCTCTACATGGCATTAACAGATGGACAAGGTCATGGAGGAGTACAAAGAAATTTCCACCTCTCCCACAAGGGTACCTCTACACTTTCAGGTCAAGAACTCCATCGTTCTGACCGTAGGAGTGCCACTACCTAATGGGTCGATCTATCGACATTCTGGTCTAGAGAACGATGAGATTAAGAGGCAGATTCAGGAGATGCTACAGAAAGGGCACATTAGGCCAAGGTCATCTCCCTTTGGAAGCCTGATCATGTTGGTACATAATAAGGACGAGACCTAGAGACTTTATATTTATTATAGGGAACTAAAAAAGACCACTCTCAGGAATAGGTATCTGATTCCACTGATTGATGACCTTCTAGACCAACTAAAGGGGGCCAAATATTTTAGCAAGATTGACTTGAAGTCTAGTTATCACTAGGTCTCAATTGAACCTTCTTATGTGTAGAATATTGGCTTCAAATCCAAGGAGGGCTTATTTTAATGGTTGGTCATGCTTTTTAGGTTGACGAATTCCCTTACAAACTTCATGAGGTTGATGAACGACATTTTGTAACCTTTCACAAGCTCATTCGTGGTGGTGTATTTGGATGACATCCTGATCTTCAACCATAGTTGGGAAGAGCATCTCCACCACATTCAATAGGTTCTCCAAACACTACGGTAACACAATTTGTGTGCTAATTTGGAGAAATTAACTTTTGGCATGACCCAAGTGCAATATCTATGGTACATTATTGATAATCGGGGTGTGCATGTGGACTGAGCCAAGATAGAGGTTATTCAATATTGACCAACTCCAACGACTCTAACAGAGTTGTGCAACTTTCTAGGTCTTTCCAAATTCTACTGCAGGTTCGTGTTGGTTATCTTTCATATCACTTGGCCTTTGAGTCAAGTCAACAAGGGAGGGGTGAAAGAAAATTTATTTTGGTATGAATCACAACACAAAGCATTCTACGAGTTGAAGCATCGGCTTTGCTCTGCACTAGTGCTCACATTACCAAACCTACAACAACTATTTGAGATCGAGACATATACCTCTGACTATGCTATTAGTGTAGTTCTTACTCAGCGGGGGCATCCAGAGGCATATCACAGGGAGACACTTTCAGACACAGTCAAAAAGTATCTGAACTATGAAAAAGAGATGTATTCCATTGTACATGCCTACAGATAATGGAAGCATTACATCCTATGGAAGGAAATGATCATCCACACAAAACACCGACCCATGAAGTTTATACAGACAAAAGGGAAGTTGCAGAACCATCACCATTATAAATGGTCTACATACCTGCAACAGTTCCATATGAACGTTAAGTACAAGAAGGGTAGCACCAACAATGTTTCAAAATACCTCAGCCGACCACCGATCATGGTGCTGACCACTTTGATCGACTCTTGTGGGCATGAGACTTCAGGGTGGTCGAATCTTTACAAGAGTGATCCAAATTTTTGCAACACATAACATATGTTCCTGGAAGAAAATAAAGTCCCAAATTATCACCTCTAGAATGCACTGTTATTCCACCCGTGACACCTATGTGTTCCTTCAAGCAAGCATGCCAAGAAGATTTTGGAAGCGCACTATATCCAGGTCGTTGGACATTTCGGGGTAGAAAAAAGAGTGGCAATACAAAAGAAGTGTTGGAACATGGTCTCCTAGCCTCAATTTTGTCCAATTTTGTAATATTTTGCAATATTTAGTTTAGCACAGGGGGTTTGGGGATGAGTCAAAACCCCCAATCATTATAATGGGTCAAAAGGGTAGACCAAGGGTCTGCAAACCACGGTTCATGGACCATAGGATAGCGCAGGCTAGCATAATATAAATAGATGAGCACATTGAGTTTAGAAGTAAGTAATAATAGAGATAGAACGGATTTACAAACTGTGAATCTGTTGCGTCGATTGTCTGGGTAAGGGATCTTGCTGGATGTGTGCATGGAGACCCTGAGTCTTGCTGTGTGCTGACCCCGCTGGTTGTGTGTGCAGGACGATAAATAGTCTGTAAGTACAATCTAGTCATAATTTCATGAGAAGACTATTTTGTGATCTTTGTGTTGCGTCTATCACTTAAATATATCTTGAAATTATGATTGTAAATACTACGCACGTGGATGCGATGTTCTGAATGCATAGATCTGTTTTACGTAATTGATTGGTTAACTGTTATTTTCTGCGCACGAAGTATTCTGTTAGATCTATTGCTACGTTTCCTCGGTTAAGAGCTTATTCAATGCAGGACTGATAGATCTAAAGGTGCCCCCTCTTATTAACCTTCTCTCTCTCTGGGTGCGGAAACCTGGTTCTAGCACCCTCCCATACTACTTCAGGTGAGACCTTGGTCTGCTCTGTAGGCCATTGTCGAAAGGGCCAGTATGATAGGGGTTTGTTGGGAAAACTTAGTGCCAAACCTAGGTTAGGGCCCCTGAAGCCAACAAATGGTTCTGTTGTCGGGACCAGGAGCATTTTGAGAGAGAGATCGGGTAATGCCATGGGGACATTGGCAGCCACTAAAACCTGAGTTAGAAGGATGGTTTGAAAATCATATCCAAGAGTTCACCCTAAAAGAGAATCGAAGTGAAAGATTGTCCACGAAGGATTGGAAGAATAAGTATATCTTCACGGAAGTACACGAAATATTCTTTCTGTCCTTCGCACACGAGTTACAAGAGTGGTTAGCTCGATTGGCGGAGTTTCAGACTTGTTGGAAAGACAATCTAATCTCACAGTGGAACCCCGAGCTAGTCCGGAAATTGGAGAATACTGACAATAAAATTACTAGGACTGTGGATCATTGGGTTGACAGTATATTGGGCAGATTCGTGACAAAATTTTATGTTGAACAGTTTGTGTCATATTTGGAAGCCGAATGAAGATTTTTTAAAGGATTTAGAGGTAAGTTCTTAAAAACCTTGCCGTTGTTGATTAAAATGCTATTGAGCGAAAAAGGTATCTTGTGTGGCCACACCAAGTGAATGACCTCTGATCAGAGTGGAAGTACAAAGCAAAGTGTTAAATACTACCGGATTAATCAGGAAGGAGACAGATCGATACACAACCCAGTAAGGGATTCGTCGGAGCATAGCCACGAAGGGGCTGCGCAAAGGGGAACCACACCCCCGGCCACACTGACATAAAATCTTCACAGGGGTAAGAACTCTCCTACACCTCCCCCGCTACCCTCAGAAGACGACATGGCCATGCACGTGAAGCTGCCTACCTTCAGGGGTGTAGGGGATGAGGACATGGATCAATTTTGGTTCGTAGCTAAATCTGTGTGGATTGCGCAAAACGTGAACAATGATGCTATCAAACGAGCACAACTATCCATAGCATTCGAGGGAAGGGAACTGCACTGGTTCATGGGATACATCGGTAAAAATATTAAGGATGCCCTAAAGAAACCATTCTAGAAGCCTAAGTCGTACGCTCAATGTGTGGTTGAACTAAAATAATTTAAGAAAAGACCTACAGAATCTGTCTAGGAAGCTGACCAATGATTAAAAAAGGTTATTAGTGATGGGGGATTTGTCTGCAAAGATAAAAAACATAAATATTGGTTCATCTCTATGCTATTACCACACTTGCATGGGCCCATGGGACAACAAAATATCGAAGCTCAGGAGGAAGCACTGGAAATAGCTATGAAGTTAGAAGCTGCGCCTAGAGACAATACGTAGTTTGCAGCTCTGCAAATCCAGAACCAATTGGAGGAAATGCACTTAAAAATTCAAAGCTTGAGAAATGACCGTGGTAAGGAAGCCAACCCAGACGTATGGTGCATACGCTACAAAGGACCGGGTCATTCTAAGGATTAATGTCCACTGCTATCAGACTACATGCAGGCTGGGGGTCTGAGCCCACTACAACCCAGGGAAATGTCTGGCCGCAGCAGTTCGATGCTATGGTGTGCAGACTGTCGGGTGGTAGGAAGACACAACACGGATCATTGTTTGTGATTGGGTGCTTATGTACCAGAATTAAAGAAGTAGTGGTGCAAATTCTTCTCATCGGTAGGCCAAGACGAACAAAACTGCCAAACCCTTGACCTTATAGTAGATAGGGGAAGCTTATACAGAGTTCAGGTTGATCCCTCATCACCACTATCTCCTTCAGGACAGGGGGGATCTCCCACACAAGGAAGGGGAGGAGGAAGAGGGGGAAGTGCCAGTCGAGGGTGCAGACAGCTGATTTTTTATAACTATGGAGATGCGGGACATTTCGCACGAGACTGCCCAAACCCAGCATGCCAGTCTTGCAGATATTGCTGACAGTTCGATCAAATCATCAAAGATTCCCTGGTGCTAATAGAAAAAATGCAAGAAAAACAACAAACACCTATGCAGAACGTGCAAAGATTTATGGCGAAACCACGAGACGATGGGCCAAGTATCAATGTAATCACGCGCAGTGGCATCTCCATAGGAGGGGCTAAGGAAAAAGTGGAAGTTGAGCCATTAATCCGAAGGGATGAGGAAAAAGTGGAAGTTGAGCCATTAATCTGAAGGGATGAGGACAAAGCAGAAGGGGTAAACCTGAAAAGATAAAAAATAACCTTCATCGAAACATGAAAGGAGGTTACTAAAGATGAAACACCAACCAAGGGGGTAGCAGATCTAAGGGAGGACGACACAATCAAACCATTCCTCCAGGCTTGTATGAAGCTACTACACAACCAGAATGTTGTAGAAAATATCCAAGCCCTAATAGAAAACTGCGTAGAAATAATTGATTTGCAACCTGAAGTAAAGACGTTGAATAAGATATACAAAATGAAAAAGAGGACGGGTCGAGAGATGCGCATGACTGCGTAGATTGGGGAATATGAAATGGACCAAGTTATCCTTGACTTAGGTTCAAATGCTAATGTATTACCTAAGCAAACCTGGTAGCGAATGGGAGAACCTCCGCTGGAATGATCAACTATTCAGATACGGATGGCTAATCAACATAAGATTATCCCATTAGGAAGATTGACGAAGGTAGTAGTAGATATTGCAGGCATCAGAGTCCACGCTGTTTTTGAGGTAGTCTAGACAGTAGAAGACGCAGACCCTTACCCTGCGCTCCTAGGTTTGGATTGGGCCATTGACATGGGAGGTATTATTAATTTAAAAAGGAGAAGTACGATATTCGAAAACGAGGGCACAAGGGTAATTGTTCCGCTAGATCTAGCAGAAGGAGAAAAATATACAGAATCGATTCAAGAAGAGGAAGATGATGATCATATATAGAAATTGACCGGTCGAGATGATGATTGGATCAACCCCATGGCTGACGGTATGCTATGTTGGGAAAAATATAGTGAGTGCTTATCTGACTCAGACAAAGAAATTGACAACTAGCAAAACTGACTGCATGACGTATCCGCGCTAAGGTGTCTTAAAATCATGAAGAGCTTTTGATGTATTTATTTAGAGGTAAGAGAACTACCCCATTTTGATGACTTTGGTAATGTTGAAGATTTCCTGGCTACAATTGAGGCAAGTGCTCCTAAGGAACGACGGGTCTGGGCCTTAGACTTGGCCATGCGCGCAACCCCTACACGTTGGTGGGAAACCCATAAAAGAAACTTCCGAGACTGGGAAGAATGCTGCAGGATGCTGATTTTGCGATTCCGCAAAACAACTAACCCACCCATATAACTCTTCTCAGGACAAGGGGATTTGTGCAGGTATGTGACTCGTTGGTAGAAGGTGCAGATAAGGATACAACGAATGAATGGGTCCATAGGTTTTTTCACTCACTGGGGCAAATCCCAACGTCCTGATACTTGGACGTAGAACTACATCAACGTACCAGGGATTGGAGTACAATGGTCGAAGACTTCGTACGAACGTTTGGACTAACAGGAGGTATCGACCAACTCTACGAAGCCTTGTAGGACATCGATGCTTTGGTCTTCAGTGGAACCCACCCTGGGCTAGAATGTGCTGCGCCAGCCTGGGATGCATAGCTACAGGATGTCATAAATTGTAGAAATATTTCAATAGAAGCATGTGATGAATATCCCCAGAACATTAGCATCGAAGAGTAAAAGGGGGAACATGTCGTTGCAGGTCCATTACTGCAAATAATTCATGTCACCAAACCTCTGCAACTGAAAGAAATTAACGTTGGCTCGAAGGAGCAGCCCAAGATGGCTAAGATCGGGGACTATTGGGACGACGGAATGGTGGGAAAAGTTGTGGAGCTGCTAACTAAATATCAGGACCTATTCCCAACCAAGTTCTCAGAACTTAAGGGAATATTGGGTGATATGCGATTTATGAGGATAGCATTGAAGCCAGATGTGCGACCAATCAAATAATGGCCCTATCGCCTAAACATGAAATACAAGAAAAAGGTTAAGGAGGAACTCGAGAAAATGGTGGTCGCATGTATCATCGAACCAGTTGAGCAGTCCGACTGGGTAAGCCCCATGGTAGTCCAAGAGAAGAAAACTAAAGGGGAAATAAGGATCTATGTCAACCTGCATAAGCTAAACGATGCCTGCATCCATGATCCGTTACCCACGCCATTCTTCGACGAGATCCTGGATAATGTAGGAGGTCAAGAGGCTTATTCATTTACTGATGGATTTTTAGGGTACCATGAGATACGTATTTCCCCTGAAGATCGAAACAAGACAAATTTCGTGACATAGTGGGGCTCCTTCCAGTATACTGTCATGCCATTTGGGTTAAAGAATGCACCTGCCATCTTTTCGCGAGTTGTTGTGGCCGTGTTTAAGGAGTTCATGCACAAGTTCTTGGAAGTTTATTTTGATGATTGGACGGTGTTTGAGTTAGCAAAAAAACCATGTATCAAACCTGCGCATGATGTTGGACGCCTGGAAAAAACACCAGATCTCCCTGAACATCAAGAAATGCATCTTTTGTGTCCCATTCGGAATTCTGTTAGGACACGTGGTTTGTCAGCAAGGGCTGATGATGGACCAAACCAATATTGCGATTATCATTAATTTGGAAATTCCAACCATAGTGAAAAAACTTCGATCCATCCTGGGTCACAGAGGTTATTAAAGAAATCTCATACAGGGGTATGCTTTGATCACTTCCTTGATGGAAAAGCTACTAAAGAAAGATGTGTCATTCTTATGGGATGATGAATTTCAGAAAATTTTCGAGCTGCTAAAAGAAGAAATGGTGACTGCACCTATCTTGATATTTCCTGATTGGGCTAAGACCTTCCATGTCCATGTGGATGCATCAGGGATTTCCTTGGGGGTTGTCCTAGTGCAGCCTGGGGAAGGGGATATTGATCACCTGGTAGCCTTCACTAGTAGGAAGTTTTCCAGCGCATAGCGTAACTATTCTACCACAGAACGGGAAGGGTTGGCAATGGTATATGCTCTACAGAAATACTGGCACTATTTACTAGGAGGGAATTTCAAGATGTTCGCAGATCATTCAGCCTTAAAATACTTGGTCAATAAGCCGGTGTTGGGGGCGAAAATCTGTCGGTGGTTGTTTCTTTTTCAGGAGTATGACTTTGAAATTATTGTAAAGCCGGGAAGGTTAAATGCCAGACCAGACCACTTGTCCAGAATTGAGAATGGGGAAGAGCCAACTAACTTGGATGAAAGGTTGTTGGATGCCCAACTGTTCACTATCAGAGTGACTAATGAGAACTTTGCCAATATTATCCACTTCTTGACTACAGGTACGGCCCCTGACAGATACTTTGTGCCATAGAAGAAAGAGTTGGTTACCCGCGCAGCCGACTTCACTATCATCAGAGGTCATCTCTACAAGTTGGGGGCGGATGAGGTATTGGGGAGGTACGTTCTCAAATATGAGAGGTCGGATATTCTAGCCGAGGCTCATAGAGGAGTCGTGGGGGGTCATTACGCAAGTAAAGCAACTACGCAGAAGATATTATGGGTCAAGCTCTGGTGGCCCACACTACACACAGATGCACGTAAATATTGTTAGGCCTGTGACACTCGTCAATGACCTGGGAAGCCCTCACGAAGAGACGAGATACCCCTGCAGCCGCATATGGCCTTGCAAGCATTTGAAAAATGGGCCATCGATTTTGTAGGCCCCATTAACCCCCCAGGAAAGAAGATAGGTGTCCGGTATATTATTCCGGCCATAGATTACGTTACCAAGTGGGTAGAGGCTAAAGTCGTCAAGGACTGCATTGTGGATACGGTGACGCACTTTATCATTGAGAATACCCTGACCAGGTTTGGATGCCCAAAAATCCTAATGAGTGACAGAGGAACACACTTCGTTAACGAAACAATTAAAGCTCTGACAGAGGAATTCTAGATCCACCATGCCAAGAGCACCCCGTATCATCCACAGGAAAATGGAGCTGTGGAGGCATTCAATAAAATTTTGGAATAGGCGCTCACCAAATTTTGTAATGCACAACGAAGCGATTGGGACGTGCGCATCCCCTCGATACTTTGGGCATATAAAACTACGTGTAAAAATATCATAGGACGAATACCCTTTGGCATGGTTTACGAGAAGGAAGCTATTATGCATATGGAATACATTGTTCCCAGTTTGCGCATCTCGACCTTCACTAATATGGCGGATCCCGACATCATGGAGGAACGATTGGCATAGATGGTAGCGTTGGAAGAAGACTAGTTCGTAGCCCACTTCCACCAGCAGGTCCAGAAAGCGCGAGAGAAAGCATGGCATGATAGGCATATTCGACAGAAGGTCTTTTCAGAAGGAGAGTTGGTCCTGCTATATGATAGTCAGTTTGCGAAACACCCTGGGAAGTTCTGCCAGCATTGGTTAGGTCCCTATATGGTAAAGGAAATCACCAATGGAGGAGCCATCTGATTAGCTACATTGTGCGGCGATCTTATGCCAGGATATGTTAACGAGAGTCGGATGAAACCCTATCAGGACTCCCCTATGCCGATCAAATGACTATATGGCCGGAGTATATGTATAACGAAAGTCTCGCGCAGGGCTGATGCACTGGGATGGACGCATAGGAAGGATGCGCAAAGGATGTGAAATCTGCGCAGGTGGGGTACGCAGTGGGAAAAAATAGCCATTGGATTGAGGTGGGCACTTGGGAAACTGCGCTTCCCGTTTAAGGGAGTGGGTAACAGGAAATTAATGTTGATTAGTGGCTTTCATTGATGTCAACCCAAGCAGCATCAGGGGCTACCCCAATCTTGCATGGGAATTTTTACCTACCAAATTACTATATTCTTGGTCAAGAATGCTTTTGATGGTTTCTACTTGTTGAGATGTTTCTGTTGATATATGGAAAGCCATGTAATTCTTCACGGTTTGAGAGATATTCATGTTTGAAGTTTGTAACCCCAGTTAGTGGGCTAAAACCCCATGGGGTTGTGGCATGGGTCATTGAAAAGTCAATAATCAATAGTTTTTAAGCTCCTAAAATCCCTCCCATGTTCACTTGTTTAAGACCCTCTCAACCTAAGCATTTACATAAATTGTGATCCTCATATCCTCCTTATGTAGGGATTTTTCTACCTGAAAAAGGTCATCGTGGAATTTGCCCTCTAACATTTTTTCTACGAAGGTTAAAAAGCTGAAATATTTATAAGGCAAAGCTGAATACGAAGGAAGCTCCTGTAAAAAATTTTGATCAGGGTGCGCAATATTTTCGGAGATATGATCTGTGGAAGTTAGTGTTTGCAGGCTCCTGAACTTCATCTCAAAGAAGTGACCTTGGAAAAATAGTCATAACTATCTCTCTGAGTATCAGATTGGAATTCTATAAAAGGTGGAAGATATTGCATGGATAGTAGTTTTCATTATATCAATTTTAGATCTGAATGAAGAAAAAGTGACACATGGCACGCCATACAAGTTTTCTTTATTGAAACAGTCCATAATTAGGTCATTGTGAGAGATTGGGCATAACTCTCCCTTGAAGAAACCAAATTGGATCAGACCTGTGGCATTGGAAAGAAGACTCAGAGTACTATTACAAAACCAAAAATCAAATATTGGGGATCTAAAATTACAGATATACACCAGATTCAATATCGAGATCCTAGAAGGCAAGAAAAAGCTAGATCATATGTTGTCAAGGGCTGCAAAGGACTAGAATTTCTAGGGAAGAAAAGAAAAGCAAGGTGTAGCAGAGGGTAGCAGGACAAGAGAAACAATCAAGGTGTAGAATAGCAGCAAGAAGTTCAACACATGAAGTATTCAAGTGGGTAGCACTGCATACAGTCATTCTAAGGGTATCATTGTACTAAGTCATTGTAAATGGATCATTGTAAAAATTGTACAAGTGTCTATCTGCCAAGAGTTGAAGAGGCGGTGTCGGGAGGTATAGGATCATCATTAGGCGGTTGTGTCATAGTTGGGGTTATGGTCTAGTGTGTCTTCTTCTTCTACATCATTTTATATTATTGTAAAGTGGACCATTTTCCCTGGTACAAGAGTCCATTCTTGTTTTATTCTTCTATAGGGTGGTAGGTTGGTGCTAGGGTGAGTTGTAGCTCATTGGGTGTTGGGCCATCTGTTCAGTTGACTAATGAAGAATCTAGGGAATTGGAGCATCCATCTAGTGGGAGATGGAGAAGAATGATTTTCTAGATTCTAGGAATTTGAGCTTAATTTTCAATTGGAGTTGAATATTAAGAATTATTAGAAAAGCATTCAGGTGGTTTTTGTCCCAGAGAGGGTTTCCACCTTAAAAACTGTGTGCATTTGTGTTCCTTTTGTTTACTACTATCATTGTACAAACATTGATAATAATTGAAGATTAACTAATTCTCCAATTGAAAGGAATACTGATTCACCCCCCCGAGTATTTCCAACAATTAATATGGAGACTTACGAGGAATTTTTACAGTTTCCATAATAATGAGGGGCAATTAAGGATATATGAGTTGTTTTTCCCTCGGGATAGCTATAATATGGGGAATGTTTAGCCTGTGGGGGTCAAAGATTGGTCTAGCTTGTTACCCTTTGACAACTCTTATATATATCGTCTTCTCTGGCTAACTATTGTCTGCATGACTACGCGAACTGCACCATTCGACAATAGCACCACTGAATTTATCTTCCAAGCCAAGATGCCTGCTACCACCCCATTGGCTCACCACCTGAGACGACGTCTGAAGATGAGGGATATGATGAAGTTAGAGAAGTAACCTCGGTAGCGGAGTAAGTCATTTCCACCTCAGCCACGTGAAAAGGCAAAGAAAAAGTAAAACAGGCACAGTGGGCGGGTGGAAAGCCTCACACTTACCCCTAGATTCAACACTCCCCTAGGAAATTTCCCAAGAAGAAATCGCCTGTCATCCCTCTGAACCCCATGGCGCTCATGACAGAAGGTCTACAAGCGACTCCAATGACCTGGTTACCACCTTATTTTCAACCATGCAGAACAACGTCACATATGCCCAACGTGGATGCTGTCCGTTCTTGTTGTTCAGTCTCAAATCTGCATCTTTCCTATACACCTTTCTAGACCTTTTTCATTCACCTGAACCTTCTAAGTCGTCAATATCATTGCATATTAATTGTAAAAGAGCATCTAAAATGGTTTTTAACTATGTTTTGTGTCTGTTGTTTGATTTAGATTTTTGCTCATTTAGCTGCAGAATCTTGCCACTTTCCGCAGCTGCTGCAACTTTCCGCAGCCATTTTGTGAAAGTCTATGTTGCAGGTGTCTTCAGGCAAATCGAGCCACATGGGCAAGTCAAAAATGATGTGGACATGGATCGTGTCCTATTGGCTCGGGAAAATTCACCTAAGGAGGCTGTGGTCAAAGGTGGCCAAGTGGAAGTCAACCGTAGAGTCCCACGGTGACAGGACTCTGTTTCTCATCACGTGAAGATTTGTATGACCGTTTCTAATTTACGAGAGACACATCAACACCTGTACATGGCTCCATAAGCCGAATCCAACATCCACTCTTCATAGATTTACTCCTCACCGCGGCCATGATGCTGGATCTCTGGACGTGATGGTTCACGTGTCTCTATCAGCACAAAATTTAGGGAATTAGTTATATCACCTTTGTTATAAATAACGCGTTTTCATACGCATAATAGTTAGCCTCCATATAGCTCTGTAATGTAATTGCGTTGCCACTGTGCTGTAATATCATTTCTCTGTTATGACTGCATTTTAATATATGAGAAGACTCTGTTTCCAAGCGTAATTCGTATTTGAAGGTTGTTGCCGAGGTTGGTGCAGAGGGCCCCTGCACACACTGAGGTTTTGTGCATTACTGTATAGTTTCTTGTTTCGTTTCTTTAAATTCATTGTGCCATAATCATTCATGTGTTTATACATTGCATCTTTCATGGTATTTATGCTTCATCTCTGTTCATAATCTTTCATGCTTTACATTTTACTTCTGTCCATAATCTTTCATGTTTTATGTTGTGGTTAACTGATCAGTGTTCTTGTTTCAGATTACAATAGGCAGCCCGGGCACTTGCACATCTTTTTATTATGACTAATGACATGGAATCAATATTGTCCTTCTACTAACTTACTTTTCTTAGCTTTTGTTTAATTCCAACACTGTTTTTTTATTTTAGTCTTGCACATTTGCTTCAGTAGTTAGATTTAGATATATTAAATTGCTCATGTCATTTTCAGTTACCTCCGAAAACCATAGCTGGACTAATGGTGAGGGATTGAAGTATGAGTGTGTAGTTTGATATTAGTTTACTTTTCTGCAAGTTAGAAATATTAAATTGCTCATGTCATTTTCAGTTACCTCCGAAAGCCATAGCTGGACTAATGGTGAGGGATTGAAGTATGAGTGTGTAGTTTGATATTAGTTTACTTTCTGCAAGTTAGATATATTAAATTGCTCATGTCATTTTTAGTTACCTCCGAAAGCCACAGCTGGACTGATGGTGAGGGATTGAAGTATGAGTGTGTGGTTTGATATTAGTTTACTTTCTGCAAGTTAGAAATATTAAATTGCTCATGTCATTTTCAGTTACCTCCGAAAGCCATAGCTGGACTAATGGTGAGGGATTGAAGTATGAGTGTGTAGTTTGATATTAGTTTCTTTTTCTGCAAACTAGATATCAGGTTTCTCAAGTTGTTTATGGGTACCTCCGAAAGCCATAGCTGGACTAATGGCAAGGGATCAGAATATAAGTTGATGTAATTTGATTTAGATTTACTTTGTTGCAATTCTTGGATTTCTTTAAGCATAGTTTCTTTTGTATTTGGACAGCAGCAAGGATAATGAGTTTCATGATCAGTAGTTCACTGTTTTTTGACTAGAATAGTGATGCAATTTCATTTTCTTTGAAGAATTAATTTTGTCATTGTGTGTTTTAAAATTCTTTTGAAGTTTGGAAAATCATTAGAAGGACATCATTGTCTTGAATATTTATCTCCATACTTGTCTTTTAGAATTTCATAAAAATCCAAAAACGACAAAAAGTAAGAGATAGGTTATCTTGCACATATAGTGTGCCACACTTCATCGGCTTACGAATCCTGGATTGATAAATTAATTTGGCAATTTAGGACACACTAAATTGACCAAACATTTTGGCGCCGTTGCCGGGGAAGTGTAACTAGGTAGCCAATTTCTTAAAAAAAAAAACAAAATAATAAAAGAAGGGAAAACTTGATAACTTCTTGAAGTATGCTCTCCTCTTGCACCTAGTGTGACCTGGAGGATCAGAAAAGAGAGTTATTGGTTCAGTAATTTCTTATGTATGCTCTCTTCTTGCACCTAGTGTGACCTGGAAGATCAGAAAGAGAATTATTAGCCCAACTTTTTAAAAAAAAATAAAAAATAAAAAATGACATGCATAGAGCAAGAGATTCTAGGGGAAGGTTTATAGCTAAAGCCAAGAGTTCGATTTTTACAACTCCATCTTCTTCAAGGCATAGACAAGATTCACCACCATCTACCCCTAGCCTTAATATTTTTGGAATTCAAGGAGCAGCTGAATTAGAGGATTCTCCTATATCACCTACTAAATCTCATTTAGAAAAGGAAGAGACTCCCTCTCATCCTCCCTTGATAGAAGAACCAGAGGACTTTAAGGACTCTAAAGAAAATATCATGGCAGAGGAAATAATATGTGGATTTGGAGGTAGTGGTAGAGGTAGAGGAGGAGAAAACAATGGAGACAACAATGGTGAAGGTAATAATGGAAGAAATAGGGAAGGGGACAACTTGTTTGGATTCCCTATAGCTGATGAGGAAACTCTTACAACAATGAAAAATATCTCACCATCTGTCCTCCCCAAATTTTATGGATTGCGAAGTGAGGATCCTGAAACATTTTTGTTTGAGTTTGAAGTCGTGTGCCGAACCTATGACTATATGGAAGACTCTCAAAAACTCAAACTGTTTCCTTCAACATTGAAGGGAGCTGCTTTGAAATGGTTCATTGGATTAGCCACTCAATCTATTAGGACTTGGAATGATATGAAGCAAACATTTTTGGATAGATACTTGGACTATTGTATGCCCACCAATCACAAGGATGAGGTATTCAAAATGATGCAAAAAGAAGATGAAAACTTGGAAGATTTACTTGAAAGATTTCAATACAACTTAAAAAGAGAAAAGATGAGAAACTTAGATGATGAAACCTTGAAAGCCCTCATATTAAAAGCCATTAGAGATGAATGGATAGATATTTTAAACATGATGGGGAAAGGAGACATTTCTCAACTTCCACTTCGTGACATAACAAAACTATGTGTCCATCTCTCAAGAGGAAAATCTAAAACGGGAAAAGGGCCTAGGGATCCTTCTCTTATTAGGGCTAACAAATCTGCAACTGGATCAGTAAGTAGGGCAGAGATTGGTAATATGCTTGATGAGTTCAAAACTGATATCTTGGGGAGCCTTAGTGAACAACTAGACACCCTTAAAATCCAAAACAAGTAGAAAGCAGAAACAGATGCTTTAGCCATCTTTTGTCCGAAATGTAGGAAGAAACATGCTTTAAGGGAATGTCCCTTGGATGCAAAAGTTGTAGAAACATGTATAATTTGCTCAGAGAATCATGAGATCAAGGATTGTCCTTCAATTCCTGGACTCAAAGTTGTCTTTCAAGAAGACCCAAATTCAGTAGAATCTCTCTGTTTTGTTGCAAGAAGACCTTGGCGGGGACAACAAACTCAAGGGTTTAACAACCCTATGAATCTTCAAACCCCACCAAATTGGAATCCTTGGCAACAACCTTGGCCCCAACATCAAAATTCATATCAGCCATGGGTACAAGGGATGCAAAATCCTTATGGGAGATTTGCTCAATTTTATCAATATCCTCCATATTTTCAAAATCAACAAGCTCCACAATTTCCAAGCCAAAATCCACAACTTTCATTGCCATTTCCACAACAACAACCTTCTCAACAAAATACAAATCCTCAACTCATGCTCCCATACCAACAGAAGACAAATCAACTTCCAGCTCAGCCATTGCCAAATCCTAACAATAAGAATCCTCAAACTACTTATATGGTAGAAGGACAACAATTTCCTATCTATATGATTGTTCCTCTCAACGATGTACAACTCAGATCTGGTAGAGTTTTAGAAAAACCTTCTATAGATATTCAAGAGCAAGATACCTCTGAGGAGGACTCTCTTAAAGTCAATGAGGGTTCTGAGGAAGCATCTCTTCAAAATTCAAACATTCAAAAAGAAAAATAAAAGTTAACACCCACAACTCCTATAGTTGAGCAACCTGCATCTTCATCTACACCTCCTTTTCCTGAAAGACTACAAATTGACAAGGGGGTGGAAAAACAAATCTTGTTGCCTAACTATGATTTTCTAGATGAATTGAAGAATTTTTGTATCAAGATTCCTTTGTTACAAGCCATTCGAGAGATTCCTATTCTAGCAAAAACAATAAAGGAGTTGAGTTTCAAAAGACTAGGAAGGAAACTAAAAGACACAAGAAGAATCCACCTGGTAGGAAAAATTGCAGATATCATGATGGGAAAATTACCATGCAGAAGTATGTAGATCCAGGAAGTCCAATTGTCAAGACACATATAAATGGGATAGAAATTCCAAACACATTGATTGACTTAGGGGCTGCTATCAACATTATGAGTAGACAGACTATGGAGCAGCTAAAACTTCCTAACCTTCTTTTTACACCTACTTTACTGCAACTTGCAGATCGATCAATTATTAAACCAGATGGTGTATTAGAAGATATTTCAGTCTCCTTAGATTCTTGGGAATATCCGGTAGATTTTATGATTTTGACTCCCAAGAGTAATCTAGGAGGGCACCCACTTATCTTAGGAAGACCTTGGATAGCCATAGCTGATGCTTTTATTAGTTGTAGATCTAGGGATATGTACATTTCCAATGGTAATTCGACAAAGAAATTCAATTTGTATCCTCCAGCAAAAGCAATCACAGAATTAGGAGACAATGAATGGGTTGATGATGAGGACACTATACAACATGTCTTTACCATTTCTGAAATCAGTGAGGATAGTCAAATTCTGAACACATTAGAAAATTTTGAGACATCTTCAGAATATGACCCCACACAATTTCAGTTGGAATCCGACATAGAATATTTATCATCAAGACAAATGTCTCTTTACTCTATGGAAGAGTTTGGTAGTTCTACTATTGAGATTTTTCCAGGAAAAACATTGAATATCAACAAACATTTGGAAAAGTCACAACAACAAGAACTAACCAAAATCTTGCAAAAACATTCTACTGCATTTGCATGGGAGTATACTGACATGAAAGGTATTGATCCTAAGACTTGCATCCATCATATCTATATTGAGGAAAATAGTAGACCAATCAGAAAACCTCAAAGAAGGATGAATCCAAATCTTAGGGAGATAGTGAAAGAAGAGCTCCAAAAACTTCTCAATGTAAACTTCATTTATCCAATTTCAGATAGCCGATGGGTTTCTCCTTTGGTTATAGTACCTAAAAAGAATGGTAAATGGAGAGTATGCATTGATTACAGGGAGTTGAACAAAGCAACTTTGAAGGATCACTTTCCTTTGCCTTTTATTGATCAGGTATTAGATACGTTAGCAGGTAAAAATTACTTTTCATTTTTGGATGGTTTTAGTGGCTATAATCAAATTCAGGTAGCACCTGAAGATCAAGATAAGACCACATTTACTTGTCCATGGGGAACTTTTGCCTACCGAGTGCTTCCTTTTGGGTTATGTAATGCACAAGCAACATTCCAAAGAGCAGTACTAGGAATTTTTTCTGATCTAATCCATGATTGTGTAGAGGTTTATATGGATGATTTTACAGTTTATGGTAATTCATTTGAAGAAGCATTAGAAAATTTGGAAAAAGTTCTCATAAGATGTAAAGAAACAAACCTTTCATTAAGCCATGAAAAATGTTTTATGATGTTTACTGAAGGGATTGTTTTAGGACATCATATTTCGGGAGATGGGATTAAGGTTGATAGATCGAAAGTTGAAGTCATCTCCAAGTTACCTATTCCAAATTGTCAAAGAGATGTTAGAAGTTTTCTAGGATTTACTGGTTATTATAGAAGATTTATAGAAAACTTCACTAAAATAGCATCTCCACTCTTCAAATTGCTTACAAAAGACTGTGAATTTAAATGGGATCCTAATTGTCAATCAACCTTTGAAACTTTGAAAACAAGAATATCTGAAGCACCTATCTTGAGAGGACCAAATTGGAAACTCCCTTTCCATATTTCTACGGATGCTTCAGATACAGCTCTAGGGGCTGTGTTGGGTCAAAAAGATTTAGTTCCTTATGCCATTTATTATACCAGTAAAAATTTGACTCCCACAGAGTTAAACTATACTGTGACTGAAAAAGAGTTTTTAGCTGTTGTTCATGCAATCAATAAGTTTAGACATTATATAACAGGATATGAAACTTTTATTCATATTGACCATTCTGCAATTAGATATTTAATGAACAAACCTGTTACTAATGGCAGAGTGACAAGATGGCTCTTACTTTTACAAGAATTCAATATTACTGTGTTGGATAGACCAGGGAAACAAAATACGGTAGCTGATTTCTTGTCTAGGATTCAGAATACTAAAGAAGATTCTCCTGTAGAGGATAAGTTTCCTGATGAATACTTGTTTGCAGTAACTATTAAGACTCCTTGGTATGCGGATATTGCTAACTATTTGGTTACAGGGAAACTGCCTTCACATTTATTTCCAAGTGAAAAACGAAAAATTATTCAGGAGAGTTCAAAATATTCATGGATTTCTAACGAATTGTTTAAAACGGGGCCAGATCTTGTGATCAGAAGATGTGTCAGGGAAGATGAAATGCCTGATATTCTTAAGGCATGTCATGATGAACCATGCGGTGGACACTTTGCAGACAAAAGGATGGCCTATAAAATCCTCTCTTTAGGATATTATTGGCCTTCCCTCTTCAAAGATGCAAAAAAATATGTCAAAAGGTGTGACAGCTGCCAAAGAGTAGGGAAACCTACCCTTTCAAATGAAATTCCATTGCAAACACAGGTACTCATTGAACCCTTTGAAAAATGGGCTTTAGATTTCATTGGACCTATTAATCCACCATCTAAGCAAAATAAGTATATATTGGTTTGTATTGATTATGTTACTAAATGGGTAGAAGCCAAAGCATTAGTATCTGCTACTGAAAATTCGGTTGTTCATTTTCTTTATGAGGATATTTTTACTCGCTTTGGTGTTCCAAGAGAAATTGTGATAGATCAAGGAAGCCAATTCACATCCAACCTGGTGGAGAAGCTGATGGAAGAATACAAAATCAAGCATAGAAGATCTACTCCTTACCATCCGCAAGCAAATGGTCA
Organism: Pinus albicaulis; assembly: GCA_034641835.2. Lineage (NCBI taxonomy): Eukaryota > Viridiplantae > Streptophyta > Pinopsida > Pinales > Pinaceae > Pinus > Pinus albicaulis. The sequence goes on along the minus strand of CM076581.1, from coordinate 492,977,304 downwards.
AGTGGAGTCCACCAACAAAGTTCTCGAAAGTATCATCACCAAAACTGTTCATCTACATAGAAGAGATTGGGCAGAAAGGCTTCCTGAAGCCTTGTGGGCCTACAGAACTACATGGAGAAATACAACGGGACATTCTCCCTATGAACTTGTTTATGGGAAGGAAGTCCTGCTTCCCATTGAGTTCCAAGTCAAGACCTTCAAGATAGCAGTTCAGTTGGGGATGGACTTATCAAAAGCCCAAAAGCATAGAATGGAGCAGTTGAACGAGCTAGATGAGATCAGACAAGAAGCAATTTTAAGAACTGATCTAGTTCAATATCAAAGAGCTAAATGGCATGACAACTACATCAAAGAGAAGAAGTTTCAAGAAGGAGATTGGGCATTGTTATTTGATTCCAAGTTTAAATATTTTCAAGGAAAATTTCAGACTCATTGGCTTGGGCCATATAAGATTGACAAGATCTTTAGCAATGGAGCGGTAAGAATCAAGACCATTGATGAGTTTCAAACTCCTCTTATTGTGAATGGCCATAGATTGAAAGTTTATCATAAGCCACTCTCAAAAGAGGATTTTGTCAAAATGTTTCAAGAAAGTTCTGCAATCAGGCTGGTACAGAAGAATTCTTCTTCTCCACCGGCCTAGCTTTTGTTCTTTTCAGTTTAAAAAAAAATTGTATAAGCCTGAAAACCAATCACTGATTGGCAGTCTTATACAGAAAATATAGGGTGAAAATCAGGAACACCTGACACTCTATATTTTCCAAAAAAAAAAAATCTCTCTTTCATTTCACAAGTTTTGTGACCACCCACTCCATTCCATTCCACTTCATTCCACTTCATTTCACTCCACTTCATTCCATTTCACTTCATTTTATCTATTTCATTCCATTTCACCAATAAAATTCTCTTTCATGACCATTTCCATTTAATCAATTGTCATCCGTTAATTTCCATTCACCCAAATAATAGCTGTGTCAGTTTTCGCATTTGACATCTGTTTCCGCAGCTGACACCAGTTTCCGCAGCCAGAAGCAGATTCCGCAGCTACCACTCTATTTTTCAAAAGAATGTACAGCCAGATGTTATTTCCATAATCATGAAATCAAATGCAGGTATGAGGACCAATTATGAAGACATGGGCCATTCAAGATATCAATGAGGAGCAACTAATTGAAGACCAAGGAAAAATGGCAAGAATTCCAAGGTATAAGTAAAAATTTATTTCAAATGGCATTTAAAACACATTTTTATATAGTTATAAACCATAAGCTCCATTATGTGCAATGATTGTATTGACAAACTCCGTAACCACTCCATGATCTTTGTACAATCCTCCCACAATCCTTGCATTCATTCTCAAACGGTCCCATAATTAAACCTCCGATCTTCACTCATACTCCGATATTCCACTTGTGACAATGAAACGTAGTTGATTTGACTACGGCTTCTTTCAGCCGCATAAAATCCGTAGCCGTTGTATAAACGTGCTTACATTTATTCTGCAGCCACCAAATTTTAAAACACTGTCGGATGTGTTATACTCTTCCTATTGTTCTATTAATCTCACAGCCGCATTTCCGCCGTGCTCACGTAACCCTTCTCTGTTCCGCTTCACCCCATTTCGTTCTCTGTTACGCTACAGTCTGTATACCCACTCTCTGATATCTACCTACAGTCATCGTGCTCATTTCCGTTCATTCAGCCGTCCTACTTCCATTGAACCCTCCTCACGTAGGCAAGTTTTTAAAGAGCAGAAAGAAGGATGGGTAAATTGTTGAGAGCAGAACCAGAGGGACCTAAATTCATGGAAGGATACCCGCAAGTCAGGGATATATTGAAAAAGGCAAAGTGGCTGCGGTTTATCCAAAAGTTTAGAGGCTACCATAAAGAGGTGACAAAATCTTTTGCAAGGTCTTTCAATGGCCTGGAGGTAGAGATTGGAGACCTTAAGTTTACGGTGAATGAGGCATCTATAGCATCTGCCACAGAACTTCTTCAAGAGGGTGAACGTTGGTTTAAGAACAAAAGCATTAGTGATGAAGCCTGGAGAGTGATTCTACATAACCCAGGTATGGACATAACTATTTTTAAAAGAGGAATTTCTGTTCATGCTTTGAAAGAGGAATGGGCTACTTTGCTGCTAGTTGTTCAAAAATTTATCACCTGTGAGGGCCGTTTTGGGTCAATGTATATGTACCATACCCGATTGTTGATGAATTTTATAGATAACCAGACCCTCAATCTGCCATACTTTTTATTAAATAGTTTGAAGAAGATGTCTGTGACTGTTCAGAAGCATTTAGGGGATGTAGAACCACATCTATATCACCATGGTCTTGTGAAAATTTTGATTGAAAAACAGTTAAAAGAGAAGAAGGACACATGGGAACAATTTTTTATTAGAAATTTCTTTGAGGAACCTCAAGAAATTCCTGAAGGTAGTACATCAAGAAGGAGTAGGAGAAAGAGAACAAATGATGAAATTCAAAGTACTCCTACTACTACAGTTGAAAGAATTAGTAGGGAAGAGAGACTGTAAAAAAGGAAGAAGAAATAAACCAAGGGTAAAAAGCCAATAACATCAAAAGAGAGAAAAAGTATTAAGGCTATGCATCAAACCCCTTCTTCCGAAGAAGATCATCAAGTGTTATCTGAGAGACTAGTTCACCTTCAAGAACAATCATCTATGGCCAAGAAGAGAGGGAAAGGAAAACAAAAGCAAAAAGACAGTGGTCCACAGCGTATAAGAAGAAGTTCCAGGCTTAAGGGGAAGTTGAGGAAAATGCAAACGAAAGGACCCCATTTTATTGATTTGGGAGAAGAAACATCTGAACAATCCCCAGCTGGCCATAGTCCATCTCACTCTCAGTCAGACAATGAACCTAGTTCATTTCATTCTCAGTCAGACATTGAACATAGTCCATCCCATTCTCAGCCAGACGTTAATGTGAGTCCTTCTCAGCCAGATTTTGAAGACAACTCTCCTCCACGGAATTTTGGGGACAGCCCAATAAAAACGACACCTGAGATAGACCCAAAGCAACAAGAAGTATATGATTATATAGAATCTTTAGAAAGAGCAGCTACGGGTCCCAGTACTTCATCCACTCAGCCTCACACAGTACAAGATGATCTAGTCCAATCACTGAAACAAGAAGTCTTTGAGCTAGAGATTTTAAATAGACACATTAAAAATGAAAATGAAACATTGAAGGAACAAGGCAAATTGGACAAGATCATTCATAATAATACCATGCTACATCTGGGACTATGGCAGAAGAAGAACAGGAAATTGAAGAAGAAATGCCAGAAGTTAAGCAAAGCACTGATTAATATCAAATTCAGATGCTTGATGAAAAAGCCCAGGATGTTAGCAGCACCAAGGAAGAGGAGGAGAGGACTGGATGTACTGGCTGAAGTGTCAAGGCATATGAATTGAAAAAGGATTATTAAAATTTTGGTTGCATGAGGACATGCAACACCTTCACAGTGGGGGTATGTTGAGTCTCAAATCTGCATCTTTCCTATACACCTTTCTAGACCTTTTTCATTCACTTGAACCTTCTAAGTTGTCAATATCATTGCATATTAATTGTAAAAGAGCATCTAAAATGGTTTTTAACTATGTTTTGTGTCTGCTGTTTGATTTAGATTTTTGCTCATTTAGCTGCGGAATCTTGCCACTTTCCGCAGCTGCTGCAACTTTCCGCAGCCATTTTGTGAAATTCTATGTTACAGGTGTCTTCAGGCAATTCGAGCCACATGGGCAAGTCGGAAATGATGTGGACATGGATCGTGTCCTATTGGCTCGGGCAAATTCACCTAAGGAGGCTGCAGTCAAAGGTGGCCAAGTGGAAGTCAACCGTAGAGTCCCACGGTGACAGGACTCTGTTTCTCATCACGTGAAGATTTGTATGACCGTTTCTAATTTACGGGAGACACATCAACACCTGTACATGGCTCCATAAGCCGAATCCAACATCCACTCTTCATAGATTTACTCCTCACCGCGGCCATGATGCTGGATCTCTGGACGTGATGGTTCACGTGTCTCTATCAGCACAAACTTTAGGGAATTAGTTATATCACCTTTGTTATAAATAACGCATTTTCATACACATAATAGTTAGCCTCCATATAGCTTTGTAAAGTAATTGCGTTGCCACTGTGTTGTAATATCATTTCTATGTTATGACTGCATCTTAATATATAAGAAGACTCTGTTTCCAAGCGTAATTCGTATTTGAAGGCTGTTGCCCGAGGCTGGTGCAGAGGGCCCCTGCACACGCTGAGGTTTTGTGCATTACTGTATAGTTTCTTGTTTTATTTCTTTAAGTCCATTGTGCCATAAGTCATTCACGTGTTTATACATTGCATCTTTCATGGTATTTATGCTTCATCTCTGTTCATAATCTTTCATGCTTTACATTTTACTTCTGTCCATAATCTTTCATGTTTTATGTTGTGGTTAACTGATCAGTGTTCTTGTTTCAGATTACAATAGGCAACCCGGGCACTTGCACATCTTTTTATTATGACTAATGACATGGAATCAATATTGTCCTTCTGCTAATTTAATTTTCTTCGCTTTTGTTTAATTCCAGCACTGTTTGTTTATTTCAATCTTGCACATTTGCTTCAGTAGTTAGATTTAGATATATTAAATTGCTCATGTCATTTTCAGTTACCTCCGAAAACCATAGCTGGACTAATGGTGAGGGATTGAAGTATGAGTGTGTAGTTTTATATTAGTTTACTTTCTGCAAGTTAGAAATATTAAATTTCTCATGTCATTTTCAGTTACCTCCGAAAGCCATAGCTGGACTAATGGTGAGGGATTGAAGTATGAGTGTGTAGTTTGATATTAGTTTACTTTATGCAAGTTAGAAATATTAAATTGCTCATGTCAATTTTCAGTTACCTCCGAAAGCCATAGCTGGACTAATGGTGAGGGATTGAAGTATGAGTGTGTAGTTTGATATTAGTTTCTTTTTCTGCAAACTAGATATCAGGTTTCTCAAGTTGTTTATGGTTACCTCTGAAAGCCATAGCTGGACTAATGGCGAGGGATCAGAATATAAGTTGATGTAATTTGATTTAGATTTAATTTGTTGCAATTCTTGGATTTCTTTAAGCATAGTTTCTTTTGTATTTGAACAGCAGCAAGGATAATGAGTTTCATGATCAGTAGTTCACTGTTGTTTGACTATAATAGTGATGAAATTTCATTTTCTTTGAAGAATTAATTTTGTCATTGTGTGTTTTAAAATTCTTTTGAAGTTTGGAAAATCATTAGAAGGACATCATTGTCTTGAATATTTGTCTCCATACTTGTCTTTTAGAATTTCATAAAAATCCAAAAACGACAAAAAGTAAGAGATAGGTTATCTTGCACATATAGTGCGCCACACTTCATCAGCTTACGAATCCCGGATTGATAAATTAATGTAGCAATTTAGGACACACTAAATTGACCAAACACTTGTCTTCAGATGTCGTTGGTCCCCAAAGAAGTGCCTCAGCTGGGGGACATGGTTGGCCACCTCCCCCAAATCACGTTTGATGATCATGACTTGGGAAACTTGGACACTTTTCCTTCGCTAGCTCCACACCTGTACTTGGAACAAGTTATTGAAGATGGTGTGCCCAAAGTGGAGCCAATGGTTTGGGTCAAGGGACTAGCCGGTGCCAAAATTTTGAACCTATTACACATTCCTCACTTCAGTCGCTACAAAATCACCAGCTTTGTCGTTCGCCAATTGCTGGCACTTGTTCACGATGGCTGCTTGTGGCTCTGAGGCCTCATATCGATTGATGCTGCTCTCATTCATTGAATTATTGGCCTTCTTATGCATGGAACTAATCCTCGGGACGACATGGGCAAGAAATTCGAAAATCACCTCGCTAAATTTGCCCGGGACAAGTATAAGGTCCATCGTAACAAGCGAGGCTTCTTGATTGATACAATAAATGACCCAGGAACATGCCTGGGTACTCAGATTCTTGCTTGTAAGATGATTCGGAAATTTCAGGCAGCAACTACCCCTGCTTATGTAATTCAAGTAGCGGGCCAGTGTGAAAAGGGCATCTTCTATAACTGGTCCCAGTACCTGGTGGAAGAATTCCTCAACAATCTGCTTGAGGCTTAGGAGCATGGGAAGGCATTCTACTATTCATGGCTGATCTTGTTGATAGTATTAGTTTCCTGGGAAACCCCAGAAGAAGCAATATTTCCTCCTCTGGAAACTCGCATGTACGAAGGGGCGCGTTTTTCCAACCTCTGGGAATCCAAGGACCCCCAGCGGATTGATTAAAATAAGGCCTTTTGGATACTCTATGATGGTGCTATCACTACAGCCATTGATTCCCGACCATGCCTATCCCTAACCGTCTATGACAAGCATAAGCACATAGCTGCATTTCGGGTAACAATGCATAATGTGCAAATTCGGGTCCATAAGGAGAACACTTGGCATAATTTTCCATATATGACTACGGACGCTCAAATTAAACAGGTCATCGCTACTTGGCCGCTGGAATGGAAGGTGGCCGCCCCACCCACCGCCTTAGACATAGCAGGCACGTCTAGCCACCAGGCAGTATCCAAACCAACCATTTCGCTTAGCTTAGCAACGACATCGGTGATTCCTATCATCACACCGCAGTACTACCATGCAGCCTGAGCCAGACTCCCCGCTGGACCAGAACATAAACAACGAAGAAAACGCAGGTATGTCTGTCCTACAGAGTATCAAACTGCACTGTGGACTATCTTAAGGGCCTCACAAGAAGCGTAAAGCCACTAAGACCAGCACCACCATGGAATTTACCCTAACGGAGGATGATCTTGACAAGATTACTGATGTTGTCACCACCATGGCTGTGGATCAATGGATTACTTGGGAAGAACAACACAAGGTTGCTATGGAAGTTTTGCAAACAGAACTGTGGACCCTCTGGCTCAAAGTGGACACCCTTCAAGCGAGCATAGATCAAGCGAGGCGGAATCAAGTGAGCGAGGATCAAACTAGGCAGCTGGGTCAGCCGGGCCCCGTTGCAGCCCTAACAACCCCTACGGACAGCTGACTGTGCTAGCTCCCAGGTGCTGCCCTTAAAATGGAACCCGCTGACCTGCGCAACCAAGTCTGGGGATGCCCAATTGACCTTGATGTTAGTCGATTGGACAACGAGCAGTTGCGCGAGCTATTTACCATCGTTACTAGTGAATTGCAGCACCGAGAAATCCGTGCACAACAACACCTCAGTGAGGCTAAACAAAATATTGCAACCCAAGTTGCTGAAGCTACCCAGATCTAGGTTGCGCATGTCGCCACTATTGCACAACACGTTACCTTGGAAGAGCTGATCAATCGGCTCTATGAAGATATGCCAGAAGTGATTCCTGCTTCCGCTAAGCGAGAAGCCAAGGTCAAATGATTGGTTGCTGCCTTAAAGGTGTCTCGAACTGACGTATCGACTGTCAGGGCCAAATTCAAGCTTCAGATTGCATTGTTGCAGGCCAAGCTCCAACCTGAAATCCCCTCGGAGGTGCGTGCCCAGTGAGCTGCACTAATTACAGAAGCCACAACTACTATCATGAAGCAGATTAGTTAGGGTGTCACTTTGCTTGAGAACGCTATGGAAATTTGGTCCTAGGTACAACACGATCCTCTCCTCCGACATATTGATTAGGAGTTGACTCAGAAGGAACAGGACTTTGAGTTACTGGAAGCTACGATGTCCACCCTTGTTCCATCTCAGCGCTTTGCACAACTTCAAACTAGCCATGCGCTTCGCAGTGACATTGTTGCTCTCCAATGCAAGAAGCAGGTTCTTAGCGACCATCTGACACCCTGTTCGGAGGAATTCCTGAAGCTTTTGTAGGACATAGACGGTGCGGTATGGTAGTTGAACCAGGCTCTTGACAGTGTCACTGCTGCTACAGAGGGACCAACATCTCAGAAATTGGTGGAGACCGCGCAGACTGTCTCCGCGCAGAGCTTTCTCGTGTTGCCTCCACTTACTGCCGCAATGGAACAGCTCAAAGACAGGATGAAGACCCAACCCGCGCTGCGACTCGAGATGAGTCATAATATTGTGTTGGGGGACTGTTGGAACATCGTCTCCTAGCCTCATTTTTGTCCAATTTTGTAATATTTTTCAATATTTAGTCTAGCGCAGGGGGTTTGGGGATGGGTCAAAACCCCCAATCATTGTAATGGTTTAAAAGGGTAGACCAAGGGTCCGCAAACCACAGTTTGTGGACCATAGGATAGCACAGGCTAGCATGATATAAATAGATGAGCACATTGAGTTTAGAAGTAAGTTAGAATAGAGATAGAACTAATTTATGAACTGTGAATCTGTTGCGTCGATCGTCTGGGTAAGGGCTCCTATTGGCTCTGTGCGCAGAGACCCTGAGTCCTGCTGTGTGCAGACCCCACTGGCTGTGTGCGTGGGACGATAAATAGTATGTAAGTGGAATCTGGTTATAATTACATGAAAAGACTGTTTTGTGATCTTTGTGTTGCGTCTATTTCTTAAAGATATCTTGCAGTTATGATTGTAAATAATACGCACGTGGATACGATGTTCTAAATGCATAGATATGGTTTATGTAATTGCTTGGTTAATTGTTATTTTCTGCGCACGAAGTATTCTGTTAGATCTATTGCTACTTTTCCTCGGTTAAGGGCTTATTCAAAGCAGGACTAGTAGATCTAAAGGTGACCCTTTTTATTAGCCTTCTCTCTCTCTGGGTGCGGAAACCTAGTTCCAGCACCCTCCCATAATACTTCAAGTGAGACCTTGGTCTACTCTGCAGGCCATTTCTGAAAGGGCCAGTAGTATAGGGGTTTATTGGAAAACCTTAGCGCCAAACCTGGATCATGGCCCCTCAAGCCAACAATAAGTATTTTTATTGGCCGAACCTTCGACAAGATGTTGGGAATTACATCAGATCCTCCACTTCCTGTGCCATTGCAAAACCGAAAATCAAGAAGCAAGGCTTATATATTCCTCTGCCCACTCCTAGTCGACCATGGGACTTCATATCCATGGATTATATGTCGGGCCTTCCTTCTACTAAGAATGGCAATGATTGTGTTTTCATGGTCGTTGAAAAATTCTCTAAGATGGCCATTTTGGCAGCCTACAAGAAGAGTATCACAATAGAAGCCACTGCTAAAATCTTCTTTGAGAAGGTATGGGTGCACTTTGGGATCCCACAGTCCATTATCTCAGATCAGGACAACATATTCCTAGGTACATTTTGGTCAAGTCTTTGGTTGATGCTAGATACCAAGCTCACTAAGTCCACGACTTTCCACCCCCAAACAGATGTAGTCAACAAGATTACTGTGCACATTCTGCACATGTACAACTCGAAGCATCTTCATACATGGGATGGAATCCTTCCCTATGTACAGAACAACTACAACTGAACTCTCCATAGCTCAACTAGCCACAACCCCTATCAAGTGGCATTGGGATTCCAAACACTATACCTCATTCACTAGCCATACCATTTGGAGTCACTTAGGCAAATTTGTCTCATGTCCAATCTGAAGCTTATAGGGCAAACAAATTCATTGATCACATTCAACATGTCCACTAGGAGGTCCATTCCATATGGACAGAGCTAATGTTAAGTAAGAGTAGTGACATGATCAACATTAGGTGCCACACCAGTTCTAGGTGGGCAGCAAATTTTCGCTACATTTATAGAAGAAGCTCCTCATTGGACCCCTCCGCAAGCTTTTCCCACTCCGATATGGGCCATACACTATCACCAAGGTTGTAGGAGACAATGCCTTTGAGCTAAAAATTCCAACTTTCCTTAGCCTGCACCAACTTTTTAATGTGGATTGCCTTTGGCCATAATTTCCACCATTACTTGAGACATCTGCCATTGCAAAACAACTCACACCAACAAATCTAAACCCTGACTGCATTGAACAGACCACAGATGATCGGATCATGGACACACAGATCAAGAACACTCGCTAGGAGAAGTTCCAATTGTATTGGATTGTCAAATTTGGCCAAATCCTGCACCAAGCCAAGTGGTTCATTAGGGACCAAGTTCAGTGGAAGTTTCCCCATCTCATGGAGGCACTCAATGTAATGGGGACCATTTATTCCTATGGGGGGTATACTGACCTAGGTGCATATTGATGGCTACGCACCTATTCCACTCAGACCCCCACCATTGTTTCTTTCAGTTTTTCAGTTTCCTTAATTGTAGCAAAATTTACTATTTTTGGCTATTTTTCCGGTCCTAAACTTCTGGATTCATTTTGAGGGACTAAAATAAGTTTTAGAAAAAACAAAGAGACAAGAAAAGCCCAAAAATATTTTTCTTGTTTTTCTCATCTTCTTCTTGGAGATCTTCAAAATGAGGTATAATGATAGCCAAATGAAGATCGTGTGCCAAAATTACGACCCCAGGAAGTTGACGTTCCAACTTACCCCAACGGGGTCCACAAGCTTTTGGCGCTTCATCTCTTAGGGTTAGGGTTTTAGATGTTTATGGTTTATCATTGTTTCTGAATGATAAAAATGCCATCAAGCCTCATTGTAATATAGTTCAGAGGCATGTAGCCGCCACATCTCTTTTCAGACATAAGCTACCATCGCCTGAGCTAGATAATTTCCATTTTGTATGTAAGCATATTTCAGTTCTTTGATATTAATGAAATGCACATTTATTTCTGTTGCACTTATGTGTTTATGTTTATATATGTATTCTATTGTGTTCCTCCATAAGTTCAAATTTGTGGTATCAGAGAGGTCTGCTCTTTCTCGGTTTTTCTTTGTGTTAAAAATTTTTTTGGTCATCTAACCTATTACTATTAGATGGACCAAAGTACACCATGTAAGACCAATTTTACCCTAAGTAAAATTTCTTTCACTATGAAAAATAACTTAGTAATCCATAAGTTATTAATTTTTTTATGGTCTAAACAGGAAACCCCGTGAGGGAATATTGAATAAATCCATATTTGTTTGATTTTACTCAAGGAATAATTAGTTAAACAGTAGTTTAATTAATATTATTGGTCAGATTTAACCCAAAACAGGAAAATTAATTAGGTAAATCACTATTTATCTTATTATTTTCTAGGAATAATTATTTAAACCTTATTTAAATAATATTCCTTGTTAAATTTGACCAAATCATTTATAAATAATTGAATAAATCATTATTTATTTAATTATTACTCAACCACGTCCTTAAGATAATAAATAAATCATTTATTTATTATTTACAAATAAAGGGATTTGACCAAATTCAAATTCTTTTTCCCTCCAACAAATATAATAAAATATTCCATAAAAGTTGGATCTAGATTTGGTTAATAATATTTTAATTATGCACCAATATCTAGAATAACTCAATATTTTGTTATAAATAGAAGGGTTTTTCCATTCACTCACTACTTTTTGTTGCCTAAAGATCACTCTGGATCTATACTTTTGGTCTGACTTTGATCCTCCATCATTGTCATATTTTTCTACCATTTTCCTTGTGAGCTCCCTTGGAGTTCCATTTTTTGTTTGGGTTTTCTACACCATCAAGGGAGAGAGATCTTAGATCTGAAGTGTTGAGGACATACAAGAATCCATCCCATTGAGGGGGACTGGTAACATCTTTCTATGTTCCCTTGCCAGGTGTCATAAACACAAAAAATCTTTAAAAATATTCTTGTCTTGTCTATTGGATGCATGGAGCAACTCTTGATTTTATTTACTGCTTAATGTCTTTTACTGCATATATCTGGATTTTGTAGGGTTTATCTTGGTCAACTAACTGCAGATCTAAAGAAATTGGAAGCAATATTTGATGTTAGGGCTGTTTGTTATGCACAACTAAAGTGAGCTTTTTTCGTAAAATTACGATTAGAATTCATCCTAACACTTTGTATGTCCCCAACGAGGTCAGGGTATAATGATTTAGGGGTCGATCGGGTTGAACGTTTGCAAGAACAACCTCACAAAACCTGATGGCCTCCCATGGTGGAAGAAGCGAAAGACGAGGGAGCAGGAGATCCTTTCAAAATATATCTTGAGGAGGCCCTCGAGAAACAGAGGAACATGATGATGGATAACCTTTCCCAAATCCTTCAACGACTACCCACAAGCGACACATATTCATTCGTCAGCCACTCTGGAGGTGCCACACCTTTTAAGGTACAAGTTAACTTTGACATTCCCATACTTGAATGCCAGATAGATGCAAATGTCATATATAAATGGTTAAATATGTTGGCAGGATATTTTTCAATTCATGACTTTTCCAACTAGGAAAAGATTACTTTTGCACTCCTTAAGGCCTCCCCCCATGTCAAGGATTAGTGGGAAACCCACTGTGAGAAAAAAGAGGAGGAGGAGCCCTCACTGTACTCAACCACACCCACTTGGAATTATTTATGAGACACCATCAAGGAAAAGTATTACCCTGTCGATAGATTTGAATACAAATACATAAAGTGGACCGTGTTGCGGTAGGGAAGGGACTAAGATGTGCCAAAGTTCATAAATGATTTTTCATTCCCTTCGCACGAAGCTGGACATCAAGGATTCCGAGTGGCATGTCGTACTAAAGTACCCCGACTATTTTCATAATTACATTAAGGAACAAATGGAGTTCCTACACATCTCCTCACTCAATGTTTCCTATCGATATGCTATCAAGATTGAGAAGAAGTTTAAACAAAAGAAGTGAGACTTTGAATCTGTGAATCCAAAGCAAGGGAAAGGTGCCCCAAACCGCAAAACAAAGGGAAAATCCAAGGTGGGACAATGAAGGAAAACCCATAGAAGCCTTAAGAAAAAAACAATTCCATGAAAACAAAGATGGACACGAGAAAGTGGTGTGAGTCCCATAAGAACTCCACTCACAACACTAGTGAGTGTTGAGCCAAGCAGTCACTCATGGTCGAGATGAAGGATTCTAAATCAGAAGAATGCTCTGACTCTGAGTCAAAACCTGATAAGGGAAATGAAAAAGGGAAGCACATTATTGATGTAAAGCCTAGTGCCTCCATTGCCACCACCAAGATCCAGAAGGATGAGCCCGAAGATCCGTAACAGGGGGAGTGCCTCTTCTAATTAAAGATGTGTTACATAGCATTTTTTCACCGTCCCTACAATCCCTCATTCGGTACATTGGAGGACTATTCCCGTGACCTATGAACAATAAAATGTCCTGAAACCAAATTCATGGCATCCTCTTGCACAAGGACAAACATTCTCCTGAAGAACATTTCCTCTGAAAAACCCTAAAAACAGATGTTGTAGCCTTGGCGCGACTAGCCAGTTCATCCCTCGCACCAATGGGGGAAATCCATACTAGAGGTCGCGCCAACTGGCGCTCTATCCCCGTGTTTCACTCGCGCCAAGCTTATTAAGGGATGTTTTTTAAAAATAAATGACGGAAGTTTGATTCTAACAAACTCTAGAATGAATCATCAAAAGGAGTTGAGAGGTTTGGCTCCGGATCTCCATGTATAGGAAGTGGTTTTCCACCTATCATGGAACCTTCCTAAGAGACAGGGCCTATCCCATGATTATAGGGATCCCAACTTCCTTTCCTCCATCTATAAAAGCTTTCCCTCTCCATTAGCAAGCTAGCTGAACTTGTGGGAAGGAAACTATAGTTGGGCAACTATTGAGAGCTAAGCTGAAGAGAATCCCGTAAGAGAGAGAGCTTCGTCTAGATTCCCGACAGGCTTTGTTGAGACGCGCTCCACTGCAAGCCCGTCGAAGGAAGATCATAGCGTCAGAGCATTTGGTTGTAATCTCCATTTTGTCATTTATAATATAAGCAACTCTAATTTTGGTTCCATTCATGTGTTCATTTCTTTATGTAATGCAATGAATTATATCCTCTCTGACTGATATATAGTTACATGCTTTAGATGTTATGTTGTATGTCGTCGTTTCCCTACATGTGTACAGGTTTTTGGACGTGTCGAATGGAAGGATTGTGATCTGTCAAGCGAGGGACAGGAAACATCATATTTTCTCCAACGATAACTGTGTGGGATTTGAGGTAGGCTACTCATCGCGATCTTTGTCTTTTTGTAACTAGGAACCAATGTCATTGCGTGACTTGATTGTTGCTAGACCCGATCTGGGCTAGTGGGATCGCCTCTGTCCGCAGAGGGGATTTACCTCCTCAACAATTTGGCGACTCCACTGGGGAGTCAGTTGGAGTTAGTCTTTCCTCTTTTGGTTTTTTTTGGCTTTTTATTGATTTATTTGCTCTTCTGGTTCACCTCCCTTGGTGTCAAACCCTTGTTCAGCCCCCAGAAGACCAGATCTAGTCTCTGTTTGTCCTTTTTCATCTTTTTCCCATAGTAAACTCAATTGGCGCAGTTTAGCTCTTGACAGTCACGCCAATTGGCACTTGTTGCTAGTTAGGCCCCCGCGCCAATGCTTTTTTGGCGCATATTACAGCCAAACAGGCACGCCAACTCTGTTAGGTGTTAGGGTTTGCTTGCTTTTGGGCTCTCTAAGCTTCAGTTTTGGTCCTGGTGTCATTTTTCTGATTGATTGAGTGCCTTGAAGTCATTGTTGAGTGTGTTTGGCCCTTTTCCTCTGGTTGTTTTCCCTTTACTATTAGTTTTACATTCTAGCCCTAGGGCTTCTAGGTGCTTCAGTGTGTTGAGCCTCTCGTGGGAGTTTTGGGTCCTTGCTTTCCCGGTCAACTTCGTTTTCACTTCTTTGCATTCATTTTGCTGGATTCCATTGTATCATTGCGTTAGTTGAGTGATTTTTCTCTCGTTCATTCAAATTTCGCTTTGTGTCACTCCAAGCCTAGATTACACGGTTTGTGTGAGTATTTTGTGAGATTCTTCTTTGCTTTGAAGGATTTCGTCACCAGTTTGAGTCTTGATTGCATGCATTTGTAATGAGTGAACTTATTTGTTTCATCTCTCTCACTGTCATTTATTGAATTGGTGTTTTCATTAGTTTTTTCATTCATTTAGTGCATTTGCTCTAAAATATTGAAAAATACAAAAACAAATTTCTTTGCATTTTGATTAGCCTAGTGAAAATTGAAATCTCTTTCGCATTACTAGTGTTATATAACTCTAAGAGAGAAGTTTTCTAGTTTCAATAGCTTGCATTGGAAACAGTAGTGGATGTTTTTGTGCCTTTCGTTTTGTTGTCATTTGAAAAGCTCTCAACTCTCCCGTAGATAGCTCTTCATTGAACGAAATGATGTTTTGTGGCATGTAGTTTGCATTTAGAGGTTTTATGAGATCCAACATTCGATAGGGCTTGGAAATCGAAACGTAAGTTGAAGATCAACTTTAAAATTTACTGAATTAACCTAAGGCAACATTGAAACATTAATGGAACATCTAGTAGTCTAAGGTAGAGACGTGTTCTAGCGTCTTTAAACCTAGTAGCTGTCGCTCGCCATCTAGCTACAAACAGTGCTAGTACGGACTTGTGCTCCCCGTACCGTTGAGTATATAAAGGGAGACCCAATTAGGTTGCAATCCTTTATCTGTAGAAAGCTGAGTCTACCGCCTTTTACCCATGATACACCTGACACAGCATTCGGGGAGATTACCTGCACGTACGTCAAGTCCTTGGTTGATTTCTCTTTCATTTTTACCAAGGTGTATATGGCAGTTCACGGATATCTGGTACACCCATTTGCCTAGATTACCAGAGCAGTCATTTTGATCTTTACTGACTCACTAAATTTGAAAAGATCATCAAGCTCTTGTCCTTTCATGCTTGTTTCCAAATTGAAAGTGATAGAGTCATATTTTACTCATTTCTAGACTCTTAAAACATGAAACTGTAAAATTTCCAGTTTCAATGTGGTAAAATTAATCACCTACGATGACACGCCCATTTAGAGATTGATTTTTCGGCCTGTTGTTGTTTGCCTTGGTTTTTTCCTGTGTGTCTTTGTTTTGATCTCTTCCTCTTTTCGTTACAGTCACAGTGGCGGAACCCTCAGTTTAGTTTACTGGTAATCCTTACACAGACGATTCATCAGAGGTCTCCTAGTCCTCTGCTGAGTATCAGCAACCCATTGTATTCGAGTTTCCTGACGGGGGACCGGATATATCTGAACTTCCCTTTGGAGGACCAGTTGACTTCAATTGGCCCTTTTCCAATGCTTGGTTTGGATTTGGAGTAGGGGAACACTTCCCTCCTCTTACATCGGGATCACCTTTCTTGGCTGCTATTATTCCTCCTAGTCCCCGTCGTCTTTTAGAAGATCTTACGGCAGGGTCAGATATGGACTCATCCAGTCCTTCTCCTAGCGAGGGAATTCCTAATTTTGGTGAAGATTACCAGATTTTTCCTGAACAAATCCCCGAACCTTCTATTATGTCTTCACCTGGTCCTTTGCTCCCAACTGGATATAGGTCTTTAAGTCAGCTCATGACCGTTATTGCCTCTATCGGAGTTTCTACTCTGTCCACAAGGCCGACCATCCCCATGTTGGGGATGTTGCCATCGATGCCACTTACGACATATCATTTTGTTACATCGACATCTGTTAGCCTAATGTCTTCGTGGCTGCGTCTACGCCTACTGTCACTACTCAGTCAGCTAGGACCTCGTCAGTTCCTGAATACTTTTATATAGCTTATGCTATTCCGGAGAATATTTCTCCCGAGGAGTATCGACTGTCTTTACAGCCATCAAACTCCGTGGTTGGTAAGTCCTCTCAAGATCTTAACCATCCTTACTTTTCCCATTATGGACTAGATGGTTCCCCGATATACGTATTTCCATATCAATATGATGAGCAGGGAAACCCCCTTCGTTTTCTTACTCCTAAGGCTTATCAATATATTAACGGTTTTCTGTCTACCCAACCTGTGCAACCTTCTAATCAACAAGGTAAAAACCTTCAGGGACAGCCTTTGTTTCAACAAGGATATGCTTCTGGCCCACAAGGACAACCCTTCTAGGGACAACCTTCAACCCAGCCAGGTTATCTATACAAACCGCAAGGACAACCCTTACAGGGACAACCTTCGGGCCAGCAGGGATTGTTGTACGGTCTGCAAGGGCAGTCTTAGAACCCTCAAAGTCAACCTCTGCAGCCTCACCCTATGGTCCAGCCGGGGCAACCTCAAGGACCCATAGGGAAACTGGCTATCAACCTAGACCGTTGTACGGTCTTGGGGGGCAAACCCATCCTTCTCAACCATTGGTGCAACCTCAGCAACCTCATTTTTCAATTGGTCAAAATGTTGCACAACCAGGGCCATCTTATGGTCCTGTTACAGGTCAACCTGGTTATCAGGCACAACCTGGCCCTCTCCCGGCATCAGGCCAACCTACTTAGCTGGGGCATCCTAGTGTCCTTCATCAACCGGGTCAACCTGTTCAGCCAGGACAACCTGTTCAGCCAGACCAACCTGTTCAACCAGGGCAACCTGCATAGCCAGGTCAACCTGTTAACCTTGCTCAACAGTCGATCTATTCTATGCCACAGTCGAACCCTCTTCTGCGCTCGACTTATCAGGCTCAGCAAGGTCCCACTTACCAGCAGCCCGTTCGACCCCAAGGCGGCTATTACCTTCAAGGTCAGTCTCGACCGGTTTACAACCCGCCCCAAGGTTCTGGTTATTACCTTCAACAGCCAGGCTACACTTATACTCCATAGTCAAATCCGTACACTGCCCAAATGGGGCCCACATATAATCAGAGTCAATACCCTGGTTATCAACCCTCGTATCCTGGTTTTCAGCCGCCATATCAACACAATTATACGGCTTATACCCCCTATGGTCAGAATCTTCCAGGACAGAACCAATGGGGGTAGAATCATGCTCAACCAGGCTGGAGTATAGGTAAAAGTCCTTATTAGGGACCTGGCATGCCTTTCAATCCTCAATTTCCTTTCCTCGCCACATTGGAATTATCGGATGTGTCCACATTGACCAATGATCTGATTCTTCATAATCCATATTGGCCTCCAGTTCCGACGAAGGTGCCTGGTGATTGTCCTAAATTTGAAGGCAAATCTAGAGAAGACCCCTAAGCACATGTCATGACTTACCATTTTTGGTGTTCTTCGAACTCTTGGATAGATGACTTGATCCGTCTATGTCTTTTCCAGCGCACTCTTACCGGTGTTGCTGCTAAATGGTACATAGAACTACCTCGTGGTATTTTTCAAGACTTTAATACTCTAGCTATGGCATTCCTGACGCATTTCCAATTACCGGTTCGTTATGAAGCCGGGACACATCTCCTGACATCTCCGAAACAGGACAAAGCCACTCATATTTCAGATCATATTCATGAGTGGAGATGTCGTCGTCTTCTGATCAAGTTTTACATTCCTGATCAGCTTCTAACTCACTGGTTCACTACCTCCTTTGTCAACAAGATTGCATAGGAAATTTCTATGGGGGCATGTGTAACTAAGGAACAAGCCATTGCTCATGCCCAGTACCTCTATTTAGTGTACTCTTAGTCCAGCACGTTATATGATATCTTCACTGATGCCCCGCGGCCAGGGACCTCTAAAGCACCAGCTACCCCATCAGTTGACGATGTTATTGGTTCCGTCTCTCAGACTCCTCGTAAGTCTTCTAATGGGAAGCAGAAATCGAATTCTTCCAACAATTCTGCTCCTCTAGCTACTCCAGATTCTGGTAAGACTGTGGAGGTCAATGCCGTTCAGGCTAATCCTGTGGACAAGGCTTCCAAAGGGAAGAAGAAGGGCAAAGGCAAGGCCAAATCCGATGCCTTGAAACCAAAATCCTCCAAACCACGTGATGATGATGGTTCGCAACGAAAAACGAAGTACCCTTGCCTGATCTGTGATGAAGACCACTACACCAAAGATTGTCCTCGAAGATCCGAGGTTAGTCAACTTCTTAAAGGCTCTAAGGGAATTTCGGCAGTTCTTAAAGAACCTTTTCCATCTCAGCAGACCCAGATGGTCGAGTAGCCTTCACCATCTGCACCGTTTGGGTCTCAGGTTTGCATGATGAATGGTGCTGCACCTGTTTTTATTGCCACTCGGTTGAAGGATTATGCCAGATCACGCCAGGCAGCTGGGAAGGAAGTTGTTGACGGCTCGCCTCCCCCACCTGCCTCTGGTCCTCTTGAAATTAAGAAGCCCAGTGCTGAACCCATTGTACAACCACCTTCCAAAGGTGTTCTTCGAAAGTCTTCCTATAATCCAAATGCCCGTGCTGCTCAAAATTACAACATTGTTGAGGATTTGGCACAGACACCCTCCGCAATGTCTATGTTGGAAGTGCTTCAAAGTTGCCCATCTCAACGGAAAGCTCTGTTATATGCAATTGGATAAATTGATCCTGCCGATTCTAGCCTTCTCACCTTCAATCTAGAGAATTTCGTCCCTCGACTTCCGCACTAGATTGCCCTTGTTATACAAGTCGGCATAAACAACCTCAATATTCACAGAGCCATTGTGGATGAAGGTGCCTCTACCTGCGTTATGTCTTCTGCTTGCTGGAAATCCATCGGCTCTCTAGCGCTCACTTCATCTCCCAATGCCCTCGAGGCATTCGATGGAAGGGAATCAAAACCCTTGGTTGCTCTTGCGAGTCTACCAATCACATTGCAAGGTAAAAGAATCAACGTTGAAGTGCAATTTTTTGATGCCAAACTCAACTACAATCTTCTACTCGGTCGCAGTTGGACCCACGCCATGTTGTGTGTTCCGTCCACCCTCTTTCGACTTTTGAAGTTTCCACATGAGGGTAAGATTATTACTGTTGATCATTTGTCTTTCTTTACCTCATCCTCCGAGAACAACGTGCCATATGTGGATCAAATTCCTAATCCCCCCGATAGTATAGGACCTGGTATTTTCAAGGACCCTGTTCTCATGGGTATTTTTCCCATTCCACCACCGAACACCGTTCAAGTCAACATGATCTCTCGGTCGGATGACCCATGGATCATCCCTTCTCCTGAATAGGTTGCCTCTTTTGGAGAATCGATGCCTCTGACCCCAGTTGAAATCAATTGTTGCGAGATCGTTGCCGCATCAGATCCTCCTGCTGAAAATGCTCCTTCGAGCATGGCTCTTGATGTTTATTCTCAATCCCCTTGGCTCGGTGATGCAGATTCGCCCGATCCTTTGAGAGAAGTTTTTCCATCTGATGAAGCTATCATGGAGAGTATGTCTCTCAAACATCTGCCATGGAGTGATGGACATCATCGTTCCTTGTTCATGCCCGGCCTGGGGGCAATGTATAATTGTCTCGAGCGTTTTGCATCTCAGGTTCCCTCTCCGCCTCTCCAAACGCCAATATTGACTCATGAAGTACTTTCGGAAAGAAATATGAGTAATATTACTGAAACGATGCCTATCGACATCTCCGTTAAACCGGGATTCGTTGAGAACATCCACGTGGGAGTCACTTTTTCTCCCGATGAGATTCAAGTGTACACTAGCCTTTTCCGCAAATTCCAAGATGTTTTCACATGGTCTTATGAAGAGATGCCTGGGATTGATCCCAGTATCATCATGCACGAAATTCCCACCTATCCTGGTGTGACAGTGTCTGTGCCCAGTGCATCCTCGAAAATCCGCTGCTATAAAAGAAGAAGTTGAAAACCTTCTTAAAGCGGGCTTCATATATCTCATCCCTCCGATGGAGTGGGTTTCCAATATTGTCCCTGTGGATAAGAAGCAGGGCACAATTCGAGTTTGTGTTGACTATCGAGATATCAATCAGGCTTACCCAAAGGAAAACTATCCCACCCCCTTTATAGTTTAGATCATTGACGATTGTGCCGGGAGTGAGATATTTTCCCTTATGGACGGCTTCTCGGGTTATAATCAAATTAATATCCTTCCATCCGATCAACATAAGACCGCATTCATCTGCCCGTGGGGAACATTCGCCTACAAGAAGCTCCCTTTCGGCTTAAAAAATTCTTGGGCTACCTTCCAGCGTGCCATGTCGTACGCCATTCATGACATACGTAACATTGTTCAGCCGTACCTGGATGACCTTCCGGCTCATTCAGATCTACGCGAGGACCATCCAGAACATCTCCGCCAGATTTTTCTCCGCTGCAGACGTTACAACATCAGGCTTAATAATCACAAGTGTGTCTTCTGTGTTGACACTGGTCGGCTTTTAGGATTCATTGTCCCTAAGGACGAAATTCACCTTGACCCTCTCAAGGTCAAGGCTATTGTTAATCTCCCCTCCCCATCCTCATTGCATCAACTTCAGAGTCTTCAGGGGAAAGCGAATTTCTTACGTCGCTTTATCCCGAACTATGCAGAGGTGGCCAAAGGGTTTACACGACTTCTAAAACAGGACGTTCCCTTCCATTGGGACGAGATTTCTCAGAAATCCTTTGATAACCTTAATAAGTTTCTTGTCAACGCTCCATTAATACGTCCTCCCAACTATCATTGCGACTTTACCCTCTATTTGGCTGCCGCATTCAACACAATTTCCATGGTTCTGGTACAAGATGACGATGACGGAAATGAACACGTGGTTTAATATCTATCTCGAAATCTCCTCGACATTGAAACGCGTTATGTCCATGTCGAGAAGTTTGCGCTTGCCGCGGTCTAGGCCATTCAACAATTTCGCCATTACATCCTGTTGCGCACGGTAACCATGATTTCCGACTTCAACCCCATGACTTACATTTTGTCTTGACAATTAGTGGGGGGCAAGTACTCCAAATGGTTTTTGATCCTTTAAGAGTTTGATTTGGAGTTCACTACTGCAAAATCGAAGAAGTCACTAGTTTTTTCTTATCTAATCTGCTCTCTCCCTACCGACTCTGTTCCGTCTCAATCCGAGGATCATATACCAGATGAAACTCTCTTCTTAATCAGCACTCTCGATCCATGGTACGGAGATATCATCGTGTACCTCTAGACATCTACCTTTTAGTCCGAGTTAACAAAGGATGCTCGACGCCGTGTTCGACACCAGTTGCAACCATATCGCATTGTCAAAGATACCCTATATCGAGTCAGAGTCGATTCTATACTTTGCTGGTGTTTGACCTTAGAAGAGGCTGAGAAAGTTCTGAATGACTGTCACAGTGGCGCCTGTGGTGGTCACATGTCCGGTTATGCTACCGCCCAGAAGATTCTGCATGCGGGTTACCTCTGGCCATCTATATTTAAAGACTGTATTGTTGCAGTACGAAAGTGTCATGCGTGCTAGATCTTCCAACGCAAGATGTGTGCGCCACCCCTCCCATTACATCCTGTCATTACCATGGGCCCTTTTGCCAAATGGGGCATTTATTTCATGACATGTAACCCTCACTCGGCCAGGGGGCATGCTTATATCATCGTTGCCATAGATTACTTCACCAAGTGGGCCGAAGCGATGCATACATTGGCTGCAGACGGTAAGATAGCTGCTCAGTTCATTTTCAACCACGTGATCACGCGTTTCGACGTTCCTCAAGCCATATTCACTGATAATGGCTCTCATTTTCGAGACTACATGATGGCAGAGATGACATCAAAGTTGGGCTTGCGTCACGACAACTTGACGCCATATTACCCCCAGGAAAATGGCCAGGTTGAAGTCATGAACAAGTTGCTTGTCACGATGCTTCAACGAACAATTGGTATACACAAATCGAATTAGCATCTCCAATTGTTCTCAGCTCTCTGGGCCTACCAAATGTCAGTGAAGAGTGCGATCGGATTCACACCTTTCCAGTTGGTGTATGGTCTGGAAGTTACTCTTCCGGTTAAATGTGAGATCCCTTCACTGAAATTGGCTGTGGAATTCCTGCCCAGAACTTCTCCGGAGGAAGAACATCTCCTATATCTAGAAATACTGGATGAAACTCGCCGCTTGGCTGCTTTGGTTATCGAGGCACAGAAAAAGCGAGTTAAATCTCATTTTGATCAAACGGTTTCTCCATGCTCTTTTATCGAAGGGAACCTCGTCCTCTTATATGATCAAGCCCATGAAAATCTTGGGGTAGGGAAATTCCAACCTATGTGGCATGGGCCCTATATCGTTAAACGTATATTGAAAAATGGGGCTTATGAGCTGATCGATTATGAAGTTCTTCCTTTGGCACAGCCCAGAAATGGGTTGTACCTAAAGAAATATTATGCTTGAATTATTATTGCGTAGTATATGTAAATAGGTGATTTCTTCATTTTTGTGTGCTTTGTAAGTGTTTTCTGCTGATTGGGTCTTCCTGATTGTGTAGATTTCTATTACTCCTTATGTTGGTTTCACGGATGGTGCCTCCCATAGTACCAGGAATCTGTCTTTGGCAGCCTGGGTAATCTACAATCCTGCTGGTGAGTTAGTTAATTTACAAGGTGTTTGTCTAGGGTCTGTTACAAATAATGTCGCAGAATATAGTGCCGTTTTGAAATTATTGAACGAGGTCATTAACCTCAGTATTTGTGCATTACTTGTATATATGGACTCACAGCTTGTAGTGTTACAGCTCAATGGTCATTATTCAGTTAGGAACCCATGCATTTTAAGACTGTATCTACGTATTCGTTTACTGGAAAGAAATTTTGATTACATCACATATCAACATATACCCAGATGAATGAATGCATTAACAGATGCAGTAGCTAACATGGTATTAGATAGACATTTACGCAATTTGTAAAAACATCATCATATGTGAGAAAGATCCATGTAGAAATAGATATATATATATATATATATATATATATATATATATATATATATATATATAGATATGTCAAATTTTTTTATAGCCGTGTGCACTTTATAAAATCCCAAAAAATATGCATGTTTGTTTTTTCCTTGACATCCTATATATAAATATGTCTCTGCTTGTCTCTGCAAATATGGAAATAAAATCCTAGGCGACTAATCAACGTGGTGCTCATAGTAGCACGTCACTGCTTGCACTAATCACCTCAGTAAGCGATGGAGGTGACTCGGCACCCCTACGGTGTGCCTCTGGTAAGCCATAGGGACATCAGCTAGGCGAGCATAGTCCGGAACCCCACGAGCTATCCCCTCTAGGTTTTGTACCAGTGTGTCCCCCTCACCTCCCTCACCTTGAGGGTCGTAAGTGAGCGCATTCCTCCTCCCTATCAGTGACATCCCAGCAGACCTCTCTGGGCCGACATCTGCATACATATAGGATCAATTGTTAGAACATGCATGTATACCAAAAAATCATAAAATTTGTAAAAATAAAAAAGAGTCTTACCCAGCTCCTCATCCCAGTCCTCTCCTTTCGGGAGTGGAAGGTCTGGGTCTCTTGTGAAATCAGTTCCCGCATAGGGCCAGTCCTCTATGACGATTCGTTGTCGTCGCAGCCATCCGAAGAACTCGGGCCACCATGACATTTGCTGGCCGACCCCTGCCCTGGGCATCAATGCTGCCCATCGAGCCATCCGTGGTTCTCTCAATGGTGGATATGGGACTATCACCCCCTGGGCCTAGAAGATAGGTAGTTGTTCTAGGACGAATGATACCAATATGGACCCGTACCCAAACTGCTTTAGTTTGGCCTTTTTGCATTTGGTCAATTGCCGTTTGATGTTCATTGTTATAGTTGTGGCCCAATCAAATATTGTTGGGTTCATGCACTCTGACGCTAGGAGGAGCTGTGTTTTGGTAGCCTCATGCGGCACCTGCGACCCCGAAGCCCGCATAATGGTATGTAGCACCACTCTGAATGCTAGATCAAGAATAGTATGAATATCAACTTTGCCACTACCTGATCCGGTTTGTGTCCCCGGGCACACCCTCTACATGACAATTGTCATTTTTTCACCAGAGGCTCTGGTACCTGTCATAAGTGGAACTGGACCTCTGCGGGACAATCCAGTAAGGAAGTAGACATCGGACACTTCAAGTTCAAGTACTTGATCTCGAAGTTTAAACTTCTCTTCGTCCTCATCCCAGATACTTATCAAATATTGTAACAATTCGGGCTATGCCCTGAGACATGGTGTTAAGAATAATTTCTTTAAACCGCAGTTCCGAAGAGCATTCATGCATTTCTCATTCTCCATTGCTAACTCATCTTCTTCACTGTGCTCCCTTTCTTTCCATTCAATCACCATTTTTGTTTTACACCTGCATCAAATTGGTCATAAACACATTGTAAGGTCCCTTAGGCATTCAAGAATTCAATTGATTGGTTCAATTTTTGTGAAATTTGGGTGGAATATAAGGTTGTGCGGTTGGCACGACTATTTTGATGACATTCGCGCCACCTGGAATGACCCCTTTGCGAAAAGAGCCTGATTGGCGCGGGTCCGTGCCTGATAATCGCGCCAACCGCGGAAGCCCTAAATTTGCAAATCCTCCCCTCAGGGATGCCAAATCACACTGGAAAGCTATGAAATATGGCTTAAAAAATAGACAATGGAAGCGGCTCTTACCTGGAAAAGACAGAATCTGGAATGGTGCACTGAATCGTCCACAATCGTCACCGCAAGATCGCAGGGAAATAACTCATTATTTCTCTGCACAAAAGGTAAAAAGTAAAAAGTAAATATGTTTTTACTATTGGTCATATTTATAACTTTTCGAAATCAAAATTAGGTTTTGAGCTTATTTTTCTGATATTTTATCATATTTTTGTTAAAAAATGGGTTTTACACTTGCTTTTTGTGCAGCGACAGGTTTTCATGCGACTAGGACGACGAGACGAGTTGCATTTTATACTTTTTCGGACTCGGTAAAAACACGAAAAGTCACTACTGGAGTCATCTTTCAGCTCTTTTCTGACTATCTAAAACTGAAAAGATTGCCGAGTCACTTGTCATTTTGAGCTCGTTAAATTGGCTGCAAAACGACATCTACCTAGTATACGTTTACCCCTTTTTTGGGTTGGGATAGATTATTTACGAAAAAGGAATACCCTAGCCTATGGCGACTAGGAGGTTCTCTCAGACATAGTTTTCTACCTTTTTGGATCTGCGAGACTAGCTACGAAAAGGGACTGTTGGAGTTTTCTTTTCTACTGTCTTTTCAAACTCTCTAAACATGAAAAGACACCGAGTTCTTCCTTTGTCAGACTCGTTAAAAACTGATGACATCAGACTCCGTCGTAATTACGTTACTCAAGTTCTTCCTTCCTAAGGTTTGTTAAATGTACTAGGTTGGATTTGTCCGAAGGAAAAACTTATATCGCAAGAATATGCTATCCCCTTCAAGCTTGTTTCCAAAAACAATTAGGGCACTCGCCAGAAATGGTGGAGTAAAATGGAACCAATATCACCATCGTGTCGGCAGTATGTCACTCTTGAACATGGTACTTGTCTACATTCGTGTCGGGTTGGGGACAACTCATCTCATTATCTTCTTGCCTCCGTGGGTTTGGGTAATCTCTTTTTACCGCTCATCTGCTCTTTGCCATGTCATCATGACCTTAGATCCTTTGATGTCAAATACTACCAAATCCAGTGTCGTGCTGCCGATATGTTCAAGAGAAGTTGGCCTCTGCAGTTTTCAACCTCCTTGTGATTCTCTACCGATCTTGATTCGCAAACATCATGTTCCTCTGTCTCGCATCGATAATATGGGAAACACTATGGCCCACCTTCGATCAAGGTCACTTCCTGTCAACTTCATCTCATTATCCAGGAAGTTGATCTAGAGACTCCCTTCAGGTACCTTGGATCCTGCATGCCTCAATGGCAGGTTCTTCGCATTTGACACAAGGTTTTCATTATTTTCCTTCGATCGGATGATTCTGCAGGTGTTCGATGCCAGCTCACTGTTCACATTTCGTGGATTGTAGCTATAGTACCTTGAGGGCCATCCTCATTATTGGTGGTTCCTCTCGCGTCTGTTAATGGCTTTCATTATTGGCTGGTAATCAGACAATGTTCTTGCATGTTTGAATTCAGCTCACTTATTCACATGCTCGGACTTGTACTCTGTTCGGGTCGAGATGGAGCGCAAGACCCCGGATTTTGTCTGATAAAATCCAGGCTGCGGATTCTTTGTGGATTATCATGATTAGTTACATGACTCATTTGATTGGATGGTTGCGACCATACCTGAGTCCACTTGTTGATCCTTCTTTGCTGGATGGTTGTGTCCATACCTTGGATCCCGGTTATTGTACACTCTATTATGGATGGCTGCGCCCATACCACATATCATGTATTAGAGATATCAGTTGTATTTGTATTTGCAGGTCTTTCGATGGTAGTGTTTTCGTTTGGGCGCGCTCTCATAAAGAATTTCACCCCTCCCTCTCTCTCGGACCTCATTCTTTAGGGGGCATCTGTTACACAACATTTTGTCACCGTCCCTGCAATCCCTCGTCCCATACATTGGAGGACTATTCCCGTGACCTGTGAACAGTAAAATTTCCTAAAACCACCTTCATGGCATCCTCTTGCATAAGGAAAAACATTCTCCTAAAGAACATTTCCTCTGAAAAACCCTAAAAATAGATGTTTTAGCCTTGGCGCGACTAGCCAGTTCATCCCTCGCACCAATGGCGGAAATCCATACTAGAGGGCATGCCAACTGGCACTTTGTCCCTGTGTTTCACTCACTCCAAGCTTATTAAGGGATGTTTTTTAAAAATAAATGACAAAATTTTGATTCTAACAAACTCCAGAATGAATCATCAAAAGGATTTGAGTGGTTTGGCTTTGGATCTCCATGTATAGAAGTGGTTTTCCACCTATCATGGAACCTTCCTAAGAGATAGGGCCTATCCCATGATTATAGGGATCCCAACTTCCTTTTCTCCATCTATAAAAGCTTGCCCTCTCCATTAGCAAGCTAGCTAAACTTGTAGGAAGGAAACTATAGCTGGGAAACTATTGAGAGCTAATCCGAAGAGAATCCCGTAAGAGAGAGAGCTTCGTCCAGATTCCCGACAGGCTTTGTTGAGACACGCTCCGCTACAAGCCCGTCGAAGGAATATCATAGCGTCAGAGAATTTTGTTGTAATCTCCCTTTTTTCATTTATAATATAAGCGACTCTGATTTTGGTTCCATTCATGTGTTCATTTCTTTATGTAATGCAATGAATTATATCCTCTCTGACTGATATATAGTTTCATGCTTTAGATGTTACATTGTATGTCGTCGTTTCCCTGCATGTGTACAGGTGTTCAGATGTGTTGAATGGAAGGATTGTGATCTGTCAAGCGAGGGACGAGAAACATCATCTTTTCTCCAACAACAACTGTGTGGGATTTGAGGTAGGCTACTCATCGCGATATTTGTCTTTTTGTAACTAGGAACCAACGTCATTGCGTGACTTGATTGTTTCTAGACCTGATCTGGGCTAGTGGGATCGCCTCTGTCAGTAGAGGGGATTTACCTCCTAAACAAGATGTGGGAGAAGGGTTCTCCGCTCCAGTTCATTTTTGAAAGAGGGAGCCAAAAGAACCTCATTTCAGCAGATGCCGTGAAGCGGTTGGGCTTGCCGACCACATCTCACCCACATCCATACACCATCGGGTGGCTTCAACAAGGACGAGATCTCCGCGTCAGCCGGCAGTGTCGCCTTCCCTATAGCATCAAGCCCTTCACGGATGAGGTATTATGTGACGTTGCTCCTATTGATGTTTCTGATGTATTATTAGGACAACCATACTTGTGGAAGCGTCATGCTGTGTATGAGTCTCGGCCTCGTGCTGTTATTGTTACTTTGGGAAATAAGTTGAATAGTATATCAGAGGTATCATCATTACTCATCACTTCCGACCATCATTAAACAATTTGTCTATTTTGTTTTTCCTTATGATTCACCCTCAAGGCCAAAATAAGAATGTGTCAACGACCTACAAATAGGGCTCCTCCGCACAGAAGCTACATATGGACCATTAGGGGAATTTTGAGGTCTAAAATGTACCTCCTAAGGAAATAATAAAATAATAGCTAAACCAATAAAATAATATTTATGAATTTGCAATTCACTTTTTGCACCAAAATCAATGTAACCATGGTTAAATTCAATTCAAAAGTTGTACCAAAATAAAAATAATAAAAAATTGTATTGATGTGACTATAAATAAGAATGAGATTTTCAAGAAAAAGTCATTATCATTGCACAACTAATGCATTTTTCCTTTGTACTTAACTAACTTTAAATAAAATATAAATATAAATTCATAAATTTTTTATTATATTATATGTTATTAATTAAAATTTATATTATTTAAATTGTATAATAACATGTAATTAATATACTATATAAAATTAATATAATATAATATAATAAATGTATAGGGATATGCATTATTTCTTTCAAGAAATATGAAATGACAATAATATATTTTTATTCAAAAAGTGTGAAATGACATTTATTGTGAGTACTTTACTTTGACTTTAAAAGTACTTAGAGCACTACCATGGTTAACCATGAGTTTTTATCCACCATTGATAATGTGACAAATAAGTACCTTTAACTCAAGCAATGCCACCTCAACCATTAAGGATGATGTCATCCCCTAAAATGTGATTGGTTCTCATAAAGTGAATTTTGATTGTACATTTTCCTTAGGAGGCCCATTTTAGACCTCAAAATTCCCCTAATGAAGATCATTTTCACCTCTCTCGCGGGATACGTCTACACTGTCAGGTCAAGCACTCCATCGATCTGACCCAGAGTGCGTCGCTACCCAATGGGCTGATATATAAACGATCTATTCTGGAGAATGATGAGACCAAGAGGCGGATACAAGAGTTGCTGCAGAAAGGGAACATTAGTCCAAATTCATGACCCTATGGGAGCCCGATTGTGTTGTTACAAAAGAAGGATGAGATAGTCGGAGATGTTGAGATTGCAACAAGATGATGAGCTTAGTGGAAAGAAGTCGCCTTCACTAAGTGGGCCCACAGGCTATTTTTGGCGCAAAGTATATTTTTAGACTATGTCTATTTTTAGACATGTCGATCATATTCTATGAGTTGCAGGATGCTATTTGTTGATGGTTGGTCAAGTTGGAAAAATAGATGGACTTCTATTTTTAGACATATTGGGCGGAGTCTATTTTTAGATTGCCAGACTAAAATAGATATGTCGAATATTATTAGCTCTTAATAATATTTAGACTATATGTCTTATCTTATTCTTCGGGAGCTATTTAGCGTGTTCACAGATGTGGCACAACAGCCGATAGAAGGAATTACGAGATTCCTGAGGGTTAAGTGGAGCTATTGCATGGAGACTTCAGTTAGAACTCATGTGACAAAGTTTGGTGGAGTTATTGAGGTAGTTGGTGGAGTTGTGTTCAATTTAACTTAGCTAAACATAGTTGAGCTAATTCGATACACTGCTGAGAGTGGTGTGAATTAATTATTAATTAATTCACTAATTATAAAACTCATTAATCAACTAAAGAATACATCGCTTAACTACAATGCATGACAAATAAGGAGACCAAGAAGAGATAGGTGAAAGAGCAAAGGTGACTATCGCTTGTGACTATACCGTTGCATGATTTGAAAACAACAAGTGATTGGATAAGCCAATGAGAATTGCGCCATGAGAATTGCGCAAGACAAGCCAGGTGGTTCGGGGTTATTTAATGAGCCATCCTACAACATTGATTACGCAATAGAGGCTGGCTATCAGGTGGCAGAGATTGGCGCATGTGTTTTGCTAGATCTAGCTTGATTAGTGTGTAGCAATTGGAGGTTGTGCTGAGAGCTTGTGAGGAGCTTTGTAAAATGATTGTTACATGATCTCTATGACATATAATATACAGATAGTTGGGGGTTTTCATCTTTAAGATTTCCCATGAAATACTGTGTTCATATGTGTGAATGTTTATGGTTTTAATGTGTGCATGCAATTGATTTTATTTCCGCATGTAATGATCAATGGTAGAAGAGATTCTGTATTGTGCATGAAGCTAAAATAGTGTGTGATCAGGAGAATCTCGGTGAATAATATATCAGTTATTCAAATTTTCTACAAGAGACTCTGTACTGACTATCGGGCGATGAACAAGATCACTATCTAGAATAGGTATTTGATTCCATGGATTGATGACCTGATGAACCAACTCAAGCGGGCTAAATATTTTAACAAGATTAATTTGAATTCCAGTTATCACCAGGTACCAATCGAACCCTCCAATGTGTGGAAGACTGCCTTCAAATCCAAGGAGGGCCTTTTTGAATAGTTGGTCATGCCTTTCAGGTGGACGAATTCCCCCGCAACCTTAATGATGTTGATGGACAACATTTTACGACCTTTCACCAACTCATTCGTGGTGGTGTATTTGGATGACATCTTGATATTCAACTAGAGTTGGGAAGAGCACCTCCACTACATTCGACAGGTGCTCCAAACACTACGGCAACACAAGTTGTGTGCTAATTTGGAGAAATGCACTTTTGGCATGACCCAAGTTCAATATCTAGGGTACATCATCCAAGATACAGATCATTCGGGATTGGCCAACCCAAAACACTTTAATAGATCTCCACAGCTCTTTGGGTATTTCCAATTTATATCGCAGGTTCATGTTCGACTTCTCTCATATCACTTGGCCTTTGAGTCAAGTCACCAAGGGAGGGGCAAAAGCAAAGTTCTTTTGGTCTAAATCCCAACAAAAGGCATTTTCCGAGTTGAAGCATCGACTCTGCTCTGCACCATTGCTCACATTACTAGACCTGCAACAACCATTTGAGAGAGAGACAGATGCCTCCAATTGTGCTATTGGTGTAGTTCTTACTCAGCAGGGGCATACATTGGCATATCATAGTTAGACAATTTCAGACATAGTTTTAAAGTATCCCACCTGTGATAAAGAGATGTAATATTCCATTGTGGAGGCCTACCGACAGTGGAAGCATTACATCGTGGGGAAGGAAATGGTCATCCATGCAGACCACCGATCCTTTCAGTTCATACAGACACAAACTGGGCACAAATTGTTTTCATGCCCTTCACACAAAGCTGAGCATCTAGGATTCTGAGCAGCGATTAGTATTAAATTACCATGGTTGTTTCCATAAGTACATCTAGGAATAAATGGAGTTCCTAGACATCTCCTTACGTAGTGCCTCCTATCGATATGCTATCAAGATCGAGGAGAAGTTTAAATGGTAGAAGCGGGACTTTGGATCTACGAATCTGAAGCAAGGGAAAGGCACCCCTAAACCATAGAACAAAGGGAAAAGCCAAGGCAGGGCGACCCAGGAAAACCCATCGAAGATGCTAGAAAAGAACAACACTATGAAGACAAAGAAGGACACGGGAAAGTGGTGTGTGTTCCATAATAGCTCCACTCACAACATAAGTGAGTGTTAAGCCAAGCAGTCACTCGTAGCTGAGATGAAGGCTTTCGAATCAGATGCATGCTACGACTCTGAGTTAGAACCCGATAAAGGGAATGAAAAAGGGAAGCAGATTATTGATGTGAAGCCTAGTTCCACCATTTCCACCACCAAGACCCAGAAGGATGAGATCAAAATTCCAGAGGATGGGGAGTGCCTCTTTCACTCATAGATGTGAGTGAAGGGTTCTCCGTTGCAGTTCATTTTTTATAGCGGGAGTGAAAAGAACCTTAGCTCGGCAGCTAGGCATACTGACCACAACACACCCACAGCCATACACCAATGGGTGGCTTCACCAAGGATGAGATCTTCTTGTTAGCCATCAATTTCACCTTCCCTACAACATCAAGCCCTTCACGGCTGAGGTATTGTGTGGTGTTGCTCCTCTTGAAGTTTATGATGTATTATTAGGCCAACCATACTTGTGAAAGTGACATGCTATGTATGAATCTAGGCATCAAACTATTATTATTACTTTGGGAAATAAGTTGTACAGGATATCGGAGGTAGCATCACCTACCTTCATCTCTCTTAACACTGTGACGCAATGTAGGAAGATCATTTCCTAGACTGGGAATTTTTTTTTCCTTATGGTTATTCCTTAGGGCTAGAAGAAGATTGTAGCCACGACCTCTAGATAGGGCTCCTCTGCACGGCATCAACAGATGGAAAAGGTCGTGGAGGAGTACAAGAGAATTTTCACCTCTCCCGGAGGGGTAGCTCTACAATGTTAGTTCAATCACTCCATCCAGACCTCAGGCATGTCTCTATCCAATGGGCTGATCTATCGACGTTCTGTTCTAGAGAAAGATGAGATCAAGAGACAGATTCAGGAGTTGCTGCAGAAAGAGAACATTAGGCCATGTTCATTTCCCTGTGTGAGCTTGATTGCGTTGGTACAAAAGAAGGATAGGAATTGGAGACTCTATATTGATAATCGAGCGTTGAAAAAGATCACTCTCCAGAATAGGTATCTGATTCCATAGATTGATGATCTGTTGGACCAAATAAAGGGGGCCAAATATCTTAGCAAGATTGACTTGAAGTACGGTTATAACCAAGTCTCAATCAAACCCTCCAATGTGTGGAAGATTGACTTCATATCCAAGGAGGGAATTTTTGAATGGTTGGTCATGCCTTTCGGGTTGACGAGTGCCCACACAAACTTCATGGGGCTGATGGAAGACATTTTGAAACCTTTCACCAACTCATTTGTGGTAGTGTATTTGGATGATATCTTGATATTTAGCCATAGTTTGGAATATCACATCCACCACATTTGACAGGTCCTCCAAACATTGCGACAACACAATTTGTGTGCTAGTTTGGAGAAATGCACTTTTGGCATGACCCAGGTTTAATATCTGGGTTACATCATAAATGATCAAGGTGTGCATGTGGACCTAGCCAAGATACAGGTCATTAAGGATTGGCCAACCCCAACCACAGTAACAGAGCTTTGTAGATTTCTGGGTCTTGCCAACTTCTAACACAGGTTCATGTTTGGCTTTTCTCATATCACTTGGTCTTTTAGTCAATTCACCAAGGGAGGGGCGAAATCAAAGTTATTTTGGTCTGAATCCCAATAGAAATTTTCCATCGAGCTGAAGCATCGAATCTGCTCTGCACCTGTGCTCACATTACCATACCTACAACAACCATTTAAGATCGAGATAGATGCCTCTGAATATACTATTGGTGCATTTATTACTCAGTGAGGGAATCCAATGGCATATCACAGTGAGACACTTTGAGAAAAAATCTGGAAGTATCCCACCTATGACAAAGAGATCATATTAGGGGAGTTTTGAGGTCTAAAATGGGCCTCCTATGGAAATAATAAAATAATAGCTAAACCAATAAAATAATATTTATGAATTTGCAATTCACTTTTTGCACTACGATCCATGTAACCATAGCTAAATTCAATTCAAAAGTTGTACCAAAATAAAATTAATAAAAAATTTGTATTGATGTGACTATAAATAAGAATGAGTTTTTCAAGAAAAATTCATTATCATTGAACAACTAATGCATTTGTCCTTTGTACTTAAATAATTTAAAATAAAATAAAAATATAAATATGTAAATTCTTAATTATATTATATGCTATTAATTAAAATTTATATTATGTAAATTGTATAATAACATGTAATTAATATACTATATAAAAATAATATAATATAATAAATGTATATGGATATGCATTGTTTTTTTCAATAAATATGAAATGACAATAATATTATTTTATTCAAAAAGTGTGAAATGACATTTATTATGAGTACTTTACTTTATGACTTTAAAAGTACTTAGAGCACTACCCTGGTTAACCATGAGTTTTTATCCACCATTGAGAATGTGACAAGTAAGTAACTTCAACTCAAGCAATGCCACCTCAACCATTAGGGATGATGTCATCCCCTAAAATGTGATTGGTTATCATAAAGTGAATTTTGATTGTACATTTTCCTTTGGAGGCCCATTTTAGACCTCAAAATTCCCCTGTACAGGCCTACCGATAATGGAAGCATTACATCCTAGGGAAGTGTTGTGTAGATTAATTCGTCTTGCAGACAAGACTGATCTCTCTAGTACTAAAAGTAACTAGCAACAAACAGCCAATTATACTAATCTCTCTCTAAGCATACAAGATTCATAAAAATGCTATATAGGTGTAAGGCCTACCTTATGTCCAGCGCTTGCTTGATCTCGTTGAAGTCCTTCCCGTGCACTTGAAAGAACGTTCCTCGTGAATCTGCAGTCACAAACAAGCAAAAAGATTACACATCACCTGTATAGACATTATTATAAACCATACTCATCATAATGATCAAGGAATTTATGAAATAAACCATAAATAGACAGTTTAATGAGAGAAATGAGTATATTTGTATTAACTTCAAATAAAGAAAACCTTTACAACCCGTGCCTTGATGTCGTGCAGGTCCTCCCGGGGTCCGAAGCAGGAATCTCTTCTAA
Source organism: Pinus albicaulis (assembly GCA_034641835.2). Taxonomy (NCBI): domain Eukaryota; kingdom Viridiplantae; phylum Streptophyta; class Pinopsida; order Pinales; family Pinaceae; genus Pinus; species Pinus albicaulis. Next base: position 492,942,064 of record CM076581.1, on the reverse strand, counting down.
TTTGACAAGCATTGCACTCTTTGAACCAAGACAGATAGAGATGAGTGATTTAACCTCACAGAAAGTCTTAGTTAACTGAGTCTGAATCTCAACAGCATTTAACTTCAAATATCTTAAGCTTGAACTCCCTTTGAGGCTACCCGAGGCCTCTTTTTATAGTGGAAAAGAGGAGGTTTCTTGTTCCAAATATGAAGGGATAGAATCCTCCTTCAAAGGGATTAGCTCCTTACATCAAGGGGTTAGCTCCATCAAGTGAGGGATGCATGAACCTTCTCAAAGCATATCCATTCCTGAAAATTCCCATCTAGAATCTTCTAGAATTCATCTGAAATTCACTTTTTATCTTTACTTTCTCGCCTTTTTATGTTTTACAGAGGTCCGCACCCATAACACAAAGAACGTGCGGTATGGTTCCGCAGGCAGGCTGAACTTTAGGTGCGGGACCGCATGAAATGAACAGAGAAAGTGCGATACCAATGTTTAGGGGATTTTTAGGGATTTTTCTCTAATTTTGAAAGCTTGATATGAGGAGCTGATATGTTAGACTTGCAAAAGGAGGAAGTATGAGTAATAATGAGCTCATACTCATAGTAAAATGTCAGGATGACAGATTTTAGTGTAACAAATTGCCCCCTAAAGTACAAAGTCTGGAATAGATGAAGCTGAAGTCTGTCATATATGAAGAGTGCAGTACTTTATCATTTCAAAGATCATCCTGTGGACACCCCAGTCGGAACCTGTAAAAAACATTCAATGCAAAATATATACATATATATGTGATCATTGAGGTAGGCATTCCCATACTCAGATTAAAACTAACTAGAAACTAACTCAAATCGTTCTGATACAGGAATGATTTTGAATACATCATAGTACAGATATATGTAGACACAGTATGGACGTAGCCATATGTTTATAAATAGTCTACTGTATAGATGATAAAAAAATTCCTCGCAGCATGGATGGTGGAAACTAGATCCAGGGTCTTGATTTCCGCATCTCGAACTAGTACGATTCTATCCATGTGAATAAATGTGTTGAAGTCGAACATGGTAGAAACCACTTGATTACCAGTCAATGATGTGAACTGTTAACAAGTGTGAGAGAAATCACTAGTAATGTCAATGGCTCTCAAAGTACCTAGTACAATCCATGAAATGTGAATGAATGAGCTAAAGTCGAACATGTCACAAAATCATTCGATCGAAGGTCGATGATGCAACCTGTTGTCAAAGGTGAGAAACCTGCCATTGAGGCATGCAGATTTCAAGGTACTGACGATTTCTGGATCAACTTCCTAGATAATGTGCTGATGTCGATAAAAAGTGATCTATCATAGGCAAGCCTACAACACGAAATCATAGATCAAGTTTTGAAAATATATTGGCAAGGACTGACTCAGGGATGGTTAATAATGGATGACAGATATTTTGCAGATGAATGGTTTATTTGAACTGTTCTCTTGAACACATAACGACACTGCAGATGGCTTGGTAACAATTGACCCAAAGCTAATACCCAGAAACCGGCTGAAGACTTTCAATGTGGTTTGATTAACTGTTAGGCAACGGATTTCCCAACCCAGGTGAATGAAAGTGTCATGTTCAAGTGTTGGTTGACTGAATTTTCGAAAAATTTAAAATATAACAAACACGCCCATTTTTCTCTCTTTTTCCCCCACCATTTCTAGCAAGTACCTCTTTATTTTTGACAAGCTTGAGGAGGATAACATTTGCTTGATTATAAGTTCATCCTTCGGATGAGTCCAACTTAGTTTGATATTCGAACCCTAAGAAGGAGTGGTTCGTTCCTGTTAAAAATTAAACAGGTCCTTTACTGTTAAGTTTTAATGAGTCCAGTATAGGAGAAACTCGGTGTTTTTCAGTTTTAGGGAGTTAGAAGAAAAACTTAAGAAAACTCCGTGGGTGTAATTTTTCGTAAATTTAGTCTCTCGAGCCCGAAAAAGGATAAAATAATGCAGGAGAGAACTCTATTGACCGTAATTAGTCAACGTATACCTTTTTCGTAAATAGTCCATTTCAGTCCGTAAAAGGGGTAAGCTTATACTGAAGGGACGATCATTCATTTACTTTAATGAGTTCGAATAATCAAGTACTCGACAATCTTTTCATATTTAGAGAGTCTGAAAAGGGCTTAAAAGAGGACTCCAAGGTTTCGCTTTTTCGTAAAATTTTTGAAAGAGTCCGAAAAAGTGATAAAAGTATGCTCTTTGTTGAAAAACGATCAGTTCACCTGAAAAATCCAATTTCTGCACAAAAATTTGAAACATTACACATACCTGTTTAAGATAAGTAAAAATGCTTTCAAAAATACCCTTTTTAAAGTGAAAAATAAACAAATTAAAAATTTATACATTCGAAAAAACTTATAAAAAGGACTTTTTCAACTTCATTTTTACCGTTCAGTTTCAAAGTGAAAAGTAAAAAGCTTTTGGGTAAGAAAGTTCCTGTGAAGATTCTGGAAAATCCGTCCGTTGGAATCGAGAACCGTTAGTCCCAGGTAATCCACAACCTCTCAATCTTGTTTTTCATCCGTTTCAAATTTGTTTTTAGGCTTTAGTTTGCATTTTTGGGGCAAAAAATGGTTTAAAAGTTCGCCCGCGGGGTCCGCAGGTGGGATACACGCTACCTGCGGACCCCGACTTTTTCCTATAAGGAAAAAGTCGTGGGTTCCGCACCTGACACACATTACGCGTGCGGATCTACGCACTGTGTATAAAGCGTAGGTGCGGTACCCGCGCAGTTGATTTTAAAACATTCATTTCTCATTTGTTTGCCAAAAATTTTCAAATAAGACTATTCTAACTTGCCTTTTTATGTATTGTAGGATTGACAAGATGCTGATCTGGCGAGAACGTGAGCACAAGGAAGTGGATGAAGCCGTAATACTTCATTTTCCCACACAACAGGCATTAAAAGCATGTGGCTTGTACAAATTTTGGGCCATCTCAGGCACGAGGGCACAAGTGGAACTCTTGACATGGTTGGTGAACAGATGGAATGTGCAGGACCAGTGCTTCTTCATTGGTGGCCATCGGCTCGAAATTGAGCTGGAGGATATATATTTCTTGACTGGTTTGTCCAAGAGGGGCGAACAAGTTTCTTTGTTTGGGACTAGGCCAGGTGGCCAGTCTGTCGCTAGTCTCCAACTAGAATTCTGCAATGACCAGGCAAATCCTCGGGACAATCGGATTGACATAAAACACATCATCCGTCCTGAATTGAAAGTTATTGCTTTTACTGTTACCAAACTGTGTGGGAGTGTTGCGCTTCATGTAGCTACTGGTTCCCAAATGCGTATTACCGTGGACTGTTTTCGCGGCACCATCTTTCACTGGTGTGAAGCTGTGTTGGCTAATGTAAAAGGCCAACTAACCAGAGCAAAAAATGGGAAACTGAATAACTTTGGATACGGATCCATTGTTGTTTCTTTTGCTCTAGAGAGGATCCCCATGTTAGCTCCACAGAGTATTGCTGTTGATGCCGGTCGACTTCGAGAACCGAGAATGGTTCATTGGTCTGCGTTGATGGCTCATCATGCTATTGAGGGTACTGAGATTGTCCGATTTCCTCCTTCATATTTTCATTGGCTAGATCGCCAAATTTTTGTGATAGAGGATTTTCCATATGCCGGGATAGATTTCCGCGGCGACCGAGAGATGGTTCTCCCAGCAAGGGAACAGTGGGATGAGTTAGGTATAATCATTTTTCAACGTTTGCTAAATTCTAATTTTTTTTTAATTTTTTATCGTCTTTGAAAACTAATAACCAAATTTTTTTTGAAAACAGATGTGGGTCCACAAAGACCAGCCCATCTCCAACCTTACGAGAGAAGACAACCAGTTGCGGCCGCACCAGCCCCAGCAGGCCAATCAGTGGAGATTTTGACTGATTTAGAGCATCATTTAGAGCGTTTGACTCTAGATATTCCAGAGACGAGCATAGATGACATTCCTCTCAGGTTGCAGAGATATGTGATTGGAGTTCCAGGACCTTTTAGGAGGTTCCTATGCAGGGTAGCCCGGGCAGTGGTTTCTTATCGTGATCACCATCAGTGATGGGATGATCGTGTAGACTCATATTTTGACTTTTGAGTTATCATTTTTTGCCTATCATAAGGTGTTTCCAACCTATGATCGAAGACGATGTATATTTTTTGAAAACACTCCTATACTATGATATATCACTATTTACCGGCTATCTGTGTACATATGTGAATGTTGTTTGTTTTACTGCTTTTGATTATTGCAAATGTCTATTTATCATACTAGAAGAAATTGAATCTGCTAATGTATTTAAATGTCTTGGAATATGCTGATATTCAATGTAATCAAATTCACGTTCCAAGAGACGAACTCTCAAAAACAACCGTAATAATACTGGATTTCTAATGGTATAAACTCTGTTAAGTTGTAATACAACAAGTTCAGAATCCAACCTAACAATCAAACTCCGAATTCCAAATGATATGGATTCAGACAATAACTCAATCACTGCACTATACTCGGCAATGTTATTTGTTGTTTGACCAAGGCTTACCCCATGAATGGATACTAACTTGTCAGAGGGTGAATAGATAACCCAAGCTATGGAAGAAATGTTCCGTGTACTACGACAAGCACCATCAGCAAAACCAATGTAGGTTTGAAGAGACGTCGACATCTGCAATATCAAGAGTAAAACTCAGATAAGCAGGAATAGTGACAAAAACACACTCTCTAAACTAGGCACACTTTTCTAATCTAAAACACACTAGCAGTAAAAAAATCTAAACTAACAAAAATATCCACACCTCATTTAAGCATAATATCACTTTAGATAGAGCCCATTTCTGGGTTTATCCAAAGGAACACCATCAAAATCTATCAACTCATAGGCCCCTTTTGCTAACTTTCATTTAACAATGTAAGGACCATGCCACATAGGCACGAATTTTCCAGCTCCTAGCTTGTCGTTAGCTTGATCATAAAGTAAAACTAGGTCTCCTTCTGAAAAATTTCGAGGGGTCACACTTCTATCATACTGAGCTTTTATCCTTTTAACATGAGCTTCGTTTGTTATTGCAGCATTTCGTCAATTCTCATATAATTGGGCTAAGTACAAGAAACGTTTCTCCTCTTCAGACGTAGCTGGAAGTAATTCTACGGCTAATTTTAGTGACGGTATTTCGCATTCAATCGGCAACACAGCTTCCAAACCGTAAACCAGTTGAAAAGGAGTGAAACCCGTTGACGTTTTGACTGAGGTTCGATATGCCCAAAGCGCTGAAAATAACATGGAATGCCAATTCGTCTTATGAATACCAATGATTCGTTTGATCATGGTGACTAAAACTTTGTTAATGGCTTCAACCAGACCATTGGCTTGCGGATAATACGGAGTGGAACTATCGTGGCGCAGGCCAAGTTGGTCTGTCAGTTCAGTCATCATGACATTCCAAAAGTGACTTCCATGATCCGTAATAATAGCTTGGGGAACACCGAACCTAGCAATTATGTGATTAAATACGAATGTTGCAGCAGTCTTGCCGTCAGCTGAAAATGTAGGCATCGCCTCGGCCCATTTTGTAAAATAATCTATTGCTAAGATAATATAGGCATGCCCCCCGGCCGAGTGAGGGTTACATGTAATAAAATCGATACCCCATTTCGCGAAAGGACCAACAACAATTATAGGGTGAAGAGGAGCGGGTGGCGCGCGCATTTTTCGATAAAAAATTTGACAGTTGTGGTATTTCCGAACCGCATAAATACAATCTTTGAACAATGTTGGCCAGAAATACCCTGCACGCAATATCTTTTGGGCTGTGGCATACCCGGACATATGACCGCCACATGCTCTAGAATGGCAGTCATTTAACACCTTTTCAGCTTCTTCATGAGTTAGACAACGTCGGAAAACAGAATCCGCTCCACGACGATAAAGTGTATCACCAATGATATTATACTGTTGGGATTGGAAGTGTATTTTCCGTCGCTGAGTTCGTGAGATGTCAGGCCGAAAAGATTGGGTTTGGAGATAAACGATAATATCTCCATACCATGGATCAAGTGTACTGATGAGAAACAAAGATTCGTCCGCAATGGACTCTTCTGCCACTGTTTCAATATCAGTAGAGGGGAAATCGCACATCAATTCCGCAAATACCAAAGATTTCTTTACCTTGGATTTTTCAAATTCCAAGTCAAATTCCTGCAGGATAACTATCCATTTGGAATATTTGCCCCCTAGCAATTGTTTGGTCAAAATATACATCATAGGGTTGCAATCAGAAATTACCGTGGTTTTACGTAACAAGATGTAATGTCTAAAATGTTGGACAGCTTGAACAGCTGCCAAGGCCAATTTCTCCACATGTGTGTATTTGATTTCAGTCGGATTCAGATTTCGACTAAGATAATAAATCACATTTTCATTGTGAGATTCATCTTCCTGAACTAGTACCATCCCAATGGTGGAATGAGAAGCAGCGAGATACAAAATGTAATCTTGGTTGTAGTTGGGAGGATGCAATAACGGTGCATGGGTCAACGCGTGTTTAAGTGCATCAAAAGATCGATCAGCGATCTCGTCCCAAAAGAATGGAATGTTCTGTTTCAACAACCGGGTAAAACCCTTTGTAAGCTCGACATAGTTAGGAATAAACCTACGTAAAAAGTTTGCTTTCCCCTGCAAACTTTGGAGTTGGCGTAAAGTCGAAGGAGGGGGAAATTTAACAATGGCTTCGACCTTCGATGGATCGACGCGAATTCCTGCTTTCGAGACAACAAATCCCAGAAATCGACCCGATTCTACGCAGAAAACACATTTATGCGGATTCAGCCTTATTCGATAATGCCTACATCTCATAAAAATTTCTCGTAAATGAGTGGGATGGTCGGCCCTACGTAATGAATGAGCAGGTAAATCATCGAGATATGGCTGGAAAATGTGCTTAATGTCATGAAATGCATAAGACATAGCCCGTTGAAAAGTTTCTCCAGCGTTCTTTAGTCCAAAAGGTAGTTTACAATAAGCAAATGTTCCCCATGGACAAATAAAAGTTGTTTTGGGTTGATCTGCAGGGAGTATGTTTTTTTTATTGTAGCCGGAAAAGCCATCCATGAATGAAAACAATTCACTGCAAGCACAATCATCGATTATTTGATCGATATAGGGAGTTGGATAATTATCTTTTGGACACGCTCGATTAATATCCCTATAATCGATACATACTCTTATCGTTCCTTGTTTTTTAGTCACAGGAACAATATTCGATACCCAATCCGTTAAGGGAATTGGATAAATTAATCCTGCTCGAAGTAATTTTTCAACTTCTGCTTTTATAGCAGCAGCTTTTCTAGGATGAATTTGACGTAATCGTTGACGAACAGGTTTAGCATCCGGGTAAGTCTTAATTTCATGAACAACGATCGATGGATCAATTCATGGCATTTCTTCATAAGACCAGGCAAACACGTCACGAAATTCTTGAAATAGGGATTTATAAGTCTGAATTTCTTCATCTATACAACAAGCACCTATATGAATGTTTTCAATTATTCCTGGTTTTACTGAAATGTCAATTGGAACCATTTTAGATATATTTTCCAAATTTAACTCAGAATCAGGATTTTGCAATGGATTCTGAGGTTCCTTGGCATATTCAGCAGTAAAAATTGAAGCGAAATCATCTTCAAAATGATCTAATTCAGGTAAAAATGAAGACCGGTGATGTAAATCTTCCCATGGTAAATCATCAACAGACAAAAACTCACGAATTTGCTCATCTGTATGAACAAATTCAGGAAATGTCGTTGTAACTAAACTAGATATAGAAAGTGATTCCTCTTGGATCCCATTCATTGGATCAACTTTGGTTGAAAAGGGGTCGGAAAAAGACTGTACAGCCTGGTACGCAATTTCAAATGGACTCAAAGGCATCATGCCATCAAATGAATCTATCTCGGATTCGGAAGGTACGATCCAAGGATCATCAAACATAATAGTGTCTGATGAAATCATATGAATATTTGCAGTAGAAGGCGATACGTTAGGAGGAGGAAAGGAAAAAGTTCCTAGTAAACCAGAATCTTTAATCAAACCCACCCCAACATCCTTATAAGGGATAGCTGTTTTACCAACATGCTGGATTGTTTCTGTAGAGGCTGGGTCGGACGAGAAATAAGTTAACTGATCTATTGTCACGATCTTTCCTTGATATGGAAATTTTATGAGTCGAAAGACCGAAGAAACAACAACAGTCATAGCATAGGACCAACTACGACCCAGAAGAAGGTTGTAATCTAGAGGGGCATCAACCACTTCCACATTTAGATTAACAATTTTACCTTCAACCCCTATGGGTAAATCCTGCAAAATACCAAAAGGTTGAAAACCTCGACCATCAAAAGCCTTTAGAATTGTCGGGGATTGGTTAAGTGTAGGAGATCCAAGTGATTTCCAACACTGAATTGACATAATACATGTTGAAGCTCCCTCATCAATCACAGTCCGAAAAATAGGTCTGTTTTTGACTAACACTGGAATCTGGAAAGCCATTTGGTGAGGAAGACGTGGTGTACTATTTTCTAAATCGAAGATTATAAGGTTAGAATCCTGAACATCGACAGCTCCTATAGCAGACAATAATAATTTACGTTGTGCTGGACACGATTGCAGCACTTCTAAAGCCGACATTGCTGAAGGAGAAACGGCTAAGTCTTCAACAATGTTGTAATTATGAGCAGCTCTCGCATGTGGATTGAAAGCTGATTTACGAAGAACACCTTTAGCAGGCGGTTTGATTATTAAGTCTGGATTTTTTTTCTCGATCTGTAGCGGACCGGAAACAGGAGGAGGTGTATTTGATGTATTTGCATTAGAAGATTCTGCTTCTTTGCCATCAATAGGATTCTTAGAACCGTAATCTTGCGATCGTGTCGCAATCCTTACATGAGACATCATCATAATAGGCTCTTCTAAAGTAGTCGAGGAAGAACCAATCATATTACTATCTTGAATTGGAAAAGGATCATTCAAGACAGCAGGTTGTTGCGATCCTTTAACGAATTTCGTAACTTCGTCTCGATATGGACATTCTTTCGTGAAATGATCTTGTTCACAAATGAAACAAGGATAGCGAGGTTTACGTTTTTCGTCATTGGATTCATCTTTATCAGTTTTCTCTTTCGAATTCCTTTTGTTTTTGTTCGTCCCCTTCTTTTTACCACTGGATTTTGATTTTGTCGTAGATGTTTCAACGACATGAATGTCGGCAGAAACTTCGGGAGAAGATTCTCCTTTCGGGGAATCAGGTAAAGTTATAATTGGAGAAGAATTCTTTGAAGATTTCTTCTTGCTTTTAGAATTAACTGTACCAATCATACCGTCAGCGGCATGAGACCCTGAAGGAGCTGCAGCTATTTGACCTTGTTTTGGAAGATCGGGAATTTTCTCATGTAAAGTACCTGACTGTGTATATACGAGGTCAAGGTACTGAGCTTGGGCAATTACTTGCTCTTCAGTAACAACACCAGCCTTGGCTACATCTTCAGTGATCTTGGGTAACAATGATTTAACAAACCATTCTGCCAAAATTTGATCCGGAATATAAACTTTCACCAAACGCCTCCTACGTCGCCATTCATGAATATGATCAGAAATATACATCGACGTAGATTGTTTTAGCGAAGATAATAATTCCGTGCCATTGTCGTATCTGACAGGCAACTGAAAATGAGTCAAGAAAGCTGTTGCTAACTGACTGAAATTATGAAACGAGCCTCGTGGCAATTCAATGTACCATTTGGCTGCAAGACCTATAAGGGTTCTTTGGAAAAGACGTAAACGAATCGAATCATCAATGATTGAATTAGATGCACACCAAAGGTGATAAGTCATAACATGATTTGATGGATCCTCTCCTGACTTACCTTCGAATTTTGGTATATCACTGGGCAACTTATGAGGCATTGGCAGCCAGTTCTGATAATAAAAAATGGGATCATTTGTAAGGCGCGTCAAATCAGGTAAGTCCAAAGTTGCGATAAATGGTAATTGACGGTTAGGGTCGCGAAAACCTTGAGAAGCCAAAGCAGATCCAAGAGGCGGATACCCAGGATAACTAGGAATCGGATTTGCATTAGGTATTGTGTAACCTCCGGGAAAACCAGGATGAACCGGACCATACTGAGGTTGTTGATAAGTATAACCGGGGTACGGTTGATACTGATAGCTTGGATTCTATACATAGGGACCGAATTGTGGCTGTCCCTGGTACGGTTGATACGTAAATTGAGGTTGACTTGTAACAACTATACTTGTACCGGTTTTTCCTATAGGTATCTGAACCGAAGTCTGAACTGAAGGTCCTGACTGAGGTACAGAGACTTGATGGATTTGCACGGATACAGGGGTAGCCGAACTCGGGGCTATAGACACTCCAGAAACAGGTGTGACAGGTTGAACAGACGTTGCAGCAGTTGTAGCAGTTTGGGGCAGAGTCTGAGGTGTACTAGGCCCAGTCTGCTGAACTGAACTAGGTGCAGGAGTTTGAATAGCTGGCTGAACAGGTTGCTGGGTTGAACCAGAAACCAATGGCTGGCCAAGTTGATAAGGCAATTGCACATTAGGCTATAAAGGCTGTTGATATTGGGACGGATCCCACACCATTATTGCGGGGTATTGTCCCGTAGAAGGTTGAACATAAGGACCATAACCTGGTTGAACGTAGGGTTGATAATTAAAAGGTAAATTTCCGGCTCCTTGAACAGATGGTTGACTAGAAGGCTGTTGGTAACCTTGAATTGGGTACTGCCCTTGAGGTTGATAACCTTGAGGTGCGTACTGAAGCTGGGGTTGTTGAGGACCTTGAGGAGCATATTGAGTTTGGGGTTGTCCCTGAGGTATGTACTGTCCTGAAGGTTGATACCCTTGAGGTATGTATTGTCCTTGGGGTTGCCCCCCAAAATAATATGATTCCACAGTTTGTCCTGGGAAAAAGCTACCTTAAGGTTGTCCTCCAGGTGGTAACTGACTACCTGAAGGTTGCCCCCCAGGCGGTAACGGATTTCCTTGAGGTCGCCCCCCAGGCGGTAACTGAGTGCCTTGTGGTTGAGGATTGGGAACGTTACCAGACATCATAAAAATTTGCTCTGCATTCAACGTTTCAATTTTAAGACCATTAAGACCAGATGATAACACATTTTCAATGGGTTGAGGAGCTGCTCCCGAGAAAGTACCAGATATAGCTTGGTATCCCGAAGGAATAGAAGGACCACCGTGTAAGAATGATTCTAGAGTCTGGGAAAACATTGAAGACTCTCCTGCCATAATGGATGGCGGATGGTAACCTTTGGGTGTAGGATGAAATGGAACTCGAGGTGGATGAAAAGCAAGTCCCGGATTTTCTAAAAAATTTGTTAAGAATAGATACCAAGCATCAGTTCGAATAGGGCTGTAGAAAATAGATTCACGCTCCCTAAGATTTATAGATTGAGGGGAGTCGGGAAGAGATATGTCTTCGTCTGGATTAGTAAGTTCTTCAATAGAAATAAGTCCAGAGGGAAGATTGTCTGTAATAATATTTCTTACCCTAGGTGAACCTGGATCACTAGAATTTGGTGTAATAAATCCTGAGGATGTTTCTAACACAGAAGATTCAGTTTCAGGTTCAGAGATTTCAGGTTCGTCAGCTAATTCACCAGAAGGAGAAATATTTCCAGAAACTTCGGAAACTGAAATCGGTTCTTGAATATATTCTGTTGTAGATGTTTGATAAGCAGGATGAATTACAATAGATGATGTTCCAATTTCTGTTGATCTAATTCTACGGCTGCTATATGGTACCAGAGCACGTAGCCCTTCAAGGTGACTTGGTGAATATTCAGGGGGTTTCCCTTGTATTCTCCGGGATTGTCTCAGCAAGTCCGCCACGATTAAAGATTATCTAATCACACGCAAACAAAGAAAAATTTCAATGAAAACACCTAAAGTCTCTAAGAAACAAACAATTGAATCATTCGCTTAAAAATCTAAGAGTTAAAACCACACACAAACAGGTAACTTTCCGTACTAAAAACACTAGTTGGTGATGAAATCCAACTTAGTAGAATTTTAACACGAAAAGGGCGGTTGGAACAGTTACCCCGACAACCTGCTTAATGAAACAGACTGGCACAAGTTTCTTCACATAACCATCTCGAGTGAAGATAACCCCCCAGAGAGTCCAAGTGAGTCTAGTCGACGTCTGTTCCAGGTACAGTGGGATCTTCCCTCCACCGTCACCTTAGGAAAGAATCCTCAAGATTATGGCCTCTAAGGTTACCAACTGAAACAAATATACCTGGGGGAACAGTCTACGATCCGACACACACGCAAGGGCAGAGTAACAAAGCTCAATCCCCTTGAAGGCTCCTTGAATATAATCCAAGGTTTACCGACAAGTGACCCCTGGCTCCTCGACAATGGTCTATACGAGGTTTACCGTTTTTAATACGTGTATATCTTCTATCGTTCCCAATGAGGAAGGATTGATTACCTCACTAGTTCAGATATGATCTCGTGCTTAACTCCTTTAAGAGGAGCTTCCCAGAGCATACATGCAACAACTGGAATTCTTCCTACCGCAAGATTTGTCTACTTGTTTGTTTTAGCTATCTTGAAGAGTTAATTACTCCCTACTCCAAGATACTAGCCTAAGCTATGTTGGTGATAAGAGCCCTAGAAATAAAAAGATTACTAGATGAATTTTAATTAAGCGTTACTTTTATGAGCTGTTTCTTAAGTCAATGGGTGCGGAAATGAAACTTTGGATGATGTGAAGACTCGACTTCCAAAAAACACTAAAATGCACCTAGAATGATAATCAATTCTTTTTCTTTCAATGAACTTTCTATCTAAAGAAAGAGTTGGAGAATGCAATCCTTTTAATTCCTTCTTTAAACATGAAAAATAATTGAAAGAAACTACTTTGTCTTTTCAATAATGAGATAAATGATCAAAGCTCATAAGAAAAATCCTTTTCCTTTCCAAACTAGAAGCTACAAAACAATTTTCCTCCGAAAGAAAGCTACAAAAATTAAAACTACTCAAAACTACAAAATCTAATCTTGAGATCTAAAATCTAAATTGAGTAAAAGCTTTAAGATTTTTTGAAGAATGTTTTCCTTAGTTGTTCAACAAACTAAGAGTCTATTTGTTTAGAATAACAAACAGATCAAAAACACTCAAAATATGTTTTTTTTATAAAAATGAAATTCAAAACTTTCAACCAAGTTTTTTCGAAGATTCGCAAAGAAACAAAAAGGCTCAATTTCTCAATAAAGGATGTTTTCACAATCAGGTCGGATTCAAAAAGACAAAAAGAGATCAATGTAATCTTAGATACTTCAAACTGTCAAAGCTTCGAATCACTACAAAGACCAAGCGGAAAAACAATCCAAACTGCAAAATCTTCTAGAAAATCATCAAAACATCAACACTGTTGGAGTTCATTCACAAAAAATTCTTGACAGAAACAATAATCAGTCTGGGCAGACACCAAAAGGCTAAATCCAAATAAAAATAAACTAGAGAAAGAAAACTAGAGATTTTCTAAAATTTTACAGGGTCCGCAGGCAACCAGTATTGACAGGTGCGGTCCCGCACTGTATTCTTTACAGAAAGTGCGAACCTGCCCGCACTGTCAAAGTAACCCAGAGTGCGGTCCTAGGAAAAATTATAGAAAAACTTAAAATATTTCTAAATTTTCAAAAACAGGGAAAATCTAAATTACCCAGACAGATATGTATCAATCAAAAACTAGGAAAAAATGTTTCCTCAAATCAAAAATAAAAGAGAACCAAAAACAACAAGTTCTTTCCCCAGCGGAGTCGCCATTTTGTTGTGTAGATTAATCCGTCTTGCGGACAAGACCGATCTCTCTAGTACTAAAAGTAACTAGCAACAAACAGCCAATTATACTAATCTCTCTCTAAGCATACAAGATTCATAAAAATTCTATATAGGTGTAAGGCCTACCTTATGTCCAGCGCTTGCTTGATCTCGTTGAAGTCCTTCCCGTGCACTTGAAAGAACGTTCCTCATGAATCTGCAGTCACAAACAAGCAAAAATATTACACAGCACCTGTATAGACATTATTATAAACCATACTCATCATAATGATCAAGGAATTTATGAAATAAACCATGAATAGACAGTTTAATGAGAGAAATGAGTATATTTGTATTAACTTCAAATAAAAGAAAACCTTTACAACCTGTGCCTTGATGTCGTGCAGGTCCTCCCGGGGTCCGAAGCAGGGATCTCTTCTAATTTGACAAGAATTTCACTCTTTGAACCAAGACCAATAGAGGTGAGTGATTTAACCTCACAGAAAGTCTTAGTTAACTGAGTCTGAATCTCAACAGCATTTAACCTCAAATATCTTAAAGCTTGAACTCCCTTTGAGGCTACCCAAGGCCTCTTTTTATAGTGGAAAAGAGGAGGTTTTCTGTTCCAAATATGAAGGGATGTAATCCTCCTTCAAAGGGATTAGCTCCTTACATCAAGGGGTTAGCTCCATCAAGTGAGGGATGCATGAACCTTATCAAAGCGTATCCATTCCCGAAAATTCCCATCTAGAATCTTCTAGAATTCATCTGAAATCAACTTTTTATCTTTACTTTCTCGCCTTTTGAGTTTTACAGAGGTCCGCACCCATAACACAAAGAACGTGCGGTATGGTTCCGCAGGCAAGCTGAACTTTAGGTGCGGGACCATAGGTAATGAATAGAGAAAGTGCGATACCAATGTTTAGGGGATTTTTAGGAATTTCTCTTTGATTTTGAAAGCTTGACATGAGGAACTGATATGTTAGACTTGTAAAGGGAGGAAGTATGAGTAATAATGAACTCATAGTCATAGCAAAATGTCAGGATGAAAGTTTTTAGTGTAACAGGAAGGAAATAGTCATCCACATAGACCAATGACCCCTGTAGTTCATACCGACACAAGGGAAGTTGTAGAAAAATCACAATAAAAAATGGTCCACATACATGCAATAGTTCCATCTGAACATTAAGTACAAGAAGGGTAGCATCAACAATGTTGTATACTGCCTCAGCCGATTACCGGTCATGGCGCTGACCACTGTGCTCGACTCTTGCGGGCACGAGATTTTGAGGTGGACGACTCTTTACAAGAGTGATTCAGAATTTTGCAACACATATCAGACGCTCCTGGAAGGCAATCAAGTTCCAAATTCTCACCTCTAGGATGCACTTTTATGCCACCTAGGACACCTTTGTGTTCCTTCAAGCGATCGTGCCAAGATTATTTGGGAAGTGCACTAGAGCTGAGTCACTGGACATTTCGGGGTATAGAAAATAGTGGCAGTACTGCATAAGTATTTTTATTGGCCAAAACTTCGATAAGGTGTTGGGAAGTACATTAGATCTTGCACTGCCTGCACCATTTCCAAACCGACCATCAAGAACCAAGGTCTATATACTCCTCTGTCTACTCCTAGTCGACCTTGGGAATCCATATCCATGGATTACATGTCGGACCTTCCTTATACTAAGCATGGAAATGACTATTTTTCCGTGGTCGTTGAAAGATTCTTTAAGATGACCATTCTGGCGGCTTGCAAGAAGAGTATCACAGTAGAAGCCACTGCTAAACTCTTCTTTGAACGAGTGTGGGTGCACTTTGGGATCAAAGAGTCCATTATCTCAAATTGGTACAACAGGTTCCTAAGTACATTTTGGTCAAGTCTCTGGTCCATGATAGATACCAAGATCACTAAGTCCACGACTTTCTACTCCCAAACTAATGACCAAACAAAGGTCATCAATAGGATGTTTTTTCACATTCTATGCATGTACAACTCAAAGCATCCTCGTACATGTGATGAAACCCTTCCCTATGTCCAACACAACTACAACTGAGCTCTCCATAGCTCAAATGGCCATAGACCCTTTCAGGTGGGATTGGGATTCCAACCACTATTCCCCATTGATGTGGTCATACCATTTGCAACTACTCAAGAATATTCGACTCATGTCCAATCCGATGCTGATAGGGAAAACAACTTCATTGAGCATGTTGTCACTCCATAATTTCTAATATTGGTAAGAACAAATGGCATAGGACAACATCAAACCATTTTGGAGTCCAAGACCTGGCCTTCCTAGACTCAGAGAGGGCTCTCTCCATTTTTATGATTTAACTTGATAATTATAAATGTTGATATTAGGCTAGTTATATAAATGAGGGTTGTTTGTTTGATTGATTGGGTGGTTGGACAGACAAAGTTGTAAAACTTAATCCATTGGGATATGGAGTCATAAAAGGCAGAATTGTGCATCAACTTTTCAAGGGCATTCACAGGGCAAGCTTACTATGTATACTGGATCTTACAGGCAGTGTGAATATGAGATGGGAGAAGGAAATTAGGGTTCAAATTAAATGCAGAGCAGACCATCTCTGAATTCTGCATTCAGGTCTCAGAGGAAAACATTAAGATAACAAACACAGTCAGAATTAATGTGCTCTTTTAGCAAATAATAATTTGAATTTTCTATTTTAAAATCAGATAAATTGATGCACAACATGAAAATATAGAAGAAAGAATTAATATAGAGGAAAAACATCACCAATAACATAGCTCAAGAATCCTGTGAACGATCTCTTATTATTGATGCTCAGCTCAAACAATTATGAAGTTCCAATACTTCTTACAATGCAAGCTTCAACAGGGTCCAATTTTCCAACCTCCAACTTATGATACTGCTAAGGCATGCAATATTTATCTAAAGGCTAATTCAGTTGCTCTATCTTATTCAACAACCTTTCATTGATTACAATTTAACAGAAAATGGACAAGTGTGGTCATGCAAGGCCTGATCAGAAATATCTGACAAAGACACCGCCTTTAGAATTAATTTTTGGCAAATCTTCGTAGATACAAACGCTTCAATGGCTTCTCAGAAGATCAAAAAATAAGCTTGGAGGTGACTGTGATGGTTTCAAAGAGGCAACCAATGGACGATCTGACATCTGGCTCTGTTTCGCAGAAACAGGCGTTAGGTAATAAAAAATATGCAGTGCTAGACACTTTTAATTATTGCAGGTGATTATGCTAATGTGTCCTGTGTGAACTCATTTTTCTCAACTCGACCTCGGTGTCTTTTTGATACCCTAGCCTTTCGTCTTGTTTTAACCTTTTTTCTAAGCAAAACAATGAAAAAACTCAACATACCGGACCTGAAAACCTTTAAATTTTACTCCTGAACTTTATCGCATCTGTGGCAACATCACATTTCATAAATTTTAGAGTTTAAATTATAAGAGATGGCTTCGGCGATGCGATGCTAAGTACAGGGTCAACGTGGCAAGCCAGGTGGGACCGGACTGCAACCCGCAGATCACAAATTTTTAACATTTGGCAGCGAAGGTAAAATCTGAGGGATGCGAAGAGCAATGTGCGCCGATTGGAGGATTATATGGAAAGATGGAGCCCACTGCATCAACGAAGTTATGAAACGACAAATGTTTTCTACGGTAAGGAAAAGTTTATGAAGTTTCATGATATATCAATGTATTTCAAACGGCTGTGGAGTGGGGGGAAGAGCTTCTGTGGTTGGGCCCGACCGCATCACAAGTTAAAAGAAATACCTTGCAGGCACTGTGCGATAGATGGCAGGGGGAAACGGTTATGTGTCAAGGGGACTGGCCCACTTTAATCGTAATCAGGGAGATGGGAAACATAGTTAAAACAATGTTACAATGGTGAAATAAAAGTTAAAGTAGCAATATAAAGCGGAAAAGGAAAAAAAGGTAAGGTCTAACATTTTTAAAGGAAATGAGAAGAAAAAGGATTGTAATGCGGGTGAATGGGTCCCACTTCATCACATATCACCTTTGGAACGTTATATCATGAACTTAAAACCCAAGGTTGGTTTTCGAAGTGGTCCTAAGGTGATAAGCAGTAATAGAGAAGTGGGTGCGAAATTGCAGAAGGGCGACACGTAGCGGGGATGGTGGTAAGGAATACCACTCATTTCGGACCCCCCCCCCCCGCCCATGGTTAAAGTTTGGACATTGCAGGGAGTGAGAAATGAAACAAGGACCATCAGATGATGAGGGGGTGAATGGAGATGGAGGAAAGGTGGAGGACGATGACGTGATCAGTTTCATTTCTTTGTTATTCGTAGGAGACTCATTCATGACTTGACCCGCTTAAGGTGCATGACTCGACCCAAACACGTTCAAGGCTCTGACTTTGCTTTTTTTTTTCTGCCTTAACTTCTTTCTTGGCTACCTTTTTCTTTGCTAATGGTCTAATGCTGCTCCTTGCCTCTCTACCGCTTTCTTTGATTCTTTCTTTGGAAAGGATTGGGAATATTGATATCCATGTAAAGTATGAAAAATTTTCAAAGAGAAAATAATCAGTCACCTTGTGATACTGTAAATTATAGGACTCAAAAAATGGCTCTAGCTGGGGATGGCACTTCTGTTTAGGGAAGCTTCAAGAACACCACAGACTAGTGCCCTAATCCATTGGTTTGATCCCACAACTTTTATCTTGATCTGTCAGGCAACTTAATGACTGGAAACTAGCTTACTGTTCCTCCTGACTTTGACTGATAAAAATAGACCACATGCTTGGCAAGCCAACTTTTTAGCATACTGAAATCTGAAATGAAACTTACAATTGAACCTATCCACTGCAATCCATCAAGCTGAACATACTACCGCACCTTGAAAACTTGAATGGTAAAACCAGAACTAAGCTAAAACTAAAGTCTAAAACATACTGATCTAAAAATGAAAAGCAGTCTAAAACTAAAACTGGAAAAATGCTCAAAATATTGAGCTTATTTGCACACCTACCTACCTTAATCTGCTGAAATGGTTTCCCTTCTAAAAAATACAATAATGCTAGTGTAGCTAGTCAAGAAATTGTTCTAAAATATTTGTTCTTTCATTTCTCTTCACCATGTTCAGCAAAAAACGTGATAATAGGATTTGATAGAAATTCATGACATGATCTAATTTACATGGATCTTGGTATATTTGAAAACAATTGTCATGCTGAAAATATGTGCAGGCTTTGTAAAGAACAATTCCTCCATATAGACAGCCATTGGATCAAGATACTCTTGATTTATTTCTTGGTATTCTGACTCAACCCACTCAGCTTCATATCCTGGTATGACAGATGTGCTCTCCAGGTCTTCAATCAACTCAGAACATGTTTGCATGCTACCTGATGAGTGTTGTGCCACTACTTCTACTAAATCAGACAATGGTGAAGACTGTCTGATCATATCCATACCATATCAGCTTTTGAGAGAATTATGAACACGGGAAGATTGAGTTTGAATGCAGAAACCATCCAACACGTCTGATATTGGGTCATGTGGTGCTTTAGATGGTAGTGTTGGTTCTTTTGAGACCTCATGTTTTCTCTTATGACTATTAGATAGAATGTGATCCCAATTCCATTTTATAATGTGCAATGAATTAAAGCACAAAGGTAGAGAGTCAAACTATATCAATCCATAATCTGTTTCAGACTCTATGATTTCATTTTCTACTTGACATTCAAAAGAACTCAAGGGATGAACCCCTGGATCTAAAACAGATATTTTATCATCCCTGATTTCCTCATCTGATTGGTGAGAGAGTTCTCTTCTCCTGTGATTATCAACTAGAATGTGATCCAGATTCCCTTTCACAATCTGAAATGCATCAAAGCATAAGGGAAAAGAATAATTCTGGATCAATTAATCATCTATTTCAGATTATATGATTTCAAGATGACTCAGGGGGAGAACTTCTCAATCTGAAAAAGTTTTTGTATCATCCCTCTCCTCCTTGAATGATTCATTAGAGAATTCCTCCTCCTTCCTATTTGCAACATGCTTGTAATGCTCTCTTAAGAGTGAGGAAAAAGATAGAGGAAGGTATTTCGTACTTACTTGAAAACCTCCTTCATTTTCCTCTTTGCAACCTTGCTCAGTATGCAGAGTTTGATTGTCATCTTTGCATGGTGGTGACTAGACCTCATCTTCCCATGGAGACAATTATGGTTGCTCTGTACAGTCAGCCTCCATCTCAACCTTATAGTCTTCCTCTTGATAATCATATTCGAGATGGCTACCTCTATATGCAAGGTCAACTATCATGTACATTGTTGTTGGGGATTTCCCTGCCTCCTTCTGATTTTCGACTTCATATTCGGCTCTGTTGTGGATAGAGTACATGAAACAATCATTGTTTGTTTTAGGGTGTCCAGGATGGGCTGAAAACTGCTTGGGTACATTGATGTTAGTATTTTCTGGAACTAATGGAACATGAGGTATCTGAACAACAAGTTCCTCTTTCCTGCTAATCATATGCATCATTTAATTGACTATGTTTTCCAACATATCTAGTTTTATCTCTGAAGATATCAATTTCTCTTTTTCTATTTTTTCCTCCTTTATTGCTTTTAATTTTGCCTCCCTATTCAGCAGGTTGGCTTCCACATCAACTACCACATTTTTCATTTCTTCTAGGGTTGCAGGGTCCCTTTCTCTAAACTGGACGGCCATCTCTAGATCAAAGGCATCTGGGTAGTGCAAGAGAGCCCATCCTCAGGGGGAATATATCTTAGTAGGTATTGAGTGGTATACCTTCTTAAACCTGGCTGAAAAATGTTGTATTGTCTCCCTTGGTTGTCTTTGTTCTAGGCAGTGCAGCAGGAGGATTATAACCATGTGGGAATCTAGTAGGGACAGGGGATAAAGCATGAGGCTTATGTTCCACTCGGTTTTCCTCAAGTGCATCCGGGATGTGCACAGGTGCATAAGTATGTACATGGTCTACAATTTGGGGCTCGGATTTTTGAGGCTCATCAATCTGCCAATGATCAAAGTAAAACTCAGAAATGTACTCTTGATCAGGCTTAAAGTAGGATAGAACATAGTTACAGATAAAAAAAAACGATCTCTTGAATCCAATTTGGGCTTGGATACCTTCTCTTTTTAGGCCGACTGGTCATGTTTCAAGTCCTTCCCCTAGTGGAGTCTTTGAATGAAACTGGTCTGAATTGGAGTCGCTAGGTGGATGATTTCAACTTTGTTGTCACGGTTTGTTGTCCACCATCAACAACCAGATACGAATCTTGGAAAATACTCAAATCATATAATATTTTGACTAGGGTTTCTGAGTTCTGATGAAATATTATGATTTTATAATAACTTAGTCCCCAATATGGTCGCCATTATGTTGTCACTCTATAATTTGTAAGATTGGCAAGAAAAAATGGCAGAGGACAACATCAAACCACTTTAGAGTCCAGGACCTAGCCTTCCTAGACTCACAGAGGGCCCTCTTTTTTTTTATGATTTAGCTTGATAATTATAAATGTTGATATTAGGCTAGTTATAGAAATGAGGTTTTTTTGTTTGATTGAATGGGTGGTTGTTGTAAAACTTAATCCATTGGGCTATGGAGTCATAAGAGGCAGAATTGTGCATCAAATTTTCAAGGGCATTCATGGGGCAAGCTTACTATGCAGACTGGATCTTACTAGCAGTGTGAATATGAGATGGGAGAAGGAGATTAGGGTTCAAATTAAATGCAGAGGAGGCCATCTCTGAATTCTGCATTCAGGTCTCAGAGGAAAACATTAACATAACAAACACGGAAAAAATTAAGGTGCTCTTCTAGAAAATCTTAATCTAAATTTTATGTTTTGAAATCAGATAAATTGATGCACAACATGAAAAGACAGAGGAAAAACATCACCATTAACATAGCTCAAGAATCCTGTGAACGATCTCTTATTATTGATGCCCAGCTCAAACAGTTACGAAGTTCCAATACTTCTTACAACGCAAGCTTCAACAGGGTCCAATTTTCCAACCTCCAACCTCAGATACTGCTAAGGCATGCAATATTTATCTAAAGGCTAAGTCAGTTGCTCTATCTTATTCGATAACATTTCATTGATTACAATTTAACATAAAATGGACAAGTGTGGCCATGCAAGGCCATATTAGAAATCTCTGACAAGGACACTACCTGTAGAATTAATTTTGGGCAACTCTTCGTAGATCCAAACACTTCAATGGCTCCTCGGAAGATCGAACAATAAGCTTGGAGGTGGCTGTGATGGTTCAAAGAGGCAACCAATGGAGGATCTGATATCTGGCTCTATTTCACAGAAAACAAGCGTTGGGTGATAAAAAATGTGCAGTGCTGGCCACGTTTCATTATTGCGGGTGGTTATGCTGATGTGTTTTGTGTGAACTTTTGCCCAACTCGACCTCGGTGTCTTTTTTCTACCCGAGCCTTTTGCCATGTTTTAACCCTTTTTGTAAGAAAAACAACGAAGAAACTTAACATACTGGACCTGAAAACCTTTAAATTTTACTCTTGAACTTTATCGCATCTGTGGCATCATCACATTTCAAAAATTTTAGTGTTTAAGTTATAAGAGATGGTTTCGACGATGCAATGCAAAGTACAGAGTCGACGTGGCAGGTCAGGTGGGACCATACTACAGCTCGCAGATTGCAAGTTTTAACATTTAGCAGCGAAGGTGAACTCTGAGGGATGCGAAGTGCGATGTGCATCGATTGGAGGATGATATGGCAAGATGGAGCCCACTGCATCGACGAAGTTATGAAACAGAAAATGTTTTCTACGGTAAGGAAAATTTTATGAACTTTCATGATATATCAATTTATTTCAAACGACTGCGGAGTGGGGGGCGGAGCTACTGTGGTGGGGCTCGACTGCATCATAAGTTAAAACAAATACCTTGCGGTCATTTTAACGGTAAGTGGTAATATTTGCAATGTGCGATGGATGGCGGGCGGAAAGGGTGACGTGTCAAGGGGACTGGCCCACTTTAATCGCAATCGAGGAGATGGGAAGCGGAGCTAAAACAATGGTACAACGGTGAAAGAAAAGGTAAAGTAGCAATATAAAGCGGAAAAGGCAAAAAAGTCAAGGTCTAACATTGTTAAAGGAAATGAGAAGGAAAAGGATTGTAATGTGGATGAATGGGTCCCACTCCATCATATATCACCTTTGGAACGTTATATCATGAACTTAAAACCCAAGGTTGGTTTTCAGAATGCGATGGATAAATTTTCACAAATTCTTCGATAGCTACCCACACTCGATGCATCTTCATTTGGCATTCACTCTAGAGGCGCCATACCTTTTAAGGTACACGTTAACTTTGGAATTCCCATATTTGAAGGCCAGATAAATGTGGATGTCATATATAAATGGTTAAATCTGTTGGAAGGATATTTTTCAGTTCATGACTTTTCCAACAGGGAAAATATTACTTTTTCACTTCTTAAGGTCGCCCCCCATGTCAAGGACTGGTGGGAAACCTATTGTGAGAAAAAAGACGAGGGAGCGCCCTCATTTTTCACAACCGCACCCAATTGGAATTCTTTCTGAGACAAAATAAAGGAACATTATTACCTTGTCGGTAGCTATGAAGACAAATAAACAAAGTAGACCACGCCGCGGTAGGGAAGGGACCAATATGTGTCAAAATTCACAAATGGTTTTCATTCCCTTCGCATGAAGCTGGGCATCAAGGATTCTGAGCAGCATTTGGTACTCAAGTACCACAGCTATCTACATAAGTACATCTAGGAAGAAATGGAGTTCTGGACATCTCCTCGCTCGGTGTCTCCTATCGATATGATGTCAAGATCGAGCAAAAGTTTAAACATAAGAAGTGGTACTTTGGATCTGTGAATTCGAAGTAAGGGAAAGGCACCCCAAAACCACATAACAAAGGGAAAATAGAAGGTGAGGTGACCCAATAAAATCCATCAAAGCCATATGAAAAGAAAAACACCATGAAGACAAAGAAGGACATTGGGAAAGTGGTGTGAGTTCCATAAGAGCTCCACTTATCAGACGAGTGAGTGCCGAGCGAAGCAGTCACTGGTGGCTGAGATGAAGGCTTCTGAATCAGATGCATGCTCTGGATTTGAGTCAAAAACCGACAAGGGGAATGAAAAAGGGAAGCATATTATTGATGCGGAGCCCAGTGCCACCATTTCCACCACCAATATCTAAAAAGATGAACCCAAAGATCTATAAGAGGGGGAGCGCCTCTTCCACTCACAGTTGTGGGTGAAGGGTTCTCCGCTACAGTTCATTGTCGATAGCAGGAGCAAAAATAACCTCATTTCAATAGATATTGTGAAGCAGTTAGGCCTACCAACCACAACACACCCACAATTGTACACCATTGGGTGGCTTCACCAAGGGCGAGATCTCCGTGTCAGCCAACAATGTCACCTTCCCTACAACATAGCACCCTTCACAGATGAGGTATTGTGTGATGTTACTCCTCTTAAATTTTGTGATGTATTATTAGGCCAACAATACTTTTGGAAGCGACATGTTGTGTATGAATCTAGGCCTCACACTGTTATTATTAATTTGGGCAATAAGTTGTACAGGATACCAGAGGTAGCACCTCCTACCGCCATCTCTTTGATCACTACAAATAAATGAAATAAAATCATCTCCTAGACCGGAAAATTATTTTCCTTATGATCCAACCTCAGGGCCAGAAGAATATTGTGGCCACGACCTCTAGACAGGGCTCCTCCGCATGATAGCAACAGATGGAAAACGTCGAGGAGGAGTACAAGGAAATTTTCACCTCTGCCATAGGGGTACCTCTACACTAGCAGGTCAAGCACTCCATCGATATGACCCTGGGTCGGTTATCACTAGGTATCAATCAAACCCTCCAATGTGTGGAATACTTCTTTCAAATCCAAGGAGGGTCCTTTTGAATGGTTGGTCATGCCTTTCAGGACAACGAATTCCCTCGCACCCACCATGAGGCTGATGGTCGACATTTTGCAACCTTTCAAAAACTCATTCATGGTGGTGTATTTGGATGACATCTTGATCTTCAGCCAAATTTGGGAAGTGCACATCCACCACATTCGACAGGTCCTCCAAACACTATGGAAACACAAGTTGTGTGCTAATTTGGAGAAATGCACTTTTTGCATGATCCAGGTTCAATATATAGAGTACATCATCGATGATCAGGGTGTGCATGTGGGTCGAACAAAGATATAGGCCATTTGGGATTAGCCAATCCCAAACACCCTAACAGAGCTTCGCAAATTTCTGGGTCTTGCCAACTTCTACCGCAAGTTCGTGTTGGGATTCTCTCATATCACTTTGCCTTTGAGTCAAGTCCCCAAGGGAGGGGTGAAAGAAAAGTTATTTTGGTATGAATCCGAACAGAATGCGTTTTTTTAGTTGAAACATCGGCTCTTCTCTGCACCATTGCTCACATTAACAGACCCACAACAACCATTTGAGATCGAGACAGATGCATTCGACTATGCCATTGGTGCAATTCTTACTCAGTGGGGGCATCTAGTGGCATATCACAGTGAGACACTTTCAGAAACAGTTCGAAAGTAACCCACCTATGACAAAGAGATGCATTCCATTGTACAGGCCTGCCGAAAATGGAAGAATTACATCTTGGATAAGGAAACGATCATCCACACAGACCACTGACCCCTTCCGTTCATATGGGCACAAGAGAAGTTGCAGAACGATCGCCATCATAAATGATCCACATACCTGCAATAGTTCCATCTGAACATTAAGTACAATAAGGGTAGCACCAAAAATGTTGCATACTACCTCAGTTGACCACCGGTCATGGCGTTGATCATTGTGCTCTACTCTTACGGGCACGAGACTTCGGGGTGGATGACTCTTTACAAGAGTTATCTAGAATTAGGAAACACATACTAGACGCTCCTGGAATGCAAGAAAGTTCAAAATAATCACCTCTAGGATGCACTGTTATGCCACCTCCAACACCTATGTGTTCCTTCAAGAAATCAAGCCAAGATGATCTTGGAAGCACACTACAACTAGGTCGCTAGACATTTCGGGGTAGAGAAAACAATTGCAGTACTATAGAAGTACTTTTATTGGCCGAACCTTCGACAAGATTTTGGGATGTACATCAGATCATGCACTTCCTTCGTCATTTTCAAAATGACCATCAATAATTAAGGCCTATATGCTCCTATTCCTACTCCTAGTCGACCTTGGGAATCCATATCCATGGATTACATGTCGGGCCTTCCTTCTACTAAGCATGACAATGACTGTGTTTTTGTTGTCATCGACAGATTCTCGAAGATGGCCATTCTAGTGCCCTGCAAGAAGAGTATCAAAACATAATGCACTACTAAAATATTTTTTGAATGAGTGTGGGTGCACTTTGGTATCCCACAGTTCATTATCTCAGATTGAGACAACAGGTTCCTAAGTACATTTTGGTCAAGCCTTTGGTCGATGTTGGATACCAAGCTCACTAAGTCCAAAACTTTCCACCCCCAAACTGATGGCCAAACATAGGTCGTCAACATGATGATTGTTCACATTCTGTGCATGCACAAATCGAAGCATCCTCGTACATAGTATGAAATCCTTCCCCGTGTCCATAACAACTACAACCAAGCTCTCCATAGCTCAACTGGCCACAACCCCTTTCAGGTAGGACTGCGATTCCAGCCACTATGCCCCATTGATGTGGCCATACCATTTGTAGATACTCAGGAAGATTCATCTCATGTCTAATCTGAGGCTGACAAAGAAAACAACTTCATTAAGTACATTCATCATGTCCACCAATAGGTCCATGACATATTGGACAGAGCTAATGCTAAGTACATGCAGCAACATGATCAACATCGGGTTCCACACAAGTTCCAGGTGGGCGACAAAGTTTGGCTACATTTGCAGAAGGAGGGCCTCGCTAGACCCCACTGTAAGCTTCGTATGCTCTAAATGGGCCATACACTATCACCAAATATGTAGGATACAATTCCTTTGAGCTCAGCATTCCACTGTTCCTTGGCCTTCATCGAGTGTTCAATCTGGACCGCCTTCGGCCATACTTTCCACCATTACTTAACACATCTGACATTGTAGAATAACTCATACCAACAGAGCTAAACCCCAAATTCATGGAATAGGTGACAAATAATCAGATCATGGACACACCGATAAAGGACACTCACCAGGAAAAGATCCAACTGTATCGGGTTATCAAATCTGGCCAACTCCTACACCAAGGCAAGTGGCTCACTAGGGACCAAGTCCATCATAAGTTTCCCCATCTCATGGAGGCAATCAACGCAATGGGGACCATTGCTTCCTAAGGGGGAAGGACTGATCCAAGTGGATATTGGTGGCCACCCACCCATTCCACTTAGACCCCCACAATTGTTTCTTTTGGATTTTCAGTTTCCTTAATTATATCACAATTTACTATTTTTAGCAGTTTTTTGGATCCTAAACTTCCGGAGCTGTTTTGAGGGACTAAAATATGATTTTAGGAAAAATCGAGAGACCTAAAATTTCGTAAGCCAAATTGAATTTTTTTTTTTTGGTCTCTTCTTCGATATCTTTGAAAAGAGGTATTATGATGGCCAAACGGAGATCGTATGCCAAAGTTACCACCCCGGGAAGTTGATGTTCCAACTTACCCCAACGGGGCCAACAAGATTTTGGTGCTTCATCTCATAGGGTTACTTTTTTGGATGTTTAGGGTTTCTAATTGTTTCTAAATGATAAAAATGCCACCGATCCTCATTGTAATGTAGTTCATAGGCATGTACTTGCCACATCCCTTCTCATAGATAAGCTACCATCACCCGAGCTAGTTTATTTCCATTCTGTATGTAAATATATTTCAGTTCTTTGATATTAATGAAATGAAATTTTATTTCTGTTGCACTCTGTGCTTATGTTTATATATGTATGCTATTGCATTCCTGCATAATTTCTGATCAAGAATAACTACATTTATTCTCAAAGGTAAAGCAGATATTTGGTGGGAATATGTCTTAAAGGTAAAGCATATATTTGGTGGGAAGATGTAAAGAATGTCAGAGATATTCATGAAGAGGAGTTCACTTTGAGTGAGTTCGAGAGACTATTAAGGAAGAAGTACCTATCAAAGAGATACTATGATGATAAGGCAGAAAAATTATATGAGCTAAAGATGGGATCTATGACCAATTAGGAGTATACTAGCAGATTCTTGGAGTTATTGAGGTATCTGCCTTTTTTAAAGGAGGATAAAGCAAAGATTCAAAGATTCATCAGTGGGTTTTTTATAACATTCAAGGACAAGATTAAGTTTGATGAGCCTAGATTGTTGGAGGAAGCCACAAGGAAGATAAATATTTTTTATGAGCAATAAAAGTGCATAACTGGGACTAAGAAGGCTTTGAGAGGATGTAATATTCCCAAATGGGAAAAGCAGGAATATAGTGCAAAACCATGGAATAGTAGTGTAAAACATTACATAAAAGCAAGAGACCAATATGGAGACCTTCCATTCATCATATTAGCAGCATATATGTGTAAAATAATGGGCCACAAAATGTACAATAAGATAGAACAAGCCTCCAATGGAAAAAACCCTCAAAATAGGTACTGCTACTATATATCAAAATGTCAGAACACTACTACAACACAGTTTTAAAAGAATAGCTACAAAAAATGAATACACAAAAGAACATGGGCTGATATATGCCTCAAAATATAGATCTAATACAGATCTGGGCACTATACAACCTCCAATGAAGAACCCCAGAAGGGTTTTTAGAAATACACCATGTACAAGATCTGAATTAAAGCCCTAGGGCTGAAGATTCACTGCAACATATAGATCTGGAAAGTGTGGCTGAACTGATATAAGAAATAATGCAACCTCCTCCAATAGATCTCCTAGATGAAAGTTTGATCCCTTCTGTAGCAAACCTCCTCTCCAAATGGTGTACTGAAACCAGCAAGCAACTCCTCCCTCAAAATAAAGTAGATCTGGAAAGAAAATGCGTTGTAGGGGAAAATAAATATATGGCCTAATCCTAAGATCTGAAAATAAGCTCAAGGTCCTTCCTTACTGTCCTCCCAATGGAAAGGAACCCTTATCCATTGAAGATAAGCACTGAAGTGACCCAAATATGGTATCCACTGTTGTAACCTACAAAACAACTCAACCCTCAATAGGATCTACGTTGTAGATGTAAGATGAAGCTTTGGCCAAATGCCTGATAGTGGAAGTGAAGTACAAGACTCTTACAAGAGCTTCTCAATGGAAGAGGTGGTATTCCCGATCAGGAACAACCAGTGCTAAACAACACTTGCAATCTTAGCTAAACAACCAAAGAAAGCTATATGTCCAAACAGACCATATATTCAGAAATATCATATACCAATACATAATGAATATGGCTTCCATCCTCTTCCTTTTATAAGATGTGAGCTTCCAAACCCTAAGCCCCATTCATTTATGACCCTACTTCCATTCAAGGTGTATCAATCTAAAATTGTGTTGTCCCTCATTGATTGCGACAGGGCTGTTGATTTGGTCAAAGTTGACCTAGTCAAGATGCTCCAACCCCTTTTCACACCTAAGGGTGCTCAAGTAAGCTGCCAAGATGTTTTCCTTTTATATTGGCATTGATTTATTCATTATTAAGGAGACTTGTGGACCTCCATTGTCCTCTTATTCATAAAACAAAAAAAAAAACAAAATTTAATATTCCAACTAGCTCATGGCTAATTGGCAATATTACAGTCCTCCCTTCCCAAATGTTGCTTTTCCTCAAGCAACTGACAAGGTGAGTGTTGTAAATATTCTCCCACATCATTGGTGAAACCTCCCTGTGATAAGCTTCACTCATAAGCTAAGTGTCTCCCAATCCATCCCTCCATGAAATGCTCCTCCAAAGTTCTCATGAGATGCAAATGGTTCATCCCATAAGGAAGCAATAGATCCAATGAAACAATCATGGTTTTCCCAAGGTCCTCCTTGAAACATGTAGCATAGTAAACATGGAGAATCTCTCTCCCATAGGGCACATACTATCCTCCCATCCTCCCTCCAATCATTCCCTTAAAAATAATAAGCACATCATCAATGTATGGGATCAAAACCAAGTACATACAAATAGAAATATGTAAAAATGGGGGTGGGTCATAGTCCCACATGTGGAACCAACGTAGTATATCTCTTGGCTGCATCAGATAATGGTATGGTAAGTGGTTTCCCCACCACTTACTTACTTCCCAAGTCTTCTTTAAATGGCTCAAAAGGTAAGAAATTTTTGGTGCCTTTGGAGTGCACCCACAATGATACAACATCTCCCTATAACCTCCAAGGGAGTGGCCATGTTCAGAAATGTTTATGGCCCAAAGTTGGCCATGAAGTTTATATGGAAGAATGATCTTACTTGGAGAAATGGCCTACATATACATGTTAAAGGAATGCAAATAATCATCAAATGAAACATGATGTACATAATCATGTTCCTTCCAATATTTCTACTCATACAAATGGAGTGGTCCATAGATAGATCCCCTCTCATTCCAAAAGAGGAAAGAGGTGGCAGTGATAACTCCTTCATTGAGTTATGTATCTCTCCCATCTCCACATGGTTCATGCATCTTTGAAAATTTTGATATATTTCCTCTTCAAAGCCTTCCCAAGTGTATCTCTCCAAATAGTGTTGTAGGCTCTCATGGAATAAGTATGGTTGAAAAGGAATTATTCATGTGCTCTTTGTAGCAACTTCTCCTTGAGCTTGGAGGCTCTAGATAAGAAGATCCTACCATGATAATATATGACTTCATCTTGGACTGAATAACCCTCCTCTTGAAGCTGGTCATCAAGTATCATGCATGTAAAAAGATCCTTGGAATAATCCACCAACAGCTCGGATTTCCAATATGGATCAATCTTCCATAGTGATAGCGCTGATGATCTATCACAAATAACATTGGTCACATGGCTACCCTTCTCCTTGAAATCTCCCATGCCAAAGGTATATTTTTGAAGGCTACTATCCTTCCCGTGCTTCTCCTCCCACAACGCAAAATTTGAAATGAGAGTTGGCAATGATGATGTTGG
The DNA here is from genome assembly GCA_034641835.2 of Pinus albicaulis. Classification (NCBI taxonomy): domain Eukaryota; kingdom Viridiplantae; phylum Streptophyta; class Pinopsida; order Pinales; family Pinaceae; genus Pinus; species Pinus albicaulis. Next base: position 492,911,070 of record CM076581.1, on the reverse strand, counting down.
CAGAATGTCTCCCTCCTTCTTGAGTCTACCCAAGACTCTCAGCGATGTATCATGGCTTCCTAATGTTCCCATTCCTTCTGGATCTATGAATGATGCATCATGATGTGAGACATGTCTCACCAAATCTAGATTAGGTGGCCTCCCGGGTGGTTTTCCACAAGATAGTGATGTCTCATGGAACAATCTCATATGCATAATAGATGGGACTATCATGTCCCTACTTCCATTGTGCAAATCCAACTCTGTTTCTTGTGTGGAAGTTTCATGATATTTGGGTACCACTCTTAATGATGCAAGAGTCCCTCTAATTGGAGAAATTTTTCCATCCTCACCTCCAGGTGGTGGTGGATCATATCCTGTTATTCCAGTGCTGTGACCCCTCTCTGTTTCTTCTTCTTCCTCCTCCTCATCATCTGAGAAGACCTCTATGTAGTGTGTCTTTCCTGCTGCACATTTATGTCCAGGTGCCCAAGATTCTTGGCATGTGAAGCAAAGCTTCCTCCTCCTCAAATATCTTCGGACATCATCATCAAGGGATTTTTTATTTTTCCTTTCCATTGAAAGAGGAGCCTTCTCATCTTTTCCCCTTGATGGAAAAGAGGGCTTGTGCTGAAATGTTGCCTTTTCTTTTGGCAAGGCATCTTGACGATCTCTAGCCCTTTCAATGGCATCTTGAAGGGTAGTGGGCTTGGTAGACTTAACCAACCCATGAATAGGTTCATCTAACCCATCAATGAACATATAGACCCTTCTTGTTGCAGATAAACCAGGAACATAACAGAAAGTTTTAAAAATTCACAAATATAAGTTTCCGGATTACCTGATTGTTTTAGCTTTGCAAGCCCCATCAATGGTGCCTCATGATCTCTTCTATCAAACCTCTCCACCAACCTCCTTGTGAACTCTGAATATGCAGTCACATTGGCATGACCCAATGTAGACAAGCCATGGAACCACCAACCATGTGCTTCACCCCCAAGGTGCAGCGCTGCTATCTTAATGGCCTCCATCTCTGGAACTTTGTTCAAATGGAAGTAGATGTCAAGCTTCTCTACCCATGATTTGGAAGTGCATTTAGATGATCCATAAAAGTTGGGTAAGAAAAATCTGCCCATAATGCAGTGTAGATCATGATTCTAAATGAATCCTCCACCTCTATTGTGATGCCTGGGTTTCCTATTGTCCTCGATCTGACAAAATTCTTGAAAAATCAAGTGGTATTTGAATCTCTGAGATTGATACTCATACTCCATGAAATAGTCTTCAAGGGATTCTTGTTCTTGAAACCCTTCATTTCCCACTGCTAAGAATGTAGGCATTGTAGAGCATTGGGAAGTTGTTGCTGCACTAGTTGATCACTCCAGTGATGAGAAATACCAGAGCCTTCACCATGTTGAAATCATTTATGGGATTCCTTGTATCTATCCATTTTCATCTCCTTTATTTCTCTAGCAATGTCTTTCATAGCTTTGAGAAGAATCTTAGGAAACTCCTCCTCCTCATCTTCTCCTTTGGATAAAGGGGTTTTACCTTTGTTTTATTTGTCATTTGTATAATCAAACTTCTGGTGTCTTCTTCTTTGATACCTCTTCTCTCTTTCAATAAGAGGATCTCCTTCTTCATATGACATATTGGCTTTTCAAGATGCAAAGGCTGTGCCAAGATTATGCTCTGATACCACTGTAATATTCCCAAATGGGAAAAGCAGGAATATAGTGCAAAACCATGAAATAATAGTGTAAAAAATTACATAAAAGCAAGAGACCAATATGGAGACCTTCCATTCATCATATCAGCAGCATATATGTGTAAAATAATGGGCCACAAAATGTACAATAAGATAGAACAAGCCTCCAATGGACAAAACCCTCAAAAAAGGTGCTGCTACTATATATCAAAATGTCAGAACACTGCTACAAAGCAATTTTAAAAGAACTTCTACAAACAATGAATACACAAAAGAACATGGGTTGATATATGCCTCAAAATATAGATCTAATACAAATCTGGGCACTATACAACCTCTAATGAAGAACCCCACAAGGGTTTTCAGAAATACGCCATGTACAAGATCTGAATCAAAGCCCCAGGGTTGAAGATTCACTGCAACATACAGATCTGGAGAGTGTGGCTGATCTGATATAATAAATAATGCAACCTCCTCCAATAGATCTCCTAGATGAAAGGCTGATCCCTTCTCTAGCAAACCTCCTCTCCAAATGGTGTACTGAAACCACCCAGCAACTCCTCCCTCAAAATAACGTAGATCTGGAAAGAAACTGCACTGTAGGGGAAAATAAATTTATGGCCTGATGTCAAGATCTGAAAATAAGCTCAAGGGCCTTCCTTATTGTCCTCCCAATGGAAATGAACCCTTATCCATTGAATATAAGCACTGAAGTGACCAAAATCTGGTCTCCACTGCTACAACCTGCAAAACAACTCAACCCTCAACAGGATCCGCGTTGTAGATGTAAGATGAAGCTTTGGCCAAATGCCTCATAGTGGAAGTGAAGTAAAAGACTCTTCCAAGAGCTTCTCAATGGAAGAGGTGGGATTCCCGATTAGGAACCCCCAGTGCCAAACAACACTTGCAATCTTAGCTAAACAGCCAAAGAAAGGTATATGTCTAAATAGACCATATATTCAGAAATATCATATACCAATACATAATGAATATGGATGCCATTCTCTTCCTTTTATAAGATGTGAGCTTCCAAAACCTAATCCCCATTCATTTATGACCCTACTTCCATGCAAGGTGTCTCCATATAAAACTTCATTGTCCCTCATTGATTGCCACTCCTCCATGACAACGTTGTTGATTTGCTCAAAGTTGACCTAGTCAAGATGCTCCAACCCCTTTTCACACCTAAGGTTACTCAATTAAGCTGCCAAGATGTTTTCCTTTTACATTGGAATTGATTTATTCATTATTAAGGAGATTTATGGACCTCCATTGTCCTCTTATTCATAAAACAAAATAGCAAAACACAATTTAATAATCCAACTAGCTCATGGCTAATTGGGAATATTACAGAGGAAATGAAAATAATATAGGAAATTGGTATAAAAAGTGAGAAAGGCCTCATGGAATAAGTAAAAAAGAGGATTTAGCACTGACTAAGAACTTTAATGCATCTAAAAGAGGACAGTAATTTTGGTCTGAGGAGCAGAACAAGGGTGCACGTTGGAAACCTTTACAGTGTTGGACTTGTGGCAAGGATTATCGCGTGCAAGATTGTCCACAGTATCAGGGTGGTAGACCACATATTTACACTGCTTAGGAGGCACATACAGTGGGGGATGTGGGACAGAGTATTACTTTGATTTATGCAGCGTTGGATAACAAAGAGGAAAATCATGAGGAATTATCGATATGGATGGCAAGCTTTGTGATAAAGTTGTTTCTATTTTGATTGAACCTGGATCTAATTATAGTTATGTTATTCTTGGCCAGGTGGCATTAAGGGAATTTTGAGGTCTAAAATGGGCCTCCTAAGAAAAATGTGCAATCAAAATTCACTTTATGAGAACCAATAACATTTTAGGGGATGACATCATCCCTAATGGTTAAAGTGGCATTGCTTGAGTTAAAGATACTTACTTGTCACATTCTCAATGGTGGATAAAAACTCATGGTTAACCATGGTCGTGTTCTACATACTTTTAAAGTCAAAGTAATGTACTCATAATAAATTTCATTTCACACTTTTTGAATAAAATTCATACATAAAATCATATATTACGTATATTATATTATTTATTAGATAGTACATTAACTACATGTTATAACACAATTTAAATAATATAAATTTTAATTAATAACATATTATATAATTAAGAATTTAAGAATTTATATTTATATTTTATTTTAAGTTATTTAAGTACAAAGGACAAATGTATTAGTTGTTCAATGATAATGACTTTTTCTTGAAAGACTCATTCTTATTTATAGTCATATCAATATAATTTTTTTATTAATTTTATTTTGGTACAACTTTTGAATTGAATTTAACCATGATTACATGGATTGTGGTGCAAAAAGTGAATTGCAAATTCATAAATATTATTTTATTGATTTAGCTATTATTTTATTATTTCCTTAGGAGGCCCATTTTAGACCTCAAAATTTCCCTAATGATAAGTGTGGTTTGAATAAATAATTGCATGCATATTCTTGGTTAGTGTAGTTGGCTATTGGTACAAAGAAGAGAGATCATCATTGGGTAGGATCTTGGGCATTTGAATTTAATGGTATGTCTACATCAACACATTTGAATGTATTACCTTTGGGATCATATATTATGCTTCTAGGTATGGACTGGTTGTATCTTCATAGGACTAAGGTAGACTGCTATGATAAATCTATGAAGTGTTTGGATGACAATGGGGAACAAAGAGTCTTTACGGGTAAGAAGAAGGAAACATTAGTTAGAATGGTTACAAATATGCAGGAAAAGTGCATCCATAGGAAAGGGTGTGTGTTATTTGCAGTGCACATTTCTAGTGATAAAGGTAAGGAGGATGAGGATGCAAAGATATTAAATAGGTGCTCTATCTTGCAACAATTTCAAGTTGTGTTTCCAGCAGAGATTTCAAATTTTTCGCCTCACAGAGAAGTGGAATTTTCTATTGAGTTGGTACAAGGGGTAGCACCAACATCAAAAGCACCGTACATGATGAGCACACCTGAGTTAGTAGGTTTAAAGTTGTAGTTGAAGGAAATGCATGAAAATGAATACATTAGAGCAACTGTATTGCCTTGGGGTGCACTAGTATTGTTTTTGAAGAAGAAGAATGATACTCTCAGGTTGTGCATCGATTACAGGCGGTTGAATAAGGTAACCATCAAGAATATCTATATGTTGTTGAGGATTGATGACTTGTTTGATCAGTTGAAAGGAGTGGTAGTGTTCTCAAAGAATGATTTTAGATCAGGATATCATTAGGTACGCATCAAATAAGAGGACATTTACATGACTACTTTCAGGACTAGGTATGGCCATATGAGTTTGTTGTAGTTCCTTTTGGTTTGAATATTTCTCCAACTACTTTTATGCGTTTGATGAATATTGTATTGTGTCCTTTTCTAGAACAATTTGTTATTGCATTCATTGATGATATATTGGTATATTCTAAGAATGAGGAAGAACATGCCAAACGTTTAGTGACAATATTAATATTGTTGAGAGAGAATCAATTGTATGATAAGCTTAGTAAATGCAGTTTCTTTCAGACAAGGGTACATTACTTGGGACATGTGGTTTCCAAGGAAGGCATAGTAGTGGACCTAGAAAAGATAAAATTTATCATGGAATGGGAAGCTCCTAGGAATGTGGATGAGGTAAGATCATTCATGGGACTAGCAAGTTATTACAGGAGGTTCCTCAATGACTTCTCATATTTTTACTATCCTATTACATCATTGCAAAGGAAAGGTAAGAAATTTGATTGGATAGACGAATGTGCAACAAGTTTTGAAAATTTGAAGTAATTATTGAAAAATTCTCCAGTTATAAAGATTTTAGATCGAGACAAAGAGTTTGTGGTATGCACATATGCTTGCAACAGACAACCTGGTGGATTCCTCATACAGGAAGGACAAGAAGTATGTTATGAGTCATGAAAACTAAATGAGCACGAACAAAATTATCTGACACATGATCTTGAGTTGGAAATATCTTCTTGGAAGGATGTTTGTATTGATGAATGAACACAATGGATTGAGGTATTTATTCGAGAAACCGAATATGAATGGCAGGAAATCTAGGTGGTTGGCCATGATCAATGAATTTGATTTTGAGATTAGGTACATTAAAGATAAAGAGAATAGGGTTGCAGATGCTCTTAGCAGGAGGATACGGGTTAACCATATAACCTCTATGAGCTCCTATGGGACATATTTACAGTATCGAATCCTACAAGAAGGAAAACAAGATGACATGTATAGGGAGCTTATGCATAGGTTACAATAGGGTACATGTGATCAGGATGTGGACTATCATCTCACATTGGACAGATTGGTCAGGTTTAGGGACAAGATATATGTGTCGGATAATAGTGAGCTCAAGTAGCTTATCTTGAGGGAATCTCATGCTAAACCATATTTAGGTCACCCAGGATATCATAGGACATTGACAGTAGTGAAGAAGTTTTATTATTGGCCGAGTCTGAAGAAGGAAGTGGCATAGTTTGTGGCTAGATGCTTAGATTTTCAACATGGAAAAGAAGAGTGTAAGAATCCAGGTGGATTACTATAGTTAATTATGATTCTAGAGTGGAAATGGGAGGTCATTTATATAGATTTTATCAAATGTTTTTCGTAGAAATCTAGACAGCATGATTCTATCATGGTTTTGCTGGAAAGTTTGACAAAGGTAGCACATTTCATTCCAGTGAACTCTATGTATTCATCTAGTGATTTGGCACAGGTATTATTTAGAGATGTAGTGAGGTTGCATGGCGTTTCAAAGAAGATTGTGTCAGATAGGGATGCCAATTTTCACTTCTAGGTTCTGGAAAGAGTTATTTCCAAGTTTGGGTATATATTTGGCCTTCACCACAACTTATCTTCCACAAACATATGGACATACAGAGAGGGTCAACACAATATTGGAGGAAATTTTAAGGATGTATGTGATGCATCAGCAGAAAATATGGGAGGAGTACCTTCCGTTACTTGAGTTTTCTTACAACATTGGGTATCTAGAGTCACTGAGGATGATTCTATGTGAGGCATTGTATGGGTGGAGTTGTAATACTCATATCAATTGGAGTGATCCAGTTAACAAGGTATTGATTGGACCAGACATGTTGGTAGAGATAGAACAAGAATTGTAGGTAATCAAGAAGAATATGAAGGTAGAAAAGGGTAGACAAAAAATTTATGCAAATTAGAACATGTTTTTTAAGGAGTTTCAGGTTGGGGAACAAGTGTACTTGTGCATTAAGCCCAAGAAGAGCTCCTTGAGGATTGGGTCATGTGCCAAGATGGCGCCTCAATTTTTTGGACCCTTTTAGATCCTTGAAAGGATTGGACCGGTATCTTATCGATTTGGATTGCCTCTAAAATTGAAATTCCATGATTTTTTCCATGTGTCATTGCTTAAGAGGTATTTTAAATATGTTGATCATGTGATTGAATGGTCTATATTGAAAGTGGAGCCATATGGAGAATTTTAGTCGGAACCTCAACATATTTTGCAGAGAAAGATTCTCATGCTCGAGAACTAAGCAACCAAGTAGTTTAAAGTGCAATGGAAGCACTTTGGGCCCGATGAAGCTATATGGGATAAGGCGGATCAGATGCGGGCTATGTATCCTTCTTTATTCACTGGTTGAACGAATGTTTTTGGTATATGTTTTGAGTGACATTTTGGTTTATGTACATATGTATATGGATGTAAATACCCCCACGAGATGTGTTATAAAGCTCTAGTAAGCGATATGGGTGTCATGTCATTATGGTTGTTATATTGTCATGTTGGTTTTCTTCTCAGCAGGTTGATCATTGTAAATACTGCAAAAAGCTAAGTTATAAAGCACCATGGGCAGTATGTCTTGCTTTCAACAATCTTGTTGGTTGTAGGCATCATTGAACACTGAGGACGGTGTTCCCCCAAGAGGGAGATTTCTCTAATAGTCTTGGTCAAAAATCCATGTAATAAATTTAATAAAGGAAAAATAAGACCATGGTCATGGGACACGTATTCCAAGTTGAATGTTGGGAAAGAAATGTGATCGGGATCACTGGTGATTAATTAATGGCTAAGGAAATTGGCAAAAGCAATGTCAAAGACTTTGGAAAGGAAAAGTGGCCTTTATTTATGAAAATAATGGAAAATAGGAGAAAGGGAAGGTGAAAGGTCATAGGTTGCATGTGAGGAGGAAAATATTGGAAAAATCAAGAAAATAGAGGCCTTATTAATAAAAAGGCTTATGAGGACCAATTTATGGCTTTTGATCAATTTAGTTTTGGAGCTCTCATTCTTTTCTCTCTCTCTCTCTCTCTCACTCTTGGACACTTAGAGTTTTCTTGGAGCACTCTTGGAGGAGTTTGGCATACTTGGGATTTGGAACAAGAAGGAAAAGGAAGAGAAAGAAAGCGCAAGAGGACATTGGGATCAGTAGCTACAACAATTTTTTCTTGCAGGTACCGAGTTGCATGCATGGTTTTCTTGCTAATTTTGGAAAGCATTGCATATACATGTGGTTTATTGGTTATGATATGTCATTGACATGGAGAATTTCCTAGATTGACAGTGGTTTTAGCTAGCCTTTCCATTTCATAAATAGTCATAGTGTTGTGGGTTTTACTTTTTTTTTTCTAGTTGATTCTCATGTTCCTTTGGTTGTGGGTTGAGTTACTAGTTCTTGGAAGCCTTGGTTGGAAAAACGCTCTGGAATCCCTGTAAAAACTTGGGTTGAGTTACTCGTCCTGGAAGTCTTGGTTGGAAAAATGCTTTGGAATCCTTTGGTGGGTTGAGTTACTAGTCATGGAAGCCTTGGTTGGAAAAACACTCTGGAATCCCGACAACAACTATAGGTTGAGTTACTGGTGCTGAAAGCCCTGGTTGGAACAAACACTCTAGAGTCCTAGACAACTTTGGTAGATACCAATATGGTGATGGTTAGTGATTTCCTATCATGAGGTGGAATCACTGGTTAAGGGTGGATGTTTTTTGGCCTCTAGAAGCCCTGGTTTGGTTTTGTTTTATTTATTCCATGAGATCCCACATTTATGCTTGGAATATGGCATGAGCATGATTGACTGAAAGAAATATTTGGTTCATACCAATCTATGGATGGGTGGTACGTGGAAGTCCAAACCTGGTTGCATTTTCCATATGTTAATAAGATGTTTTTTCCTCTTGTGTTTTATGGGTAAATATACTTTCTCATGTGTAGGTGTTGTTAGGACCTCTTGGCCCCACACTTAGTGTAGGTGTTGCTTGGACCTCCTAGTCCCACACTTAGTGTAGGTGTTTTTTGGACCTCCTAGTCCCACACTTAGTGTAGGTGCTGCTTGTTGTTTTCAGATGCCAATTTCACTGTTTCTTGTTGCAAAATTCAACGCTCCCTCTCAACAAGAAAGGAATTTCCTTGCATGCGACATACAACTCTTGCCTGCAACACTTCTCTATTGTTTCTCGCACATGCATCCTTTGCATGCAACACTTCTCTAGTGTTTCTCACACATGAAACCTTTACATGCAACACTTCTGAAACTAAATAGCCTCCAAAAAAGTGAACCAGTATAATGAATCTGTCATCAGAGTCTTATGACTGCTGCTAGCTATTGCACATGTCTATTGGATTCTCTGTGTTGTTGACATATTCATTCATGCATTCTTCACTGCTGCCAACTCTGATCTGCGCTCCAGTATCCGACACCTGTCACTCTGATTTATGTCCTCCTGAGATATGACTGCATCAATCCAACTAATCCTACTATTGCTATACAATGGGCTCCTCATAGCCAGGTTTGATCCATGAGATGCACCATCTCTAGGATCCTGCCCAAATTTCTTCTTGGGTTTATTCTTGCATGTCACCCCACCTCACACTTGGAGGTATAGTTGCATGCACTCCCTCTACCCATCTGGCTCGAAATTTCTCTTCTTGAGTGGTTTCTGCCACTCCATGATCCTCCACATGTGGCTGCTCCATCTCTTGAGGTTCATTCTTTGGAACTAAGAGGTCCTCATCTGCATGGAAATCTAGCTCCCTCTCAAGAGTCAATTGCATGGCTTTCTCACACTTCCCAATGGTTGGAAGCTCTGTGGAAATCACATCTACATCAATTCTATAGAGATTCTTCACACAAATCCCAATATTCTTGGATTTTCCTGTTGCTTTGTGTCAAAGGAACACTTTTCCTTTACTAAAAACAACATCATAGCCTCTATTCTCCAACATTGCAACTAAAACTAAATTTCTCTTTAACCCTCGTACATGCATTACATATTTTAATTGAAAGGGTTTACCTGACTGCCTCTGGAAGATAATGGTACCAATCCCAGTAGCACTGTACCGTCTATCATCACCCATTTTGATATGCATCTGGAGGTCCTTATCCTCCAAGCTACTAAAAAATTATTTGTTTCCCATCATGTGGAAAGATGCACCACTATCCAAGTACCACCTTGATCCCATCACACTTGACACCATGCATGTGATCAGTGAGAAGTCAAGCTTAAATTGTGAGGCCAAAGCCTCATCAGCTACAGATCCTGAATCCTTCTTGTCCTTCTTCTTTTGTGGATAATTAATGGCATAATGTCCATGCTCATGACAGTGAAAACACTTCACTCTATACATGTCACGCTCCTTGCCTTCTTCACCGGACTCAGATTTGGAATGAAATTTATTTCCTTTCCCCTTCTTTGCCTTGGCAGCCAAAGAACAATATTCTTCATCTTCATTCTTAGATGAAGATCCATCTCTAGTATTCCATCTGAACTCCGCTTGCACCAAATCCGACCAAAGTCGCTCCCAATCTGGAAGCTTCTCCCTCCCATTGATAGAGTCCTGATAACTATGCCAACTCTTGGGAAGTCCTAGAAGATATAGGCTCACAGAATCATCATCAACGTTAATAATTCCTACACTTCCAAGCTCATCCCGACATTGGACAAACTTTGTTAAGTATACCGGAATAGTGTCGTTCTTCTCCATCTTGATCTTCATGAGTTTATCCTTCAGTGCCAATTTCCTATGGTCACTGCTGCTCTGAAATAGATCTGTCAAAGCCTTCCACATTGCATATGGAGTCACTTTTCCATGGAGACTTGAGACAATGTGGTCTTGTACTCCCTCCAATAATATCCTCCTCACCCTTGCCACTTTCTTTTGTCATGCATCAAGATTTGCAGCATCTGTCACAGCGGGTTTAGGAACATAATTGTCAATGAATTCCTTCAATCCATTTTCTTCAAGTACTGGCTCCATCCTGTCTTTCCAAGAAATATAGTTAGATTTTCCCTCGAGTGAATACTCCAATCTCAGGCCATTGAAAGCCATTTCGATCCTGAATCAGCTGTAGCACCAGGAAAGTCTTTTTGCAAATTCGAATTCTATTCAGTCACAAACTCAACTCCTCCTTCACTATTGTGATTTCTTGTGCTCTGATACCATCTAGAAATTAAACAAAAAGCATGTATATCATGGATTCAATCTGATCTAACAATGTGCTAAAGCTAGATATTGAATCACTTCTACAAATTAATTGTGGAATTAAAAACACAATTTCCAATCACTAAAGAAGAATCAATCAAAACACAACACATATAATTTCCCGGGGAAATCTTACTGCTCAAAACCCCACTATATTCCATTGTATATTCCACAAGGAATCATGAAACAATTACAATGCCATTATTCTCATAAGAATCTTCTACAATCTGCTTATTGTCTCACACTGATCCAGACAAAATCGGGCCAATAATCAGCCAATTCTCAGCCCGTCTTCAGCCTGTCTTGCTCACACAATCCCTGATGAATGAAATCCCTATTCTTTAGGAATTCCAGCCTTCCTCAACTGCACTAAGTATCATGGGCATCCTGTGGTTTTTTAACTACACCTGGGCAGCCTGCTAATATCACAACTGATAGTTACACTTCCCTTTGACCTAGATCTCAACCGGGTCTCCAATGGAATTGACATGCATGCAACTAATAATATTAAATCCTCAGTTGCATGTGATATCACTGATTGTGAATTAAATAATATTTAATTCACTTGATCTCTCACTAGTGTATCAAACAATTACAACTAGCACAATTGAGTTTAACTCACTTAACTGAGTTAAACTGATTACAACCTTCATTAACTAATGCGTCGTTGTACTTCAAACTCTGTTATAACTAGAATTACTCTGCATGCCTCACCAACTACCCTCAACTCGAAATTCATGAGTTAACTGAGTTTATCACACTCCGTTAACTATTACAAGTTATTTTGAGATTAGATTATATTTTATTGTCCATCTTAATTAAGGGATAACTAAAATAGACATGCACCAAATTTAGCCCACACCATTGTAGGTGCCGCTAGGACCTCTTGTTCCCACACTTAGTATAGGTGTTGCTTGGACCTCCTGGTCCCACACTTAGTGTAGGTGCTGCTTGTTATTTCCGGATTCCAATTTCATTGTTTCTTATTGCAAACTTCAATGATGTGGAAGGTTATTTTAGTTTCATTACGGTGGTTCCACTTCCTTAACTGTACTTGGGGAGTTGAAACACATCATAGTAGCCTCTTGTCACATGTTTACCCTAACCGAATGGTAAAATTGGCTAAATGTGGGAAGGGAGAAGTTACAAATTTGAAAGCGTTGGTTCGTTGGCCCACCTCTTCCATCAACTTGACGAAACAAAAAAAAAAAATCCCCCTCTGAACTTCTTGGTGCATTTATTGTCTACAGACACTGCGACCATTATTCAGGCAAACTAAATTGTATATAAATATTTATCAGTCACGGTGAATCGAAGTGGGTGATAATAATTAGGTTGGAAAAGTTCCTACTACAACATCAAATTTATATTATTTGTTCACAATAATCCATTCATCCAACATTATCATGAAAATATCGACAATATTGTCGTTTCAATGAGCCCCTTGAAAACATGTATATTTGTTGGCAAGATATGCTGATATGGTTATATAGAAAATTATTGATATAAACATCTAAGTTCATTGGGCAATTATCTTTGTCACAAAATTCCAATAGTTAACTAACCTTCACTATCTTATTGCAGTTTTAATCTTGGGGATGGGATGGAAACTGCACTGATGTTTGCACTTTCAATTTATATCTCGGGATGGGATGAAAACCCCACTCATATGGGTTTGATCTGGTGAACCCCCACTAGGGATTTTTATTTTTATTGAATGTTCGTGTCATATTTCAAAGTTTTCTGATTCACAAACTACTATAGAAAGAGAGATTGTGGATTTGTGAACGCAAGCCACATAACAACAAGACAAATTTAGATTACATTTGATGGAATGTGTCAATGTCCTCATTATGTATCTAGATTTTCGACTCTCATATTACAAAGATATTATAGCAAGTGATTACCTCATTCATATCCCTTTGAAACAAATTTGAATTAAAAAAATATTATTTAACAATTTTTATTTTTTTTCTTTCTTTGTTGATGGTCAAATTGTCTTGATTAAATGATATTAACAAATATTAATATGATATATTTAATATATAATAATTTAATATTTAATATTTAATAATAAATATATAATATATAATATTTTAATTTATTAAATTTATTATTTCAGGGAATAAGTAATTTAAATTATTTAAATTTATAAATAAAATGTGTGAGGCCAGGAGGTAACTCCATGATGAGAATTTTGATTTTGCATTAAGATTGTTCATGGATATATACATGGAGGGAGAGAATATTGGGCTACACCTCCTAGTGTCTCTTCATATTCCTAATCTCCTTATTTTCTATTTACATTATTTACATGAATTTCCTAATCCCAAAGATTAGGTGTCAACATTCCCCCCTTAATTTGAAGGGAAGTTGGTAAGTCCAAGCATCATTTTGAATCTTTCGAACTTTTATCTTCCAAGCACTATGGTGAAGATGTCTGCAATATGCTCATTTGTGGAATAATGACGTACATGGATTGTCTTGGCCTCAACATGATGTCGGACGAGATGGAATTTTTTATTGAGTAATTCGTTTGATCATGGAAATTTGGGTTCTTGGCCAAATTTATTGCAGAAGTGTTGTCAATCATGAGAGGAGTTGAATGCATTATTTTCTCCTACAAATCTTCCATAATTTTCCCGAGCCAAATAATTTCCTTTGTTGCTTCATCTTTTGCCACCTATTCTGCCTCAGTTGTGGAATATGTTGGAATTGATTTTTTGCGTGATCTCCAAGAGAAAACTCTTGATCCAAGACTCATAGCATAACCTAAAGTATATACCCCAGTTTATTTGTCTCCATTGAAGTCTAAATCAGAGTATCCAATCAATCTGAAGTCACCCACATGTGTATACTTGAGTCCAAAGTCTTGAGTTCCCTTCAAGTACTTTAGAACTCTTTTTTCAGCAGACCAATGTCCCTCACAAGGCTTTTGAATAAACCTGGAGAGGATTACAACAAAAAATGAAATGTCTAGTCTGGTAGTAGTCAGGTAGTTGAGACTTCCTACAAGTTTTCTATACTTTGTTTCATCCTAAAATTATTTTCATTCAATGGATGTGAGCTTCAAGTTCTGTTCCATTGGAGTAGTCAAAGGATTACACTCAGCCATGCCAAACCTGTTCAACACATATCCAATGTACTTCTTCTGAGAGAGGAATATAAAATTTGGATGTTGAGTTACTTCAATACCAATATAGTAGTTAACATAGCCAAAGCAGTCATCTCAAAACCTTTCCCCATTTCCTTCTTTATCGATGAAATGTAGCTCTCATTGTTCCCTGTCATCAAAAGGTCATGTACATACACCACAAGATATCAATTTTTTTTTTCAAATTTCTTGACAAACAAAGTTGCATCATCAACATTATAATGTTTGAATTTGAGTTTCAGAAGATGCTCAGTTAACTTCTCATTCCAGGCTCGTGGTGCTTGATTGAGGCCATACAAGGTTTTCACAAGATTTCATACTTTTTTTTCTTGGCACTTCACAACAAATCCTTCTGGATGGGACATAAAAACATTATCTTCCATATCTCCATTCAAGAAAGAATTTTTTACAGCCATTTGATGGACTTTCTAACCATTCTGATTTTCCAAGGCAAAGAGTGTTTGAATGGTAGCCCATTTTGTTGTGGGGGAAAAAGTCTCCTCATAATCGACCCCTTCCTTCTGTGAAAAACCTTTTTCCACAAGCATAGCTTTGTGCTTGTCAAGTGAGACATCAACTTTATATTTTTTCTTGTATACCTGCTTGCAACCTATTGGTTTGGTTCTGTAGAAATTTGAATAACTTATATGTTATCCACCGAGATTCTCCCGATCACACACTATTTTATCTTCATGCACAATACAGAATCTCTTCTACCATTTATCATTACATACGGAATTAAAATCAATTACATGCACACATTAAAACCATAAAAATTCACACATATGAACACAATATGTAATGGGAAAGCTTAAAGATGAAAAACCCCAACTATTTGTATATTATATATGTCATAGAGATCATGTAACAATCATCATACAAAGCTCCTCACAAGCTCTTAGTATAATCTCCACTTGCTACACACTAATCAAGCCCGATCTTGCAAATCCCATGCACCGATATTTGCCAGCCTTTAGCCTTCCTCTACTGCGCAATCCCTACTGAAGAATGCCTCTTGATGAGAATGAATTACCCCAGCCTTTCTCATGCGGTCTTTATAGGCATCTCTACTAAGTGTTGGATGCAAACCATGCATCAGTTATAGTCACAAATGATAGTCACACTTGCCCTTTCACCTATATTTGCACTGGTCTCCACTGAAACTGTCCATGCACTGAAGTTAACTGATGTATTCTTTAGTTGATTAATGAGTTTATAATTAGTGAATTAATTAATAATTAATTCACACCACTCTCACTAATTGTATCAATCAGTTAAACTAGATACAAATAGCTCAACTATGTTTAGATTAGTTAAACTGAACACAACTCCATTAACTTCTTCAATCAACTCCACCAAACTCTGTCACATGAGTTCTAACTGAAGTATCCATGCAATAGCTCCACTTAACCCTCAGGAATAGCGTAATTCCTTATGTCAGCTCCTGTGCCACATCTGTGCACTTAACTGAAGTGCTCCAAGAGAATAAGATAATGTTTATAGTCCAAATATTATTAAGAGCTAATAATATTCGACATATCTATTTTTAAATTGGCAATCTAAAAATAAGTTTATGTCTCTTAATATAAATCATCTATTTTTCTTATGACCATACATCCAAATAGCATCCGCAACTCATAGAATTTTATCGACATGTCCACAAAAATCAACATTGCGACAAAAAATCACACAGTGTGTTACCTAGTTTAGGTGATCCTTTCAACTAGGATCGGGAATGATGTTTCGGGATGCCTCCTTCAACATTTCTTGTTGCAATATTCAACACTCCCTCTCAACAAAGGAACGTGTTTAAATAAGACATGGCTGTCCATGCTTATATAACCACTGCAAGCGCCACGACAACTCCATGCATCACAGCCTCTGCAACTCTTAAAGCTTGAATAGGCTCAAACAACTCAATCAGTCTGATGCATCTATCATCAAAGTCTTCGAATTTTTCTGGTACCAACTGCACATGTCATCAGGAACCACTGCGCTGTTGAACTCTTGCACCCATGCACTCTTGCACTTGCTGTCAACTCTGATCCGCGTTCCAGTATCTGACACTGTCACTTTGATTTTACTGCATCAATCCAACTGATCATGCTACTGCTGCGCTGTGGGCACCTTGTAGCCAGGTTCAATTCATGAGATCCACACCATCTCATGAATCCTGCCCAGAAATCTCCTCTTGGGATTAATCATGCATGTCGCCCCACCTCTCACCTAGTGGTATAGCTGCATGCACTCCCTCTGCCCATCTGGAACAAAATTTCTCTGCATGAGTGGTTTTTCCCACTCCATGATCCTCATCTTGTGGCTACTCCACATCCCGAGGTTCACTCTTACCTGCATGCAAAACTTTCTCCCTCTCAAGCTTCAATTGCATGTCTTTCTCACACTTCCCAACAATAGGAAGCTCCGTAGAAATCCCATCTACTTCAAGTCTGTAGAGATTCTTTGCTCGAATCCCAACCTTCTTGACTTGTCCTTCCCCATCCACACTAAATCCTACACTCCGAAGCTCATCCCTACAGTGGAAAAACTTTTTCAAGTATACCGGAATAGTGTCATTCTTCTCCATTTTTATTTCCCTGAGTTTATCCTAAAACTCAACCGCTTCAATGCTTTGCAATTGCTCCAATGATCAATATTGCTCTGATACCATGTAGAAATTTGAATAACTGATATGTTATCCACCGAGATTCTCCCGATCACACACTATTTTATTTTCATGCACAATACAGAATCTCTTCTACCATTGATCATTACATGCAGAAATAAAATCAATTACATGCACACATTAAAACCATAAAAATTCACACATATGAACACAGTATATAATGGGAAAGCTTAAAGCTGAAAAACCCCAAATATCTGTATATTATATATGTCATAGAGATCATGTAACAATCATCATACAAAGCTCCTCACAAGCTCTCAGTATAATCTCCACTTGCTACACACTAATCAGGCCCGATCTTGCAAATCCCAAGCACCGATCTTTGCCAGCCTTTAGCCTGCCTCTACTGCGCAATACCTGCTGAAGAATGCCTCTTGATGAGAATGAATTACCCCAGCCTTTCTCATGCAGTCTTTATAGGCATCTCTACTAAGTGTTGGATGCAAACCATGCATCACTTATAGTCACAACTAATAGTCACACTTGCCCTTTCACCTATATTTGCACTGTTCTCCACTGAAATTGTCTATGCACTGAAGTTAACTAATGTATTCTTTAGTTGATTAATGAGTTTATAATTAGTGAATTAATTAATAATTAATTCACACCACTCTCACTAATTGTATCAATTAGTTAAACTAGATACAAATAAACTCTGACTATGTTTTGATTATTGTTAGCTGAACACAACTCCATTAACTTCTCAATCGGCTCACGAACTCTCTCACATGAGTTCTAACTGAAGTATCCATGCAATAGCTCCACTTAACCCTTAGGAATAGCGTAATTCCTTCTGTCAGCTCCCGTGCCACTTCTGTGCACTTAACTGAAGTGCTCCAAGAGAATAAGATAATGTTTAGAGTCCAAATATTATTAAGAGCTAATAATATTCGACATATCTATTTTTAGATTGGTAATATAAAAATAGATTTCACCCAATATGTCTAAAAATAGAAATCCATCTATTTTTCCAACTTGACCAACCATCCACAAATAGCATCCCGCAACTCATAGAATATGATCGACATGTCTAAAAATGGACATAGTCTAAAAATAGACTTTGCGACAAAAATCACCTGTGTGATCCCCACCTAGTTTAGGTGATCACTTTCCAACTAGGATCAGGAATGATGTTTCAAGATGCCTACTTCATTGTTTCTTGTTGCAATCTTCAACAGGTTCCCAATGGAGGATCAACCAGGTTCCATTATTTATCAAGGCATCATATTATTTTCTGCATCGCTTCTTTCCATTCGTCATGAGAAGCGACTTCTTTGAAGGAATTTGGTTCAAAATCTGTAGACAAATTCAGTTTGCAATCATAAGAAACATCCATATCAGCAAGTGAATCAAAATTATCCACATCACCTCCATTTTTCCTGGTTTTACTTCTTGTTCCTGTCTTCCCAACCTCATCAGGATGAACACTTTCAAGTGCCTTTGTCAGCCTTTTTGGAGAACCTTTTTGAGATGGCCCGAAATTCTCAGTTGACTGATTTGATGCTGAATCAAGATTTAGTCTCACAATTATATCAAACACATCACTCAAAGTGTCATCAATGGTTGAAGTTTCATGTGGGGGAGAGATTGTTTCTGAAGAAGATTCCATATATTGATATAGTTTAGGAATCCCCCCTTCAAGATGTGGAATCTCATTATCAAATTCTTGAAAATACTTTGCATGTCCAAAACTATCCAAGCGATCAAGTTGCCGCTCAAAAATATCGTCAGCCTTAGGAGGATTCAAGAAAGATCACATCTCTAGATACAAAAAACTTATGTTTAACTTCCTCATAGAGACGATATGTTTTGGAGGTATTTGAATACCCAAAGAATATACACTTACGACTCCTTGCACCAAGTTTGTTTTTTTTTTTCCTTAGGTATCAAAGCATAACAAGTGGAACCAAAGACCCTAAGATGCTTTGATGAAGGAATGTGGCCATACCACATCTCATAAGGAGTCTTATTTCTAATAGCATTAGATGGACACTTGTTCTTTATATACAAAATACATAGAGCTGCATCAACCCAAAACATCAGTTTAACATTCTTGAAAAACATCATGGAGTGTACCATATTTAGGATTGTCTTGTTCATTCTTTCAGCTACTCTGCTCTATTTGGGATTATAAGACACAATTGTGTGATGTTTGATCCCATGATGGTGAAGATAGTTTTCAAATTCATTTGAAGTGTATTATTTTCCATTATTAGTGCGAATAGAGCCAATATGAGATTATGCATAACTTTAAATCCATGCATGAAATTTCTTCAATGTTTGGAAATCATCATATTTTTTCTTCAATAAATAAACCCAACATATTCTGGTGTAGTCATAAATAAATTTCATCATATATTTATTACCATTTTCAGAAGGAACGGGCATTATGCCACATAAGTCTAAATGAATAAGTTGAAGTTTTCTATGTGCTCTGGAATGAGAATCATGAAAAAACTATTTGCTATGCTTTCCTAGAATACAAGAATCACATTGCTTAATTTTCCTAGGAATTGTAGGCAAACCAGTAACACCATTTTTCTTCAACAAACGAATGTTGTCATAGTTCAAGTGTCCAAATATAACATGCCATAAAATACTTGATGGAAATGTACCTTTATCATAGTGATAACTCTATGCAAAGTTTTGTGCACTAGTAGAGGTACCTTGTAGTTTCAAATTTTTTTATTTTTTCTTCCCCATCATGAAAGGTGAGTGATCTGATGCTTTTCTAACCTCAACCTTGCCATCAAATATATGAATGGAGTGTCCTTGTTGGTAGATGTGGACCAAAGACAAAAAATTTCTCCTCAACTCTGGGAGGTATAGAACATCATGTAGAAGAAAGTCTGGAAGACCAGGTAATTTGAGCTTGATGGTGCCAAGCCGTGATAGCTTGAGTTTTGACTTATCTACAAAATATACTGCTCCATCAACATTGTTAGTGAATTCTTCAAAACAATCTCTCCTAAAATTCATATGGAAACTTTCTCCCGAATCAAGCAGCCAATCATCTTTCCATGAAGCAAGTGAAGCATTAAACGAGTCTTCATTTACTCCAATATTGCAATGTGCTAGAACATAATGAGCGGATTCAGGTTCTTTACCTTTCTCTATGTCATGGTTTTACCTTTGGATTCACTTCTTTCCTACTCAATTTTGTCCCAAGGTATCTTACATGTGGATGCATTATGTCCATATCTATTTCAACGTATGCAATGAACATCATAATTTTATCCTTGAAATGTTCTGCACCCCACCCCCCCCCCCGCCTCTAAAATTTCTTCTTCCTCTTCCTCTTCAATCACCTCTTCCTATAGAAGAATATTGTACATGATTATTCTCTCTATGTGCAAGACACACAGATTCTTTAGAAGACTGTGGAGTTGTCTTCTTCCCAAAAGCATTTTCTCTCTCAAAAAATTTATTCTCAAGGAAGTCAAAGGTAATCTCGAGTGGTATTATTAAGTGGTGTCACCATGAGGGAGGTGGTATATGTTATACAATGGGATATGGAAGTGGCATATGGAAACTGATGTGAGCATTTTGGATGGGAGTTATGGAGGACCGATGTTAGTTTTATTACCACAGAGGGGTTGAATTGTGGAGTTTTATCATGAAGTGCAATACTATGGTATGGGAGGTAGCGGGAGTTGAAGGGTCTGGTGGAGTTGGAGATTGGAGTAACCAATAGTGGTAGGAGTTGGGGAGAGGGCCGATGGGCCGAGGACAGGTACCGAGACTGATTTGACTGCAGGGAGGAGCACTGTGGTATGGAGCGCCGAGGGTCCGGGGTCGATATAATGGAAACTATGATATAATGGCGACTTTGGTATATGTTGACTATGTCACAGAAGGGTTGTGGTATAATTCAAACTATGGTATATGCGAATTGTGGTATATGCGGACTGTGGGATAGCCTGTGGTATAGTCACTGCCAATTATGGGACAGACTGTGTTATAGTCATTAAAAATTCAACAAATAAAACAATTCAATCACAACATCGCAACACAACATACAACCTTCAACAACATTCACGTTTTTTTAAAAACCATCGAAGGCACAACACATATACCCGGACCTTCGCATACGAACAATTAAAATCAAAGTGTCAAGGTAATATGAAGGTAGCATTGAAACTAGCCACACCAACCAAATCATCTCTAATAAAATCCCACACTATTTCATTCCTTTCAAACTGGAGGTAGATTGCAGAAATGGCAGAAGGGAGTTACAAGGGTAGAAAATCTAATTTGGGAGTTGGATCTGATACCATGTCAGGCCAGGAGGTAACTTCACAATGTGAATTGTGATTTTGCATTAAGATTGCTTATGGATATATACATAGAAGGAGAGGCTCTTAGGTTTCACCTCCCAGTGTCTCTTCATATTCCTAATCTCTCTATTTTCTATTTACATTATTTACACGAATTTTCTAATCCCAAAGGTTAGATGTTAATAAAATGAAATAATCAATATATAAAATTTTAATTTTAATTTTTTTTATAAAAAATAATTTTAAAATTCAAAATTATTATATAAATATATAAATATTTATCAAATATAAAATTCAATTAACACACACATATATAATTTGTTTATTTTAATATTTAATAAAAATTAATTTAAACAATACTTTTTTATTTATTTAATTTTTGTTAAAGTGGTTTTGGTCACTTCTATGTCTCGTATGTCTATGGAATATTTGTATCGTTTTTCTGCCTAAAATATAAACTCACCAAAAAGGATCACTTAGCTCAACTACAAATCTTAACCCTAAAGCTAAGCTATATACATTGTCTAAATTATTTTAAGTGTAATTTTATAAATTATATAATAATCAATAATAATTAATTATATTTTTTCTTTATTTAATATTATATATAAATATATAATATTAAATAATTTGTTAATATTTAATATACAATAATTTATGTTACTAGATTTAGTTGTTTAATAAAAACAATAAAATTTTTAAAATTAAATTAATTTAAATATATCTTAATTTCAAATTTATTATGTATTAAAAAATTTAAATCATGATGTAATTTTTTTTTATGAAATTTGTCAAACACATGCTTTTAACCATTAGGCCCACTCAAGTTGTATATATATAGAGAGAATTCCATATTAATTATAAAAGGAAATACATATCATCCTCCTAGATATAACACAATCATTAAAATGATTGAATGATTAAGAACATGTGCTTCCTTACAATAGGTCATAGATTCAAACATAAGTATCTTATCCTACAAATAAGTCGTATACATAGCGTTTTCTTTTCTTAAATTGAGATTATTATTATTATTATATATTCATTTTAACTTATAATATATTTTCCTGAAATTGTTTTATTATAAATTAGACTATGCCTATAAATATTATATATCAATTTTATATTAAAAAATCAAAAACATTATTCATTCTTTTAAATAGATTTGAATTTATTTATTTTTAATTTCTTAAGAGTGTTATTTTCGCACAAAAGCCCGTGTCATTCTTGCACAAATAACAAAAGCCAAGTAGTGGCTATTGTTATATATGTGGGTCTTTTTTATTCAATTTTTTTTATAGAATATTGAAAATATTTACAACTTTTATATTTTATGTCTTTTTGGGTCATTTTTACATATTATTCTTAGCTTTCAAAATGTTTAAAAATGATTTTTTAGAGATGAAAAGTGTTTTTTGTAATTTTTATACATTTTTTTATCTTAATTTTTTTTTGGATACTATATGGTTTATTGAAAAGACTTTAAATATATAAACTAATGTATCCATATAAACTAAATAGTTGGTAAATGCCAATGCATATGTTAGAAACATAATCCTCTTAGGTTATATAAATTTGGCTTATTAAATTGAGAGGAAGGTGAAAAGCCACAAGTGAATGACAATAGTCATGAGAAGTCCAAGAAACCTCTCAGAAGATGAAAACCAAGGGTCAATGTTCAATGTATTTATATGTATATATTATGAATAAGCATCACACGATTTATCTATATTTGTCTACCATGATTCTTTGTGTGTTCCAACATTGGTATCAGAGCATAGTTGGTCCTACTAAAAATTATGACTCTCCTCAGTGTGTCAAACCTATCTTCCTCAAGTCTAGCATTCCTTAACCATGACTACTCTATTTTTTTGGGCACTCTCTACACTTTCAATGTTATTATCCAATTCTTCCAATTAGCTTTGCAACTAATTTTGCCTTCTATGATTTGCTTCTTGTGTTTTGATGGTGTGTTGAATGTTGATTCGAACTCTAATAGATGAAGGAATGGACAAACCTTAACAAGGGGAATTACTTTGACATTTCTTGGTATTTTAGATTCTCCTTCCTGCATTTGTTTCTCTGTCTAGTCAATTCATGCCATTTTATGTGTTGTTGATACTAGTATCCACCATCAGAGGATCAATGTAATGACGGTGCCAAATTTCTGATGTTGAATGCCCAAACTATTTGATTGTGAATGAGATCAATTATCCTTTCCCTTAGAAGGAATTTATATATATGGGAAAAGGCTTTAATTCTTTGGCACTAGGATGAGCACATCATTAATCAGATGAGACAATCAATTGTGTTGCGAGCCACCCTATTTTTCTTAGAGAAACAAACCATTCAAAGCAATATTTGGCTAGGTATCACTTGTGACTAAGTCACCATTTGGAAGATATGATGAGTTTGGATGAGTGTGATAAAGAAAATATGATAGGAGTAACCAAAAATTGAAGATAACTACAAAGGTATAGGTTTAGTACAATTGTTATTGAAATCATTGTTCCTTCATAATTTTCATGATCATATTTCACTTTATAATTGACCTATCCTATTACTAGAGATTGTCCACTGTACTACCGATGTCGAGGTCGTGAGAAGAGTCAGCTTCCAAATTGTACCATTTTATCTAGTTAATTATGCAGTGCACCAGAGAATGACTCCAAACCAGAAAAGATAGTATAAGTGCTACAAAAATCACTACTTTCAGTGACAAATATTCCAAGTTTGAAAAGTTGAACACAAAAATTATGGGTGTTTCTATTGATAATGTGTTCTCTCATAATGCTTGGGTTCAAACTGATAAGAAATGGTGATTTGAAATATCCTCTTATATTTGATGTTATGAAGGGTATTTCAAAACCATAAAAGGTTTTTATTGTTAATTGGATAATAACATTATGTGGAATTTTTTTTATTGGCAAGGAAGGTGTGATTCAACACTCCATAATCAACAATCTATTCATTAGCCGAAGTGTAGATTAAATGTTTCATACATTACAAGCTCTTCAATATGTTTAGGATAACCTTGATGAATTTTTCCCAAATGGTTGGAAGCCATGAGACAAGTTAGTGAAATAAGATCTCAAATTGAGTAAATAATATTTTGAAGCTATATGAAAATCAAGATGACAATGAAATACATTGTTTGTTCATCTAGCTGCAATATTGTCCAAGTAAAAGTTTACTTGGGATTCAAGCATTCTTAAGATTGAAATCTCCATGTATCATATCATGATTCAATGGAAAATGTACTAGTCCATTAAATCGACCCATAAAGTTTGCAGGACATTGCATTGGTATTCATTTCTTCCAACAATGGTAGCAATTGATGTTGAGAATCCAACTAAAGCAGTC
Source organism: Pinus albicaulis (assembly GCA_034641835.2). Classification (NCBI taxonomy): domain Eukaryota; kingdom Viridiplantae; phylum Streptophyta; class Pinopsida; order Pinales; family Pinaceae; genus Pinus; species Pinus albicaulis. The sequence goes on along the minus strand of CM076581.1, from coordinate 492,886,415 downwards.
TTTGAATTGGAAAATTTTTTACCACCAAACATCTATAACCTTGGAGGGGGCGGCTAATGAGCTTATATTGAAAAAGTTAACTTGCCACATCTTAAAGGCTTTTGTGAAAAAGAGAACTTTGTCGTAGTTTTAGGAAACTACGTTTTTTATCTCTAGCAGAAGTAAATCCACCTCGGTTTCTAGTTGGAGCTATTGTATTATTAACTATTTCCAATGTATTACCTCATAGTATCGACATTTCATTTATAAATATAGTTGCATTGAATTGTATAAGGACTAGATAAGTTATGCTCACAATACAAGTTTGTGTATGCTTCACACAATCACTTTAAGCTCAATGCAAGTGACATGCTTTTCAGGCCCAAAATGAGAGGATTCATAGTTGCATGTTGGCCTATGCATAGTGGATTTTTTTAGATGTCTTCTTGGACAATGGTTAACAAATAAGAACCATTCTACGATGGCTAGTAGTCTAAAAATAAAATATGAGGGTTAAACCCTAGAAGAAATAATTATTAATTTGTGTAATTAACAAATATGCATAAAGGAATAAAAACAAAAGCTAGGTATAAGGGCATAGATCTAAATCAAATAATCATTACTAGATCAATTACCTAATGATAAATGTTTTTATTAAAATATTTTCACTAGTTGAGAAGCTCCCTATAATAATGGCTCAAGAGGGCCTCCTCCCTGGAAGGGTTCTTTTGTAATCCTTTCCTATAGCTAAAATGACTCCCTCTCTATAATTGGTTCTACAATCCAAAGAAAAAAAGAAAAAATATGAGGTTCTAGTGGAGAACACTCAAATGTCACATGATCAAAATTTGGACAGTGATAATGGCTATTTAGAATGAGAAGAGAAAACGTCTCTATCTATAATAAAATGTTAGGCTAGATTTATGTGGTCAAATAATAAAATATTTGTTGGACCAAATCAAGTCTAACCAATTTTGATATTTTATTATTATTTGTGAGAGGAATAAGTCAAAGAAATGGTCAATAACCTTTATTTAGATAATTAACTAAAAAAATAATGTTTATTGAGTTAATTAATAAAAATGGTTAAAATGATAAGAAATAATTAATAAACAAATGGGTTTATTAAATTACTTCTAGGTGAAGTGGTAAAATAAGTTAGAAATAGTTTATAAATAATGATTTAATAAATTATCTCTATGATAATGTTTAAAGGATTAAGAAATAATCAATAAATATACGATTTATTGAATTATTCCTATGTAAACACAAAAAATGTGAGTGAAAACATTTTGAATTATTTTCAATTTAATGGGTAAAAATATAATCTAATACTTAAAATTAATGAATTTATGGTTTATTCTCATATGGATAAATTAATTAACGAATGTTACTTAGGAAAAGTGGCCCCAAACATTGTTCAAAAATGTAATGGCCACAAGGTGGATGTGGTATGTATTTCTGAGTTCGAAGTAAGGGGTTGTTAAACCAATCTACTTGTTTATGAATGGTATTTTGATTCCACAACAAATTGGCTAGATGGAATTGGTTGCTAGGGTAATAAAGAGGAATGGCGATGCATATCATCCCATGTATAATATCATGTGGTAATGGGATCCATAATGTCCTCATCTGAGTGGAAGATTAGGTTGTGAGACCATGGAGAACCACATGATGTAGATGGTGAAGGTTTATCCAAATCATCATTATGGGAGACATGGTTCACATGTGAAACTTCTAATGAGATAGACGATACACTTATGACTAGTGGACATAAGTTCCAATCGAAGTTGGGACTGAAGTGAAATTAGATACAAGAGGTATGTTTGAATATACACAATTAGCTACTCTCGGGAAGTCTGAAGGTGTGGATCCCATAGATGGTGACAAGTAAAGGATATGTATGGTATTATTTTTCCATCTCCACATTAGGGGAAACAGTCTCTATGATGGGTGGATTGGTTGCCTACCCTATCATGGAAGAGGTGCCATGAGTCGTAAGTAGAGGGGTGGAAATTCCACTATGAGCGAATTTTATGCACCAAGGACAATGGGTGTGTCACATAAGAAAATTTATAGGCGAAATTCCAACATGGCCTATTTAAAGATGCATTTAGGAAGCCTAAATTTCGTTTATCAATGATGTTACAAAATTTAATACATATAAAAAGCTATAGCCAAATAGTATAATAGTTACATGCATGATAAATATGTTGTAGGGAAAATGCATGTACATATAAACTTCCTGAAAAGAGAAATTAACTAATCATGTGTGCTACTAAACCATCTATGCTAGAAATATCATTAACACAGAAATAAATATTTATATATTATAACAACAAAAATACTAGAAACTAAAGTAGGGTGAACCATATTCTACCCCACCATAGGCTTATTTGAGCTGCAATTTTTCTCACAACTGGCCAACCACGTGCCAGGTATAGATGCCTTGAGGAGAACTTAACTCAGTGTTATTTGACACACTTAGGTTCAAACCAGATTTTAATACCAGAATTGAAGGTCATTCTCCTTCACACACACACAAAAAACTTAGTGATCAACCTTTTCATCTTTGACCAGGTTCACATTCATAAAAATACCATGTATGTAGGTTTTAACCCTAAACATACCAAATGAATCTTAAAACAAAAAATAAAAAATAGCAAGAGCATAAAACATAAAACAGATAAACATAGATATTTTCCCCTGGATCCCAAATTGGGAAGACCAACTTGATTTTTCATTATATTCCTTTTAGTGTTACAACACATATATATACATGTCGAAGCATACATAAACCCCAGTCCATTAACCTTGGATTAGAACATAACTGTATTTCCCTTAACCGGATCTACAAAATACCAGGGCCGAAAACCATCATGCCCCAAAACCATGTGCAAACCCATGCACAAAACCATACATCGCCCCCCCTTGTTACTCCCCCACCCGCGCGTGACTAGTCGTGGAAAGAATATAACACAAACCCAACATTCTCCTACTTGTTGTTTTCCTTCCGTAGGGGGCCATAAGACAGCTGAGTCATTAGCCCAGCTTTGCAACACCCATTATTTCTCTACACCAAGAGAACTTCTGAGTGCTCACAGACTTTGTCAATGCATCTGCAACATTCTTCAAGGTGTCCACCTTTACCAGCAACACCCTTTTAGCTTCAACCATATATCTCACAAAGTGATATTGAACATCAATGTGCTTTGTATTTGAATAATAAGAAGGGTTCTTAGCCAAGAAAATTGAACTTTGTCTATCACAGTCTATCCTTATAGCTTGCTACACCAACCCCATACTTGAACACAATCTCTGCAACCAAACTACTTCCTTTCTTGCATGAGTGGCTTCCATGTATTCTACCTCTGTAGTTGAAAGATCCACTACAAACTGTCTTTTAATCATCCAAATAACTGCACGTCCAAATAGGCTAAACACATACCCACTTGTAGATCTTCTTTGGTCCAGATCTCGTGATCATCAACAAACCAATTTCCAACACTCTTCCAATCAGTCTTCACACAGTAGCATAAGCCACCATCACTAGTGCCACACAAATATGCGAAAAGTTGCTTCTTGTTATCCAATTCTCCTTCCACGGGTTTGACATAACACGCTTTCGATACTCCACCGCATGTGCAATGTCACGGTCTGAATCTGAGACCATTGCATACATCAATACTACGCTTGCATATGGAACATGGGACATATCCTCCTCTTCTTCTTGTGTCTTAGGATATAATTAATGACAAGCTTTGTACCTACAAAATCACCAGCATTCTTCGTTTTACTATCACTATTGAACCTCTGCAATATAGTCTCGACATACTTCCTCTGGTTTAACCATAGCTTCCTCTTTGCCCGATATCTCTTAATTTCCATGCCCAAAATATAGTTTGCAGCACCAAGATCCTTCATGTCGAATTTGGAGAAAATTCGGGTCTTCAAATCTTGGATAATTTATTTGTCATTTCCAATCAACAACATATCATCCACATACAAGACCAAATAAATAACACGGTCACCAATTAATTTAAAATAAAACACAGTGATCCTCCTTGCTTCTAGTGAAGCCAAGTCCCCATATATAGGTATCAAATTTATGATACCACATCCTTGGTGACTATTTTAACCCATACATAGACTTATTTAACTTGCATACCAGTTATTTCTTCCCCTTCACCATAAAGCCTTCAGTTTGTTTCATGTAGATCTCCTCTTCCAGATCCCTGTGAAGAAATTTTGTCTTCACATCCATCTATTCTACCTCAAAATCAAGTGCAGCAGCAACAGATAAAAGTAATCTAATAGAAGTAACTTTGGCAACAAGAGAAAAAATATCACCAAAATCAATTCCCGGCACCTGGAAATAACCTTTTTCTACCAACCGAGCTTTGTATTTCTCCAATTTGCCTTCTACATTCATCTTCTTCTTAAACACCCATTTTCTCCCGACGGGCTTTCTTCCAGCCGACAACTCCACCAAATCCCATGCCTCATTTTTATGCAAGGATTCCATTTCATCAACCATGGCCTCCTTCCATAGTTTTCCATCCTCCGAACCTATTTCCTCCCTAACAGTTCTGGGATCATCATCAGTTATAGCTAAAGAAAAATTTGAACAAAAAGCAGATGGACTATACCTTTCTGGTTGTCTCCTTTCCCGAACTGACCTTCTCACAATTGGAGTTTGTGGCTCTTCCTCTTCTGAGTCTTCTTCTGTTGTAGAGTCTGATTCATCCTCCTTTAGCTCAAACTCTATCTTCTCAGGTTCCTTTGGTAGGACTTCATGTTTAAAAATATCTTTCACCTCTCTAAGCACCACATCTCGGCTATACATAACCTTCCTTGTTTCCAGGTTCCAAAGCTTGTAACCCTTTAAACCATCCTTATACCCAATAAATATGCACCTTTCAAATTTATTATCCAACTTGCTCCTTTTCTCCTTTGGAACATGTACATATGCATCACATCCAAATACCCTCGGATGTGAAAGAGAGGGTTTCTTACCAGTCCATGCCTCATGTGGAGTCTTATTCTCCAACACTGATGAAGGTGGTATGTTAACCAAGTAACATGCAGTCTCCACTGCCTCTACCCAGAATTCTTGTCCTAACCCGGTACCACTGAGCATGCTTATTGCCTTTTCCATCAACGTTTTGTTCATTCTTTTTGCAACTCTGTTTTGTTGAGGTGCGTATGGAGTAGTCTTATGCCGTGCTACACCACACTGCTTACAAAACTCTTCAAATTCCTTCTTGCAGAACTCCCCACCATTATCTGTCCTCAGCACCTTTATCTTCTTCTCTGTCTGGTTTTCCACCAGAGCCTTAAATTCTTTAAATTTGTCAAAGACTTCAGATTTCTTCCTCGAGAAATATATCCATGTATTCCTTGAGAAGTCATCTATGAATGAAACATAGTACACAGACTTTCCCAGTGATGGAACTGACACAGGCCCAAACACATCACTGTGCACAAGTTCTAATATCTTGTTTGCCCTCTTAGCACCAGAAGGAAAACTCACCCGATTCTGCTTCCCATATACACAATGTTCACAGAAATCGAAATCCAGAGAACAATTGGACATACCTTCTACCATACCATCTCTATGCAGTATCCGAAGGCCCTTCTCTCCAATATGTCCAAGCCTTTGATGCCATAGCATGGTCTTTTCCTCAGAAATTTGCTAGCGTCACTAGGATACTAGGAACACGGAACTGTGCCATCCATGTAGTGTTGCCCTCAAGCTTGTACAGAGTTCCAATGCGAACTCCCCACATTAATACCAGTGCTCCCCGAACCATCTTACAAGAATCTTTCTCGAACACTGTGTTTACACCTGCATCATCCATCTTGCTTACAGAATTCAGATTTCTGGCCAATGCAGGAATGTGCAGAACACCAGGAAGTGTTCTAATCCTTCCACCTTGCAACTTCAACTTGACTTTTCCACGTCTGACGATTCTGGCCTTCCTATCATCACCTAAGAAGACATCACCGCCATCATATTTCTCATACTCGCAGAACCATTCCCTATGGGGAGTGAAGTGAAAGTATGTACTCGAGTCAATCAACCATGACTCATGATCTACATGTGTATTTGAAGAAGAAGCCAAATACACATCCGCACCTTCATCCGAGGTGGTTTTTGCCTCTGCAAAAGGAGCATCATCAGATCCCTTTCCTTTCTCAGGAGCTTTAGATCTCTAGTCCTTTTTGCAGTGCCCTTCCTTTCCGCATTTCCAGCACACATTTACAAACTTTCCAAGAGATTTAGATCTCCCACTCGAAACCTTATTCTTGTTTCTATTCTGGGACCTTCCTCATATAGACAAGGCATCTCCATTCTAACCCTCCATATTTCTCCGTCTCATTTCCTCCGACAGCAAGGCTGAGACAATGTCATCAAAATTCAAGGTAGTTGTATTGCTACCTATTGCAATAACCAGAATATCCCATGAATCTGGTAGAGAACACAACAAACTGATGCACTTATCTTCATCTAAGATTTTAATATCAACATATGACAGCTGAATTACCACAGTATTGAAGGCGTTCAGATGCTCTGTCACCGTGTGTCCATCCTTCATCCTCAGGTTATACAGCTTTTTCTGCAGGAACAATTTATTCACCAGAGACTTAGATTGGTACAAAGTCCCTAGCTTTTCCCACAAGTTCTTCGATGTAGCTTCCCTAGATACGTTCAACAATACTGAACCTGAGACACACAACTGTATTGTGCTCTTTGCCTTCCGATATAGCTTCTTCCAGTCTTCATTTGACATTGTCGTTGGTTTAGTACCCGGATCTATCGCGATCCACTAATCTTTATCCACCAGCAGATCCTCCATCTTGAGCTGCCACAACTCAAAACTCTGACCATTAAAGTTCTCGATCTCTATCTTCCCGCCGCTCGCCATCTTCTTTCACCACAAGAATCGATCCCACAGATCTCCCACTGAACGGGGTCTACCTCAGGCCCAAGCAAAAAAACCCCTCAGCAGTAAAGGCGTCCCTTGAAGCTGAAATTGCTCTGATACCAAATGTAGGTTTTAACCCTGAACATAAATGATCTACAAACGAATCTTAAAACAAAAAATAAATAATAGCAAGAGCATAAAACATAAAAGAGATAAACACAGAGATTTTCCCCTGGATCCCAAATCAGGACGACCAGCTTGATTTTTCATTATATTCCTTTCAGTGTTACAACACATATATATACATGTCGAAGCATACATAAACACCAATCCATTAACCCTAGATTAGAACATAACCGTAGTTCTCTTGACTGGATCTAAAAAATACCAGGGGCTGAAAACCATCATGCCCCAAAACCATGTGCAAAACCATGCACAAAACCATGGGTGCGTCCGCCCACCGAAAAATAAGGACAAAAAAATATTTCCAGGGCAGCGCCCCGGATCCCGACAGGGAGGGGCTGTCGCCCCCCCTGTTACCCCCCTGCGCGTGACTAGTCATGGAAATAATATAACACAAACCCAACAATGTTAGTATGCATAGCACAAGAGAGTTCTTCTATGATATATGTAGTCCCTTGACCCTCCCCTTTCAATACTCTATGTGCAACACACAACTAGGATCATTCCCATTCCTCAGAGCCATCTAGTTTATAGAAAAAGTGTTGCAACACATTCATTTCCTATCACATAAGTTACCCCCCATTCCCTTGCCAATTTTAATTTCTAAGTGAGAGAGAAAAAAAATGAGTGTATGAGAAGAATAATGGAGTAATGCTCAAAACAAAACCAAAAAACAAAAAAGGAAAAATTCCTTAATGGATTTTCTCTTTCATTTCTATAAACATACCTTTACCCTTCATCTTCCCAACCATCCTATTAACTTGAGTTATTAATTCAAGGTATGCATTTTCCTCCTAAAGCAAGTTTTCTCACTCCCCAAGGCATCATAATTTATTGGTTTTTCCATTTCTTCAACTTTAAGATTTTTATTAATAAAAATGAATATTAGATCATATAATAGAGTTTGACATCATAGAATAAATACTAGCACCCCAACATCACACCTTTAACTTTAGCAATATATTAATCCAAGTTAATATTTGTATCAAAATAAGTATTAAATATACGTATATATATTAATATTATCGATAATAATTACATATTACAAAACTTAAATTTTAATATGTTTTATTTTAGTTTAATAAGATAAAATTATCATTATCAAAATATTTTAATTTTTATAATAATGATGTATATATAATTTTGAATAATGTATAAAAATTATATATATATATATATATATATATATATATATATATATATATATATATATATATATATATATATATATATATAAATAATTGTGAATAGATTTATTTAATCTTATAGTAAATTTGGTTTTAATACTTAAAATTTATAAATATAAAAAATATAATTTTTGAATTTTACAATTTTAATTAAATTTTTAAAATTTTGAATAAATTCTTAAAAACATTATGGTAAATGAGCCCTAATTCATGACAAAATTTTTCTCATACTCAAAATTTCTAACCATTTTTACAATATTGATGACTTGGAAAAGGATCGCTTAACTATAAAACTAGCAATTGCCCCAACAAGTGCAAGGAGAGTGCAAAGAGAGGCCGATAGAACTGTTAAATTGGAAAAAAAATCTATTTTAAATTCGATAATGAAGCAAATAACAATTAATTTATTAACAATTCTAATATTCTCTTCCAAAGACAAATTTATTGGTTAAGAAAAAAATCATTTGAAATAAAAGTTTGAATCTAGTAGAAGTTAATACAAAGAAAATGAATGCTTTGATAAAGTAATCTAAAATGATTAGAAGTGTTATCCTCCAATGCCAACCATAACACTCCAATGCCATAAGTTGATGGCATAGTATTTATAGTCCATTACATTTCTTAAATTTCTTAAGCATCAGTGAGTTGTTTTCTTAACTCATAACGTCATCATTGTTTTTAAGTTCATCATACCATAATTACTATTTTAATCCATAATTTCATAAGCCAAAATATAATATAATATAATATTTAGTATTTAAACTCCATAAAAAATTGTAGAATATTATTAATAGTATGCAAAAATAACAAGTTAATATTTAACTCCATAATTAACTAAATCGTTAGATTTTGAGTTGATTTTTATTTCTCACAATTTAATAATTGTTTTAATTAACCAAAAATATCTACACAATTTAATAGTTTTTTTAATAAACCAAAAATATCTGCAATCTCAAGATCTCCAATATCATCCACTCAAAACAATTTATCTACAATCTAAATATAAACAATATCATTGTTTCATCCAAAAATTGTTATATCCAAAAGGTTAGGATTAGGCTTTTGAATTGTTACATCCAAAAGGTTAGGATTTTTTTTAAAGCCCAACGGCAAATGATGACACGACAATGGAGTTTGGCATGCCATGAGACCCACCATAAAAACAACTATTCAAACATTTCAGCATTTTAATTTTTTGGAAAAAAATTTACAAAATCCTTACAAAGAATCTGCCTTTCAAATAAATTTATAATGCCTTATAAACTTCACTTTTGTTGATTCAGCTACCTTTTACTGATTTGTTTGGCATGCCATGAGACCCACCATAAAACAACTATTCAAACACTTAGCATTTTAATTTTTTGGAAACTTTTTACGGAAATGTGACAAGAATCTGCCTTCCAAATTTATAATGCCTTACAAATTTCACTTCCGTTGATTTAGCTACCTTTTACTGATTTGTTTGGCATGCCATGAGACTCACCATAAAACAACTATTAAAACACTTAGCATTTTAATTTTTTGGAAAAAAAATTACTGTCAAAAAATCTACCTTCCAAATAAATTGATAATGCCTTATAAATTTCACTTTCGTTCATTCAGCTACCTTTTACTGATTTCATAGCAGTACAACACTTTTGTACACCTTTTAACCATGGATTCATTCAAGTGCATTTATTAGGCCATCTTCAAAGAAGAAATTTGTGATTACAACTCATCTATTTCAATTTTGAAGATACATAAGGTTTTTGAATTGAATAGATTAAAAATGGAAATTATCATTTTAACAATAAAAATATGTAATTTCTATGTTATATATTATTTGGTTTGTATTTTTTTTATATATATATATTTTGGTTTTCAAATCTGTTTACAGTTATAAGGTTTTTAAAATTTAAAAAAAAGATTAATTTATTTATATATTAAAGTTATAAGTTATATTAAAATTATAAGTTAAATAACAAATAGTTATAATAGCACAAAACATAAAAGTAAGATTTAATTGTGTACTTTACAATTACACACTCCAATACATTTCTCTAAATTGTGTATTTTACAATTATACTATGATACATTACCCTAACTCTTAGGGTTAACAAAATTGAGATTGAAAAAATTTGTAATGTTATGATAATAAGTTGGACCATATCAAATTCAATGCTTAACTATTTTAAACCCCAATAATTATAATATGGTTAACAGAGTTTATATATATATAGACCTTGTGGTTGTAAGTTCCTTATAAAATAATAAAAAATATATAATTTTAATATAATTATTTTTAAAAATTTTAAATATCATCTAATTAAAATTATCTAAAACAAATTTTTTTATTATCAATATATTTGAGTGAATTCAATGGTTTTCAAGATATAAAATATACATCTCTAAATACTTTAATAGTCAAATAAAATCAAAGTTTGAAATTTATAAATACCAATTATCAATTCAATCTCTATTTAATAATTAAGAATGTATATTTAATTATCAATTTTATCTCTTAAGAATATAAAATAAAATAAAATTCTGTGATATAAAATCATTTAGATACTTTTCATAAAATTCCAAAGGAGACTAATAATATCATTTATATACTTTTATAAAACCCCAAGGAAGACAAATAATGTGGCCAATTAAATTCTATATTTTTAAAACTGTTTTTCTTGATTAAAAGCTCTTATTTCTGAAAGGATCACCAATAAAATAATTCCACCTGGTGTGATTTTTACTTAAATAACATCATTCTGCATTAGTAAATGATAGCCAATAATGACTTTTCCACTGCTAATTGTATTTTAATGTATATTTAAAAACCCATGCATTAAAAAATAAGAGCATGCTGCTGGTTTCAACTGACGATCCAGCACAATTGCAATTGGCGTTCCTGGCAAGTCTGGACCGTGGACATCAACTGTTCTGGTTTCGTCGAGAATAAGTTGGTGGCTACTGTAGTCTAAAAATTCTTTGTAGGTTTTATCCCTACAAGATTATTAATTTCAAAAGTCAAAAGGATGGTTTGCTGGAATTCCAAAGGTAATTTGAGAATTTTAGGTGAAGGAAAATATGAAACAATTTCATTCTCTGTAGAGATGTTATTGAAGGTTTTTAAAAAACTGATTATTGCGATTTGTAATTTTTTTTTTTTTAATTTAGATGAAAGAAAAAAAATGTGAGCTAAAACTTAACACATTACTCTCCGAATTTGTAAAAATGATATTGAATTTTTTTAAATGTTTTATTTCACTTCTGCAACAAGCTATAACTATATAACTAATAGTCACAGTAAAATAACTTATTAAATGCACTAAACATTAATTAATAAGTAACCAGATTCACAATCATATGGCAAAGGCCGTGCTCTTTACTAGGTGCAACCAGGTCTACGTGCTAACTCTTTGGCCGAAAGCCTGTAGATGTTAACATATATCTTAGCAATTCGTAAAAAATATTTACAGCACCTTCAGACGGATTTCATGTAGCGCAGCTCATACGTGGCTGTCAAAGAAAGCTCAAGTTTGATCATGACCAGAGATGCCGATATAGGGGTTGTCCTCGCCGACCATGAAAATAGGAGAATGGAGTAGAGGGTTCATTCGAATTTTGTTAGTTCTTACAAGGCCGAGATATGGGCTGGCCTGATTGGTACGGTGGATCTGACCGAGGAGATTTGGTGAATAAAATACATGTGTTCTGCTGCATAGAATCAGCCGCACAAGCTTGATTAAAAGCATTTGATTTCGTTGAGAACCTATAGCCAGTGCTCTTCTTGGTGTTCTATGGAGGGTTTGTAGGAGCGTATAAGAGAACAAGCCTTCAAATCATATGCCCACCTGTGTTTGCTTATGAGATGTCGCTATAGGAAAAAAGAGTAAATTAAAATCTCCCCACAGTAAATTAAAATCTCTCCCTTATCTATTGAATTCTCCATTTATTTTCATTTGGAAACTTTTTGTTTTTTAATATGAACTCTATGGTTGTAAGTCTGTCTTTTCTCTGCTTTCTAAGAAATAAGAAAGATCACCCAAGAAGGTAGCAATGCGCTAATAAGAACCCATGATAAAAAAAATAACAAGCTACAATTATTAGAATTCTAATAAGAACCCATGATAAAAAAAATAACAAGCTACAATTATTAGAATTAGAAAATGAAGGAGAAAATACACACCACTTTCATAAGTAGTAGAACCTTGGTGAGAGTGGCACTGATATTGTTGCCCTTGATCTTTTTCTCGGACCTGGTTTTGCTGGTATGGATAATAAAACTTACCCTATTCTTAGTTTTTTTGGCCATCTGATGCGTGGCAATCTCTTTCACTGCTTGCCCAATCCTAGCCCTCCTTTCACCCATCCTCGCCATCATCCTCTACCAGGTCGAGATATGCCCACTAGCCTCTACACCCACTCACCCCACTATCCCTAATTTGCCAATGGTAAAACCCCCCAACATCTCCTCTGCTAGGAAGCCGGTGAAACCAATCTGGGTTGCACCACACCTACTCCGCCCCCATTGCCCTGTCTCACAACAATCCTCCCAGCTTATTTTTAGAGCAGTCGAGCTGTGGTTGGGAAATGAACCATCATATCAGATGGTTTTAGGATAGTGATTACGGCAATCGCTAAAGTGGCATGGAGTAATTAATTTCCCCGTACAGTTTGCCAGTGTGTGCTATGGGGAAAGGAGTTGTCTATCAACTCAATAGAACAGTATCTAACAGAATACTGTTCTAACAGAATAGTATGGACTGTAGTGTTTTGTCATGAACTTTAGTTTTTTTTTGTCACAATTTGGTAAAAAAAAAAAATTCAAAAAATCAGGTAGTTGGAGTGTTTGAATTGCATTTTTTATAGTAGAAATAGATTCAACACTATTAAAAACCCTTAAGACACCCAAAACACTAAAGTTTAACAACTGTAAACAAGATTATGATAAATCTTTGCCAAAAATTTTCAAAATTTCACCTGAATTTTTGGGTTATTCTGTGGATTTTTTGAAATAGAGTTGTCTACCGATCCAACAGAATAGCCGGGATGACAATTTTTTGAACTGATAAATGACACTAAACTGATAAACTAAATTTTGAATACTAAACTGATAAACTAAATTTTGAATAGATGTCAAAACTGATAAATGACCCTGAATTGATACACTGGGTTGTGGAAAAATGTCACTTTTGGATGGTTTGGACATATGTCATAAGTGGAAAGAAAGTGTTGACAAACATGTAAGGTGATGTGATTAAAAAGAAAAAGCCTATCAACCTAATAAGTTAGCATTCTTCCAGGGACAAGAAATAGACATTCCGCAAAGTTTTATTCATTATTAAACATAAATCTTAATCATAATTCTCCATTAAGATTGGACTTTTACAAATTTGAGTTTTTAAATGTACTATCATTAAAATTGAGTTATATGAATTTTATTTTTTTTAAATGAATTAATATCTTTAAATACTTGTATATTATAACACTAACATATTTTTATTCAAATTAATTATACAATATTAACTTTTAATATATATTGTTATATTAATTTAAAATAAATGGTGGATAACTTGAAAATAAAAATAGATTTGAAGAGAGCTTTCTTAGGGTTATCAAGATATGTGTTTATGAGGGGATTTGAGGTAAGGTTTATTCTTCTCATATTTTTTCTTATAAAGATGTTGTACATGCTCGACCTTCTCTTAAGGTAGACAATTCTGGGTCGTTTTTGGTGGAAAATTTTGAGGAAATTCCCTCGCTAGAAATATCTCACTCAGGAGGATCTTCACCAGGTGAATTCATAGGGAGTCATAATCTCTCATTTTAATGGATTTTGGGCCTACACAACCAATCTCTAACAATGGATCCATTCTACATGGAATAAAAATTGCAGAGTTATTTTATGCTAAGAGACTTCTTCATTGTGTTATTTGAGGAATCTGAAGATTACAAAAAATGTTTATCTGAAGGGCTCTAGTTTTGGGGCAATGTTGGATTGTTTTTAACGTCTTGGCTCCCATATTTTAACCCTTCCACAACTGTCATTACCAAGATGCCAATATGGGTCATACTTCCTAATTTTCCAGCTCGCCTATGGCACTACACAATCTTCGAGGGCATTGGAGACTCTCTAGACCATTATCTTATCGCTGATGTCTCTTGTGGGCAACTTGGTGTATATGCCTATGAGAGAATTTGTGTTAAAATATATATCAATAAAGGGTTTTCTTACCAAATCAATTTAAAAATGGGTGATTTTCACTAGACTCAAGCTCTGAACTTTGATAATACTTTTTATTTTTTGCTTTTGTCATCAAATAGACCACTTAAAAAACTCTTCCCCGATGCTTAATTCTCAACAAAAGTGGAATATCCGCAATTCCAGATCTAAAATTTGGAAACCATGTAACCCTCCTCCTATGGAGGGCAATGTCTCTATGTCAAAGAATCACGGTGAAGAAGTTGATGATGAAAACCATTCAAGGGACAAGTTCCAAGACTCAAGGCCTCAATCATCTCTTGTGATTCCTGGTGTGGACCGTGCTCCTTTGGCAAGCACAAAGATATTTAATAATAATGTTTCTTCTTTGGAATCTGATAAGTAATCTCTTTTAGCACACAATGATAATTTACAGATCACTTTGATCAAACTGCCTTAGGAAGGTTGGGTCAAGGTTTCAAAAAAGAAAAGAAATAAAATTGGCCTTGAGGATCAACCCCAATTTGGATGATTCTTGTCTCTAGTTGTGTCTTCTGTTCCTTTACATTTACTATTCTATTTTCAGTATGTAACATCTATATCTGATGTCATTTACTGAAAGACATTTCTATTTTCTTACTAGACATTAAAGTTATTTATTTTTATTAATTGATTAACAAGCATGTTAATCATGAAGTTATGAACTAAAGTTTCTCACTTATTAAATAAAATTTTAATAAAATATATTATCAAGAATCTGATGGTAAAAGTTTCCAAGATCCCAAAGTAGTTGAGAAAATCAGTTGTTGGCAGTTACCTTTCCTCTGGATTAAAAGGAAAAGCCTAGAGGGGGAAAGGGGTTTTGTTGCAGAGAAAAATAAGACAAGCTAGAAGGTTGAAGGGAAGAGTAACCTGAGCTGGAGTACAACCAGTGGTCTTTGTTACCAAATAGGAGAGGAGTCTGGACTGGAGTCCTGAGATCTTCCTCCTTGTCAATTACTGTTGTGGATCCTACTTTGGTGAGGAGCACGGGGGGAGTGGAGGACATCATCGCCTCACTAAAGGTTGGGCGAAAGCCATCAATCATCTCAAGTGAGATAAGTAAATTTGAATAGTATATGTTCTCTGTTTTTAAATTGCTTAGGGTTTTGTGTTTGCTTTCAAAGAATAGAAAGTAGGAAACAAAGCTTGTTTGGTATTATAAATAGAAATACAAATTCTATGAATTATTATAGCAATATGAGGTTTCATTATCAAATTTATAACTGATAAACCTTAATTTAACTCCGTGAGGGGAAAGGAAGATTTCTCGAGGTAAGCTTGTAAATTTATGATAGCAAATAACAAGAGCAAAGCAGGTTTGACAGTGGAACCCAAGGAGGTAAAATCCCAGGGTAGCAAACTGTCTGTCCTGTGAGTGTGATAAAACTAGTACACAGGCAAGGGATAAGTCCCCTAGAGGTGGTCCGGTCACTTTCAATATAAACAGTAGAGCATTCATGGAGTGTGAAAACTGTGAATAAATTACTTGTATAGATAACCTGTAGATTTACATTTACAGAACAAGAAAATAATACATTTAAATTTGTAGAAGGATAATGGAAAAAAATTCCAAAGAATTATCCTTTTCCAGTAAACAATAAATACGACGAAGGAAAAAAAACATTAGCTATAGTCAGCAGGGCTGTGCACTTCAACATAATTTTAGCAGTTATCACTGTAATACAAAAAATACAGATAGAGTAAGTTTATCGACCAAATTCATTTGGAGATATACCAGAAAACGAGAAGAAAAGTGAAGGAGTTGCATGCATTATATATATACAAAAACAAGGGTTTAACAGTATTACCCAAAGCAACCATAGCGTATTCCAAGTGTAAACTTGAGACAAATATGTTCAAAACTTAAAAAGGGACCAGTAGGTCTGGTACAAGAAAATCGAATAAATTAACCGTAACTGTAGACTCATCATTGCTCTATTTCCAAGCAAGAAAAACTTAAAAATCGAAACTGTAACCAAGAAAACCAGATAACCAGTCGAGCAGGTCAACTTAGGCCAAAACCTCAATTCATGCATGAAGTGTAATTGCATGAAAAATAATTCTACATATTCAAAGAGTAAAATGGACAGGTCTTGTAGGCTGATGTAGCCCAACTCAAACAGATAAGTTACTGTCGCATGGACAAGAACAAGTTACACAACAAGCAAAAACGTTAACCCTCCAACCAGAACGCAAGGAACCGAGGGTTTGTGGATAATCCTTTAAGCAAATAAAAAGAGCACCTGGAAATAAGCGGAGAAGACCCCTTAGAGGTGGAACGATGCAACCCTCTACGGAAAGAATCCACAGAACGTAATTTGGGAAAAACGTATAAAAATTACCTGTGAGACAAGATGCCAGGGTTAGCAAAACCAAGACATTTATGTGTGGAATTAGTTAAAACACAGAGAAGCTAGGTAAGGAATTTTACCTTGTGTGTTTGGAGCCAAGACATCTTCCAGCACCTTCAATGAGAAACAATCTGCAACTGGATAAATTACCATGGAATAGAATACTCGTTAAACAAGACTAAAACAAATAGGAAAATGCAAGAAGCGTTTTCCTGTAGGTTCAGTTAGAGAGGGATATTCCAATAGAGAAAAACCTCGCAACAATGTAACATCATGCCTGGATTCCACGACATCACCGTGAGTGGGCACCTAATTGATAAACATGAATAAAACCTTATGAGATTCAACTAGATAGCCGCGGCGCATTGTCTGATATTTTATCAACAACCACTAGCATAAACAGGAAAAACATAAGCGTGATTGTGCTAGACAGGTCCAAAATTCACCATGAATAGTTTCGACCTCTGCATGGTTGCAGAGCCTAGGAGACGGAGCGACAGAGGAACGAAGAGACAATTAGGGTTCGGGCGAGGGTTTGGTCCATACCCTAACGGGTCCAGCGAAAATCTCAGTCGAGGATACAAGCAACAATCAATAGACGCGGATAGGCCACTTGCCAAACCGTAGTGGGGGCACTCATTAAAACCAAATCTCTGTGGACCAGCACGTATCACATTACTTAATTTGGTAACAATCAGTAACAAATCAAATTTATCTCAAATATTTCGAAAATCTCATTGAATGCCAAGTACGATGGTGTAACAGTTATAAAGTTCATCTATTATTGCAAATCATATATAAGTACTATGATATCATAAAGACCGATGGACAACAATTTAAGATTTCAATAAGTTTGAAGGCATATGGATTGAATTCATAGTAGTGCCACAAATGTGGTATATTTAAATGTGTAAAGTATCCATGGGATTATCATATGTTATATAGTTTTGTAATGATATGAATGCCATATTTAATATTTGCCATGATAACCTTAGGTATGGAGAGTAGCATCTCATATGTTTTATAGTTTGTAATTATATGAATGCTAAATATAATATTTTCCATAATAATCTTGGGTATGTAGAGTAGCATGGTTAGTATATATATATATATATATATATATATATATATATATATATATATATATATATATTAACTTTTAGTTATAATTAATTTTAATATACATTACCGGTGGTATCAGAGCAGCGTTCCAATGCTGGGATCAAAAGGATCACATAAATAACAAATGTTTTGTGTGAATGTGCATAGAACATAAGGACAACTAAACAAGAGTAATGAGAAGGGGATCATCGTATCAAACACCCAGGACTACAGGGGAGACTCATCCCCATGCCAACCTAGAAAGGAATCCGGAAATGTGGGTGCAGCTCGATATAGATCAACACCGGCAAACTAGTAGATTACTTGAAGAACATCAAAGACAAACCCATAGGTTGTTGGATACTGTGCAACAACACCAAACAGAGATGGTCCGAGTATGAAGCGAAATGAAATACTGATGAGAGAACACGAAATAATACTCAAAAGTCTTTCAGATAATCAAAATCATCCGACTGCACAGCCCAGTCCGGAGAGGGGAACTCACATACAAAGTGAACAGGAACGGCACATACGTGATGATCCTAAAGGAAGTTGCACTCAGCGAAGCAAAAAGAGTAGAACTTATAATTAAGATGAATCTGGAAACGCTCCCGACCAGCAAGAACTAAAAAAGCAGAGGGTGGAATTAGAAGGGGAATTCTGGAAGATTAAGCCTCCCACATTTGATGGAGAAGCTGAGGAGATGGTGGAAGCTTGGATCATTAACATGAATAAATATTTTCAGGTATATGAGTATGACAGTAAATTCAAGTTTTGTTTGGAAATTTATCAGTTATGAGAAAAGACAACGTTATGGTGGGAAGAAGTGAAGAACGTGTATGGAATCGAGGTCCAAAATGTAGACTGGGATGAATTTGAGAAGTATTTTAAGGAAAAGTACCTAACAAAAGCCACCATTATAGTACTGGGGATGCAGAGAGGCACACTACCTGTATCTGTTTTGGTCGATCCTGGTGCTAGTTTAAGCTATGTAGATCCCATAATTGTGGAAAAATGTGCCTTACAAAGCCAAAAATTTAAACATTCTTGGCTAGTTCAGCTAGCCACAAGAACCAAGTGTAACGTTCATGCTAAAGTTTCCAATTGTTCCCTGGACATCGTGGATCAGAATATAAAGGTGGAGTTAAACATTTTTCCCTTAGGCTCCTATGACATATTATTGGGAATGGACTGGTTGGAAGCACATTGGTCCTTGGTAGATTGTAAGGATAAAATTATCTACTTCAAGGTTGAAGATGGAACCCAGCAAGAGCTGAAAGGAATTAAGAAGCCATTGAAACTATGACCTATTAAGGCATCCCAGCTAAACAAATGTATTAGGAAGGGATGCCAAATCTATGTGATTCAGGTCAGATTCACTAACTCAAAGGATACAAATCCCATGATGGAAAATATACCTGTGGTGCAAGATTTTATGGATGTATTTTCAGAAAATATACCAAGGCTACCACCCAAGTGGGATATAAACTTTACCATTGAATTAATACCAGGGGCGGCACCGGTGTCATGAGCCCCCTACCGAATGAGTGTACCTAAGTTAACAAAATTGAAGATGCAGTTACAAGAACTGTTGGACAAAGGTTATATCCGTTCGAGTGTCACCTTGGAGGGAACCAATACTATTTGTGAATAAAAAGGATGGAACCATGAGAATGTGTAAGGACTACCGGCAGCTAAATAACCTAACTGTGAAAAACAAGTACCCTTTGCCTCGAATAGATGATCTGTTCGACCAAGTAAAAGGGGAAGCTGTGTTTTCAAAGATAGATTTAACATCTAGGTATCACCAGATAAGGATAAAAGATGAAGATATCTACAAAACAACATTCTGAACCAGATATGGGCATTATGAAATTGTGGTCCTACCGTTTGGTTTGACTAATGCACCTGCAACATTTATGAGCTTAATGCATGGTATATTTCACCCCTATATAGATAATTTTGTTTTGATATTTATAGAAAATATATTGATTTATTCAAAGAATATGGAGGAGCATAAGGAGCATCTACGTATAGTGTTGAAAATGTTAAGGGACCACCAGTTGTACACTAAATTTAGCAAGTGTGATTTTTACAAGGAACAAATACAATATTTGGGCCACATTGTTTCAACTGTAGGAATAGCAGTGGATCTAAAAAGATAAAAACCATTATGGAATGGAAGGTACCTAAAAATGTGGCGGATATATGGTTTTTATGGGACTTCCTGGTTACTACCAGCGCTTTATAGAAGGCTTTTCAAAAATAGCATCTCCTATAACTTCTTTACAACGCAAGGGGCGAGTGTTCAAATGGACCAATGAATGCCAAGCTAGTTTTGAGAAAATAAAAGAATTATTAACTACAGCTTCTGTTTTGAAAGTTGCAGACCCAAACTTAGAATTCGAAGTCTGCACTGATGCAAGTAAAGAGGGTGTGGGATCAGTGATGTCTCAAGCCGGAAAGGTGGTGGCATATGAATCCAGAAAATTGAAAAACCAGGAACAACGATACTCTACTTATGATTTAGAGTTAACAGCAATAGTGCATGCGCTCAAAATATGGAGACATTACCTATTGGGTAAGAGATTTGTGCTAAAAAATGACAACAACAGTTTAACCAGCTATTTTAAGCAAGTTGATCTGAAAGCTAGCCGGGTTAGGTGTAATGCATTCCTTAGCGAATTTGATTTTGAAATGCAACATGTAAAAGGAAAATAAAATCGGGTTACCGACACATTAAGTCAGAAGTTCAATCAGGTATATGAACTATATTTTAATAATGTGAAGTTCAAATTTCAGGAACAAATAAAGGAAGCTGCGATAAAAGACTTTTAATACTAGTTTCTATGCCAAGCAAGCAAGGGACACCAAAGTACAAGGGAAACAGTCGGAATACACTATTAATGGAGAACAACTATTAGATTTTCGGGAAAAGATATACATTCCCAATCAGCTAAGTTTAAAAGAATTGATTCTCAATGAATATCACAGAAGCTCATATGGTGGACACCCAGTCTATCAAAAAATGTTAAAAACCATCAGAAAGGACTACTTTTGGTCTGGTATGCGCAAGGATATCGCTAGATATCTGACCAACGGCTTGGAATGTCAGCAAGTGAAATTCAAACACCAACATCCAACCAGCTTATTACAACCCATACTAGTACCTGAGTGGAAGTGGGAAGTTATATCTTTAGATTTTATTGTTGGTTTATCAAGGTCAAAAAGACATAATGACTCGATCATGGTAGTTGTTGACTGCTTGAAAAAAGCAGCCCACTTTATTCTTGTGTAGTCTAATTATAAGACTGTACAAATCGCAGACATCTTTATGCGGGAGATATTCAAGCTACATGGTATACCGAAAATTGTCATATCAAAAATATATGTGAAGCTTACTTCAGCTTTTTCGAACACATTTTTCACTGGAATAGGCACTCAAGTCCAGTTCAGTAAGGCATACCATCCTTAGACTGATGGGAAGACATAATGGGTAAACCAGATTTTGGAGGATATGCTTCGAATGTATGTAATGTAGCAGCCTCCTAAGTGAGAAGAATACTTACACTCGGTAGAGTTTTCCTATAATAATGGGTACCGGGAGCCACTCAAAATGAGTCCGTTCGAAGTTTTATATGGAAGACAATGTCAGACAACTATTAACTGGAGAAATCCAAAGACAAAGTTAATGCTTGGACCAGAAATGTTGGCTGAGATGGAGAGAGAATTTAAGAAGATCTGTCAAAATTTAAAGAGTGCACAGGATAGACAAAAAGTATATGCAGATCGAAAAATAACCTACCGGGAGTTTGAAGTAGGCGACCATGTCTATATCAGGATCATACCCAAGAAAAGTACATTAAGGTGGACTAAGTGTGCTAAATTTGCACCCTGTTTCTGTGGACCTTTCCAGATTCCGGAAAGGATTGGGCCAGTAGCCTATCGGCTAGTATTACCCAGACACATAAGGGTGCATAATGTGTTCCATGTGTCAGTGCTAAAGAGATACATATATGATCCTAAGCTCATAATACATTGGCAAAATGTTCAGGTAGGAAAGAAATGGAAAACTAAAAAAATTTAAGAAGTTAAATGATTGTATATTAACTCCACTGTTTGATGGCTGCAGGTCGAACCAGACAGTGAATTTTTGGTAAAGCCTCAACATATCCTCAATCGGAGAGAAATAACGCTCCAGAAGCGAGTTATCACCCAAGTTAAAGTGCAATGGAAGCACTTCAGCCTAGAAGAGGCGACTTGGGAAGATGAAAAAATTGTGCAAGAGGCATATCCAGAACTATTCAGTGGAATGGTATAACACCGAGGACGGTGTTCATCTTAAGCAGGGGAAGTTGTAACATCTATATCTGATGTCAATTACTGAATGACATTTCTAATTTTTTTACTAGAAATTAAAGTTATTTATTTTTATTAATTTATTAACAAGTATGTTAATCAGGAAGTTATGAACTAAATTTTCTCACTTATTAAATAAAATTTTAATAGAATATATTATCAAGAATCTGATGGTAAAAGTTTCCAAGATCCCAAAGTAGTTGGAAAAAGCAGTTGTCGGTAGTTACCTTTCCTCTGGGTTAAAAGGAAAATCCTAGAGGGAGAAAGGGGTTCTATTTCATAGAAAAAGACGACAAGCTAGAAGGCTGAAGGGCAGAATAACCTAAGCTGGAGGAAAACCAGTGGTCTTTATTACCAAATAAGAGAGGAGACTATATTGGAGTCCTGAGGTCTGCCTCCTTGTCAATTACTATTGTGAATCCTAATTTGGTGAGGAGCATGGGGGGAGTGGAGGACGTCATCACCTCACTCAAGGTTGGGCAGAAGCCATTAGTCATCTCAAGTGAGATAAGTAAATCTGAATAATATATGTTCTCTATTTTTAAATTGCTCATGGTTTTTTGTTTGCTTTCAAAGAATAGAAAGTAGGAAACAAAGCTTGTTTGGTATTAGAAACAGAAATAGAAATTATGTGAATTATTATAGCAATATGAGGGTTCATTATCAAATTTATAACTAATAAACCTTAATTTAACTCTGTGAGGGGAAAGGAAGATTTCTGGAGGTAAGCATGTAAATTTCTGATAACAAATAACAAGAACAAAGCAGGTTTGACATTGGAACCCAAGGAGGTAAATCCCAGGGTAGCAAACTCTCTATCCTGTGAGGGTGATAAACTAGTACACGAACAAGGGATAAGTCCCCTAGAGGTGGTCTGGTCACCTTCAATATAAACAGTAGATCATGCATGCGGTGTGAAAACTGTGAATAAAATACTTGTATAAATAACCTGTAGATTTACATTTACAGAACAAGAAAATAATACATATAAATTTGTACAAGGATAATGACAAAACATTCCAGAGAATTATCCTTTTCCAGTAAACAATAAATATGATGAAGGACATAAAACATTAGCCATAGTCAGCAGGGTTGTGCACCTCAACATAATTTTAGTAGTTATCACCATAATACAAAAAATACATATAGAGTAAGTTTATCAACCAAAATTCATTTACAGATATACCAGAAAACGAGAAGAAATGCGAAGGAGTTGCATGCATTATATATATAAAAAAGCAAGGGTTTAACAGTATTGCCCAAAGCAACCGTAGTGTATTTCAAGTGTAAAATTGAGACTAATATGTTCAAAACCCAAAAAGGGACCAGTAGGTTTGGTGCAAGAAAACCGAATAAATTAACCGTAATTGCAGACTCATCATTGCTCTATTTCCAAGAAAAAAAAAACTTAAAAATCGAAATTGTAACCAAGGCAACCAGATAACCAGTCGAGCAGGTTGACTTAGGTTGAAACCTCAATTCATGCAAGAAGTGTAAGTGCATGTACATCAATTCTAAATATTCAAAGAGTAAAATGGACAGACCTTGTAGGCCGCTATAGCCCAAATTAAACAGATAAGTTATTGTTGCATGGACAGGAATAAGTTACACAACAAGCAAAAACATTAACCCTCCAACCAGAACGTGAGGACCCAAGGGTTTGTGGATAATCCTTCAAGCAAATAAAAAGAGCACCTAGAAATGAGCGAAGAAGACCCCTTAGAGGTGGAACGATGCAACCCTTGACGGAAAGAATCCACAGAACGTAATGTGGGAAAATCGTATAAAAATTACCTGCAAGACAAGACGCAAGGGTCATCAAAATTAAGACATCTGTGTGCGGAATCAGTTAAAACACAGAGAAACTAGGTAAGGAAGTTTACCTTGTGTGTTTGGAGCCAAGACATCTTCTAGCACCTGCAATGAGAAACAACCCGCAACTAGATAAATTATCGTGGAGTAGAATACTCGTTAAACAAGACTAAAACGAATAGGAAAATGAAATAAGTGTTTCCCTGTAGGTTCAGCCGGAGAGGGAAGTTCCAACACAGAAAACCCTCGCAGCAATGTAACATCATGCATGGGTTCCACGACCTTGCAGTGAGCGGGCACCTAATTGATAAACATGAATAAAACCTTATGAGATTCAGCGAGATAGCCGCGGCGCACTGTCTAAGAGTTTATCAACAACCACTAGCATAAACAGGAAAACCATAAGCGTGATTGTGCTAGACATGTCCAAAACTCACCATGAACAGTTTCGACCTTCGCATGGTTGCAGAGCCTAGGAGACGAAGCGACAGAGGAACAAAAAGAGACGGTTAGGGTTCGGGCGAGGGTTTGATCCATACCCTAACGGGTCCAGCGAAAATCTCAACTAACGATACGAACAACAATCAACGAACGCGGACAGGCCACTTGCCAAACCGCATCAGAGCCACTCATTAAAACTAAATCTCCGTGGACCAGCACGTATCACATGATTTAATTTGGTAACAATCAGTAACAAATCAAAGTTATTGCAAATATTTTGAAAATCTCGTCGAATGCCAAGTCCGATGGTGTAATAGTTGTAAAGTTCATCGATTATTGCAAATCATATAAGTACTATGATATCATAAAAACCGATAGACAACAAATTAAGATTTCAATAAGTTTGAAGGCATACAAATTGAATTCGTAGTAATGCCACAATGGTGGTATATTTAATTGTGTAAAATATCCATTAGATTATCATATGTTATATAGTTTTGAAATGATATGAATGTCATATTTAATATTTTCCATGATAGCCTTAAGTATGGAGAGTAGCATATCATATGTTATATAGTTTGTAATTATATGAATGCTAAATTTAATATTTGCCATGATAATCTTAGATATGGAGAGTAGCATGATTAGTAAAAAAAAAAATTATTTTATTTTTGGTTATAATTAATGTGAATATACATTACACAGTACCATTCATCTATATTTTGATACCACTAGTTTACGGCAAACTATGCCCAAAAATAATCATAATGACCAATAATATAAATATATATAGAGTTTAATTCATAAAATTTTAAAACCAATTATCATGTAGAAGTTGTTTGTACACGTGGCATTTCGTTTATTTTCCACAACTGTCGAGCTTTAACACGATTATAAAACAGTGGGGTCCAAGGCAGTTTAAAATGTGACGGCAGCACCAATACATTGTAGGGTCCTATCATGGTTGTCACTTTTTGGTTTTGACACTTCCATACTTAATGCCAAAGACAGACCTAAACGTGGACGATACAAATGACATTAAATTCAATTTAGCTTCTGCGTATTTATTATTCAGAAAAATAGTAAATGAACGTAAATCAATGTAAATGTATATTCAATTTGATAATTTTTTTTTAATTTTTATATAGAAAATAGCTAGCTTTAGTATTAATAATATTAAAGCAAAACTATCAATCCATACATTCCATGAGTGTGAAAATTATTTATTATTATGTTTTAATATTATATTTGTTGAGATATATATTTTTTTTTATGGGATATTATTTTGTTTTGATTAAATATATTGTAATTTTTTTATATTTAAAAAATGTGTTTTTTTGGATGTATTTGTAATATTTATGTCTTTTTTTATAGATATTTTTAGGTTTTTTTTATTGTTAAGCTTTATAAGAAACCACAAAAAATAAAATTCTTGAAAATAATTCATATTGAAGTAAATATCATATTTATCATCACTTACTACTCACCATAATTGAAACAAGTATTTGCCTAAAAAATGGATGGAAACATTATGTAAACAAATACACTTAGGTGATCCCCCCATTATTTATGTTTTTTCAACAATTTTAATAAATAGGAGTAAAACTGAAAATGTGAATACTTTTTATGGTTCCTAACCAAAATTTATGCAAATCTTTGCCCCTTAATAGGCATTTAATTTTTTCAATTTCATAAATCAATTTGTGATTTTTCTAATACCTTATTAACTATTAATTAATTAAATGTAACTTAATTATCTTATAATATTTAAATTACTTTTATAATAAATATTATTAATTAAAAAGTTTAAAATTAATAAATATGGTTAGTTAACATGTTTAAAAATAAGTAAAAAGTTAAATTGTTAAAAAGTCAAATTAAATAATTTTATTCATGAACAAATACAATGAGATAAATTCATTAATAATTAAGTGAAAAATGATTGAAATCATACATTTTTACTTAATATATATTTAAAATAGTTATACACTACAAAAACACTAATATAGCTTCAATTAATTATTATATAATTATTTGAAAAAAAAATCATTTATTTTTATTACCTAAGTATTTATTGTTTATTAGAATTTTAACAAATAAATTAAATTAGAATAAAAAAATTATTTAAATTTACTTCATATCAATAAGAAATTAATGATAAATTAAAATAGTTATCAATTCAAATAACAAATAACTAAGTAAATAAAACAACTCCATTTTTAATATTTATATTTTTTTAAGGAATATAATCAACTTATCTTTTACATATATATCTAAACAACTAACTTTTAAAATATCATATATATCTAAACAACCAACTTTTAAAATATATATATTTATACTTTCCAAAGAAAATATAAAACTTTCTAGACAATTTTCTCAACAAAAATATTATAGCTACAATAAACATTATTACTCTTGTTGAGTAAGAGTAGATTTTTCACCACTACAATAAAAAATTACAATTAATAAAATATCTATATTTATAAATTAGTAAAACCTAAATTAATTAAATTTTAAATCTTAATAATAACTTGAATTCATCGGATACATCTCTCAAGATTCAAATAGATAAAACCTATTTATAAATATCATATCTTTATCTTCTTTAATTCAAACAAAAAATTTCCACATACGTACAATCCGACATTGGCCTTCATCATTGGCTTCCCGAACTTATCCATCAATGGTTCCATTGATCACGGGGACAACCTCATCCCTGTGAAATTCTTAGGGCTCCCGATGGAAGAGCCAGTGAGGGAATGGATTCTGTTTTTTTACGAAATTCGCATGTGCATTTTTGTTCACCGACTTCTTCGAAAGGGCAGCCACGACGACTTAGAAGGTTGCGGGCATGTCAGGGGGAGGTAGATGAGCCTCCTCTGAGGATGCCATCGCGAGCGCAAAATCTGCTTAGGGTTTTTGCAATGTTACAAGCTGCAACGTTCTCTTATTATTACATATTTTATATTAAAGCCTTAAAAATATTTTGTATTTATATATGTTTTCAGTTTTCAATTTTATGTAAATATTTTATATTAAAAGTTTAAAATAATTTAAGTCATTTGAATTTTATTATTTTGAATATTTAATAAAATAAAATTGTTTAAAGTCTTTAAAATATTATTAATATTTTTATTTAGATAATTTATTTATTTATTTATGACTTTTGTTTTAATTTGTTTTAACCTTTTTAATTATTATTTTTAAATTAAATTAAAAATATATAATTTATAAATTTTTTTAAAGTTTATAAATAATTATGTCTTAGAATTAGAATATGACCGAGAATTGAATGAGTGATTTAACATTTAAGACTGTTTTAACAATAAAGGGAATTGAATCAGTAACTTAACATCTAAGAATGCCTTAACAACACACCCATAGTCTTTAAGTTTATTATTTTTTAAAATTTTAACAAACAATTATATTCAGTAAATTAATAGATAAAAATAAAAACAAACCAAAACTAAGTTAGAAAACGTGTGTTTATTAGCATCATGAAATTCTAAAAGTTGATTTGGTCACCTCAAAATTTATTAAAATTCAAAAAATAATTTCTCTTACATTGAAACATTTGTAAATGAATATGAGTGAATTATATATAAAATTAAAATATTTAATATTTTGGTATGAATTTGATGTATAATTATAAATTTGGTTATTTTAAATGTGTAGTCTAACTTAAATACATAATAACTTTTTTTTATCAGAATTCACCAATTTCAAGAATCTTTGTTGTTTAAAATACATTTTGAATGTATAAATGAATTCAACACCCGGAAAAACCTGGGCACTAAAATTATGCATATTAAACAATTTGAACTCAAATTTTTTAAAATACTTGTCATATTTTTATTAAAATTAACCAGAAAAAATGTCCTAAAAAAGACCTTTTCATCTGTAAGTTAGACTAGCCCATTTGAAATCATTTATGAATGTTTTATAAGGAGTATATTTTTACTTTTGTGGAATGTTTTTGGGTTTTTAATTTATTAATCTCATTGATACACAACTAAATTATTGTGCCAAATAAAGCTTGCCTATTTGAAAATATATTGTGTGAAAACAAAATTTTGCTATTTGAAAATATTTTTTGGATAGCCTTTCACTTTTATGATATGTTTTTGGGTTTTTGGACTTTAACTTATTACTTTACTTCAATGGAAGATAAGCTCTTAACCAGTCAAAAGCAATTTAGAACATATTCTAATAACAATATTTTCAATAGTCACTAATATCCACTAGGTACTAATATTGATCTATACTAATGCTAGTAGAAATATGTCATCTAGTATTTAAAACCACCAAAATTTTAACTCTATTCATAAAGCTTAAATAATACCTAGGGAGTGTTGATGCGTCCTTTCATCTTCGAGCCAACCTTTGTTCATAGCTTGAACACCCTTATCACACTTTAGGCTGACTCATTTTCCCCTCGGTTGTATTTTCCAACTGGGTAGGCTAACACCTTTGGGCATTCCATCATGCCCACCACTCATTTCAACAGACTCATCGTTATCGTGCCATGTGGGGATAAGAGGGCGCACACCCATCACACACTGCCTAACATGTTCCACAATCCTGCATGTCTCTCAATCCATTCCCGCATTACTTTCAGTCCATTCCACCATCAGTTCATCGTGTCACTTCACTAGTTTGTGTTGAAGTTTGCAACAAGAAACAATGAAATTGGCATCCGGAAACAACATCCTTGATCCTAGTGAAAATTAAGCACCTACACTAGGTGGGGCCCACGCAGGCTATTTTTAGGTGGATGTCTATTTATAAATGCATGAGAAAACTCTATTTATAGATGCATGTCTATATATAGATGTATTTGCAAGTTCTATTTATAGATTGCATGTCCATTTATAGATGCATGTCTATTTTTATTATCCCTTAATATTAGATGGACATTAAACTATAATCTATTCTCAATGAGAACTTGGAAATAGTTAACTGAAGTGGAAAATCATTTAGCTAAGTGAATTTCGAGTTAAGAGGTTGGTTGGTGGGACATGCAGGTTGACTTGAGTTGTAACAAAGTGATTCTAGTTGTAACAGAGTTAGAAGTGTAGTGGTGCATGAGTTGTGTAAGTTGTAAACCAGTTTAACTCAGTTAAGTGAGTTAAAGTCGGTTGTGCTAGATGTAATTGTAGATACACTAGTGAGAGATCAAGTGAATTGAATATTAATCAATTTACATGTAGTGATCTCACATGCAACTGATGTTTTTACTATTATTAGCTTCATGCATGTCAGTTCCAGTGGAGACCCAGTTGAGTTCTAGGTGAAAGAGAAGATATCTATCGGTTGTGATATTAGCAGGCTACCCAGGTGTAGTTAAAACACCACAGGATGCCCATGATACTCATCACAGTTGAGAAAGGCTGAAATTATTTGTGATTAAGGATTGCATTCATCAGGAACTGCGTGAGCAAGGCAGGTTGTTTGGAGACAGTAAATTGAGCAAGTGATTTGCCAATTTTTGTATGACAATGTGAGACAATTAGCTCATGTACTAAGGGCTCTTGGATTGGAGCTTTGTATGTAATTGTTTCATGATTCCTTGTGGTATACACAATATATGATAGAGGGGTTTTTAGCTGTAAGCTTTCCCTGGGAATATCTGGTGTTGTGATTTTGATCTATTCTTCTTTGCTTCATGTGATTGGCAAATTTTTTTTTAATTCCGCAAAATATTTATAGAAGCGATTCAATGTTTAACTTTAGTACATTGTTAGATCGGGTGAATCCAAGATATACATGCATATTGTATAATTTCTACATGGTATCGGAGCTGTGTTATAAATTTTCTACATGGTATCAGAGTTGTGTTATAAATTTTCTACATGTTATGAGAGAATGAATTATTTGGGTGCGCGAGTTTGCAGAGAATATCTGAAAATTTTGATGCAAAATTTTCAGAAAAAAATAGTATATCTCAATTCCTTGCGAAAAAATACCCAAACTAAAAAAAAAATCAGGCGAATCGGAGCTCGAATGAGGGAGATACCGTTGATTTAAAATTAGCTCTTTTGTTAGAAAAATTTGCGACAGCGGGACAATTACAATGTGCACGAGCCAAGAACCTACATGCACTGAGGTACAAGATGCATGGAAAGCTTTCAGGAGCAAAGCAGAGGTTAGGGACTTGGTGGTTGAGAGGGAGCCTCTCAACATGCAGCCTGAGAAGCAGTCTTAGAAGGTTGTGGAGCAGCCACAACTGGAGATGCAGAAGAATCTCTATAGATTTGATGTAGATGCAATTTCTGCAGAGCTTCCTACCATTGGGAAGTGTGAGAAAGCCATGCAATTGACCCTTAAGAGGGAGCTGGATTTGCATGCAGGTAAGAGTGAACCTCAGGATGTGGAGCAGCCACAAGATGAGGATAATGGAGTGGGAGCAACCACTCATGTAGAGAAATTTCGTGCCAGATGAGCAGAGGGAGTGCATGCAGCTATACCACTAGGTGAGAGGTGGGGCAACATGCATGAATAATCCCAAGAGGAAATTTTGGGCAGGATTCATTAATATTGTGCGGATCTCATGAATCGAACCTGGCTACGAGGAGCCCATGGAGCAGCGATAGCAGGATCAGTTGGATTGATGCAGTTAGATATCGTAAGGACATGAAATCAAAGTGACAGTGTCAGATGCTGGAGCGCAGGTCAGAGTTGGCAGCAAGTACAGAGTGCATGGTTGCAGGTGTCAACAATGCAGTGGTTCCTGAAGACATGTGCAGTAGCTAGCAGAAGTCAAAATACTTTGATGACAAATGCATTATACTAATTCAATTGTTTGGAGGCTATTCAGTTTCGGAAGTGTTGCATGCAAAGGTTGCATGTGCGATAAACACTAGAAATGTGTTGCATGCAAGAGTTGCATGTGCGAGAAATACTAGAGAAGTGTTGCATGCATGAGTTGCATGTCGCATGCAAGGACATTCCTTTCTTGTTGAGAGGGAGTGTTGAAGTTTACAACAAGAAACAATGAAATTGGCATTCAGAAACAACATCCTTGATCCTAGTGAAAATTAAGCACCTACACTAGGTGGGGACCACGCAAACTATTTTTAGGTGGATGTCTATTTATAGATGCATGAGAAAATTCTATTTATAGATGCATGTCTATATATAGATGTATGTGCAAGTTCTATTTATAGATTTCATGTCTATTTATAGATGCATGTCTATTTTTACTATCCCTTAATATTAGATGGACATTAAACTATAATCTATTCTCAATGAGAACTTGGAAATAGTTAACTGAAGTGGCAAATCATTTAGCTAAGTGAATTTCGAGTTAAGAGGTTGGTCGGTGGGACATGCAGGTTGACTTGAGTTGTAATAGATTGATTCTAGTTATAACAGAGTTGGAAGTGCAGTGTTGCATGAGTTGTGCAAGTTTTAAACCAGTTTAACTCAGTTAAGTGAGTTAAAGTCGGTTGAGCTAGTTGTAACTGTAGATACACTAGTGAGAGATCAAGTGAAATAAATATTAATTAATTCACATGGAGTGATCTCACATGCAACTGATGTTTTTACTATTATTAGCTGCATGCATGTCAGTTCTAGTGGAGACCCAGTTGAGTTCTAGGTGAAAGGGAAGATAACTATCAGTTGTGATATTAGCAGGCTACCCAGGTGTAGTTAAAACACCACAGGATGCCCATGATACTCAGTGCAGTTGAGGAAGGCTGAAATTCTTTGTGATTAAGGATTGCATTCATCGGGAACTGCGAGAGCAAGGAAAGCTATTTGGAGACAGTAAATTGAGTGAGTGATTTGCCAATTTTTGTATGACAATGTGAGACAATTAGCTCATGTACTGAGGGCTCTTGGATTGGAGCTTTGTATGTAATTGTTTCATGATTCCTTGTGGAATATACAATATATGATAGAGGGGTTTTTAGATATAAGATTTCCCTAGGAATATCTGGTGTTGTGGTTTTGATCTATTCTTCTTTGCTTCATGTGATTGGCAATTATGTTTTTAATTCCGTAAAATATTTGTAGAAGCGAT
This sequence comes from Pinus albicaulis, assembly GCA_034641835.2. NCBI lineage: Eukaryota > Viridiplantae > Streptophyta > Pinopsida > Pinales > Pinaceae > Pinus > Pinus albicaulis. Next base: position 492,853,821 of record CM076581.1, on the reverse strand, counting down.
TCAGTATTTAACTTTAGTACATTGTTAGATCGGGTGAATCCAAGATATACATGCATATTGTATAATTTCTACAGTTTGTTGATTTGGTTCACTCCTCATGCCACATCCAGCCGTGTCGCCCCATTTCATGTCGTAGATGCAACCATACGACATAACATATCCCCAAGTGTGGGTGTGATGAGTGTGTTTTTGTGGTATAAATCTCGGTTATAGCCAAGATGTGCATGCACTCTCACTCAAGTGGTCTAGCACCTTCCTTGAGGAGCTTAGTACTGAAAAAATTAGCTACATAGATTTTATAGAACTTTCCTAGAAGATAACATGCTTTGTAATACATACTAAAAATATCAAGAGAGTGATAATGTTCATAGGTAGCTCCTTAGCTGAGTTTGATGTCACCTCATCACTAATAAGCAAGGATGCCAGGCTTCCAACTTGTTGGTGTGCTTTGAACTCCTTTATGGCTAATACTAAATTATCCTTGAAAAGAGTGAGGAAGGTCAATATGGAGGTTGTGGGGTAGGGAGGACCTAGATCTTGGAGAAGATGCTAACCATTTACAATTTAATTTCTCAAGTATGAGATATCTTGGAAGTAATCACAACTTCCAATCTTTATATACGTTGCGTCTGATATATCATGGAAGTAATCACAACTTCGTTTTTCATGAGTTTCATATTCTATCGTCGTATTTTCCTATCTTTCTCTTGAATGTTGTCCTCACAAATTCTCATTTACTGTTCCAAGTCTTATATTTGATTGTCGTAGCTTTCCAATAGTTCCCTTGTTTTCCAAAGCTCCAAAAATCCCATATTTTGGCATTGATAGGGATGTGGAGTCCAATTGAGGACAAATGCAAGTATATGGAGAGAGGAAAAACTTTTAGGAATAAAACTGGGATGAAAAAAAAGCTAAGGAACCCAAAATAAAATCCTTGGGGATACAATGATGGGTTGAACACATAAATAGAGAACCAAAAGAGATTATATAGGGGTTGAACCAAGGGCCCAACAATAAATTAGGCTTGTAGATGATGGGAAAAGAGCATACCATGCAACCTAGGGGAACAATAATACTAGACAAACCCCTTTGAAATGTAAAGAGACTAAAACTAGGAAAAAAACCATAGAGTTAGAAAGATGGAGTTGCAAGTTTCCTTGAATAAATGCCATACTTAAAATCCCAAATATGTCATGCGAGTACTTGCAAAATGGATGATAATTAGAGGTGGATGAAGATATGTGGTGGTAGAGGAAGAGAAAGAGTCTTATCATCTGACTCTCCCCCTGGTCATAACATGAGACCAACTCATGACATATTTGATGAGATGTAATGCTATCATGATTGATAGATGTGGTTTGCCTAAGGGATAGGTGAAATATAATTTTTAGAATTAGTGGATAGGACCCCCATGTTTTCTGTAATAGCTAAATTCGCAAGTCGACCCACCATTTGATTTTGGCTTGATGGTATTTGGAAGTTAAACATATTAGCCAATTTACCCTTTTCCATTCTTATTTGGCCATTATGGATGTTATTTGATAGTCTTAAGGGGCTCTACTTTAGAGAATGAGGTTGATTACTGATGAATCTCCAAGCACTATCAATCCAATAACCTTAATGGATAACATAAGACCTTGAAGTAGATTGTAATCTTCCACTGCATTTTTTGAGGCTATGCCACAAATTCCACACAAAACTATACACAATTTCCCCCCTAGGGTTATAGAGAACCTTTCTTGCACTTGCCACCTCAATAAAATGAGCAATTATGTATAACTTCAAAATATACATAAATTTAATATATTCCGAAGGCTAAGGAAAAAATACTGATAAAGTATAATGTTCAAACACTAAACGAATAAGCATACCTACTTCGATCCATAGTTGAATGGGTTTCAAAGTCTCAAAAATGATTAGTGTTAAAAATGAGAATATATCAGTAAGCATTGAAAGAGGAAGCTTGCTATTTGTCTATTATTACCTCTCATAAGCTAATTTTTCATCCTTGTTACATCGCCTATTTTTACTATGGTGTGAATATATTGAATAGGGACAAGGGTAGCCAAGTAGCCTCATGCTCATGTTGTAAGGTGCCTCCATCTAACTCTTTAACAATTGTTTTTATAGATGTGCCATTTCTTATTAGATATTCTTAAATTATAATATGTAAAAACATGTTTCTACACCATTATACCGTGATTTGTTTTTCAACATTTTATAACACTCTTTCCTAAAAATTGAAACATTTAAATTCATTAAAACTTTAATCATAGTAAAACTCAATAACTTAAAAAAATATGATATCTTCATACTCCCTCTAAATCAAGGTGAAAAATATAAACAAATCAAGAGTAAGAAATATGAAGACAAACGCAGAAATAAGAACACAAAGGCACTCCCTGTAACTAAACACACTTGGCCTAGTTACAAAACCACAGTAAGAAGTATGAACAACACAAAGACACTCCCTGTAACTAAACACACTTGGCCTAGTTACGAAACCGCAATAAGAAGTATGAACAACGCGAAGACACTCCCTCTAACTAAACACACTTGGTCTAGTTACAAAACCACAATAAGAAATATGAACAACACAAAAACACTCCCTATAACCAAACACACTTGGCCTAGTTACAAAATCACAATAAGTAGCATGTACAAAATCACAATAAGTAGCATGTACATAATAAATATACTGTAAGTTTGAACTTTTAAAATTGGATATCTTGTTTTCCTACACAATATACGAATGTGATCAAATTAATATAAACCATTCAAATAAATAAAATTATTTTATTTTTAACTAAATAAATTAAACTATTTGACATTTATTTGAATTTTTCAAAAATATAAATAGATCGAGTTTAAATATTTATTGATTTGATGTGCAAAACAAAAGCCTAATTTAAATTTTCTTCATACAACACAGAAGAGCGATAAAATATGAAAGAGAGGGCAATGTGAACCTAAAAGACGAATCCATTATAGATGGGCATTCACCTTCCTGAGTCAAACCTCGTGTTCTCCTCAATAGAAGCACGTGACAACTGCAGTATCTTTTTCAACATTTAGAAAAATAAAAAATCACTCTATTATTAATTTTTAATTATTTATTAGGTTGGGTTAACTCTTTTTGCGTTTTATAATGTTAATTTTGGTTTCATTACAGATTTTTGAGATGACGTCAGCAAGTGCAGTAATCGAGGGATGACCTCAGCAAATGCAGGCCGTACTTCTCCACACTGTACTCTTGTTTACCTTCTGAAATTATGTTTAGTGGAATGCAGATAATCACAGATAAAGCATTAATGCATGAAGTACCTTGTTGTTGTGAACCTAGAATCGTTCTGGAATTCTGGCCATCCATGGATTGGCTCAGCCCCCCGACCAGGATTTGTTGCCGGCACAACCGTACAAGGGCTAAAATCCACAGAGCAGTTGTTTCAGTACCTCATTTCTTGCCGAATCAAGATCGCTTCCTCCCCGATTCCCCAGCTGCTACCAAATTTAAATTTATGTAAAATGTACCATTTTAGCACTTTTTCTAGCTCAGAAAATTGAAGAATTTTGGTTTTTGTTTTTATATGTACGCCATCCCACTATTTAAGCTCTTTTTATGCATTCATTCAATACATTCATCATGCCCATCTTTACAGAACATTACACTCAAACGACAAAGATCCTAATTAATGACATTACAAACGAAAATATTAAGATATGTTCTAGGTTTTGTGATTTTGTTTAGGGTGAATTTTTGGAGATTTAAGTGGAGGAAGTTGAAAATTTTGAAGTGAAATTTTGATTTGTGTTATTTAAACTATTATTTTTAATGTATATATAGATTCAACACCATAAAAAAGTTTTAGGGCACTTCTATTGTGTAGAGATTACCATTAAACTGGTGATTTTAATGAATTTCGATCAGATTTTAGACTGAAATTAAACCAGAAAAAACCAACCCTGTTTCTAGATTTTAAACTGATTTTTCCAAAAAATAAGACTTAAAAACAACTCTCTTTGTAATTTTCTTTTGAACATCTTCTGCAAACATTTTTCCATTCCAACCAAATACAATTGCATACAGGTATCATTCATTGTGATGGCTGACATATTTTTTGGCCGTGCATAATGACGGGAGGGTTTTACATTGTCCCTGACAGATTTTTGGCTTCCGGCTTGGGCACGTTCCGTTCTTCAAATTCTCTTACTAGGGTCGGTCGTCATCTGATGGAATTTATATTACCTCTAGCCCTCTATAGCAAAGATTCAACCCTAGAGGGTTCACTTCTTAAGCTTCTCCCGGCCCAGAAAATTTGAATTAGTTTCTGTTGTTGGCACGTCTAGTTGGAACTTTAATAGACAATATGTAATATTTGTTTCCTTTTTCAATTATAATCTCCATGATTTACCGCAGAGGAGAATTACTCATTTTTGCAACAGTTTTATATTTACACCAATATTTACACAGAAGGTGTTTCTTCAGGGCCGACTATCGTCAACCATTTTGGTTTGCACCGTTGATTCAAAAACAAACAACTGTCATTGTTCTTCACTGTTGGTTCGAGTACAACCATATTCATTACTAAATTTTAATCGATTGTGCATGGTTACCCATTAAATTTTTATTTTCAATTAATACTTATTGGATTTTAGAGAAACTAGATCGGAAAAATCCACTCTAAAAATCTTCAAAAAGTAGCACTAGAATCTGGTGAAAAATTTGAGGTAAAATCTTGATTTCTATTATTTAAACTGGTTTTTTTACTCTAGATATGGATTCAGCACCCTAAAATCCTCTAAGGCACTTTGATTGTGCAAGATTACCCATCAAACTTCTATTTTCAATTAATTCCTACAAAATTTTAAAGAAACTAAACCAGAAAAATCCACCCTAAAAATCTTCAAAAAATCACACTAAAGACTACTCGTTTATGCAAGGCTTGCCATCGCTACTATACCAAGGGTCAAAGTCAGCGGTGGTTGCAGAAAAAACAATAAAATGAGGTCGTTGAACCCTGATGGGTGGATAATGCAGGTTCTATTGCAGGTTCCAAACCACCAATCGATGTCAGCATGGACCCAATCTTGTCAGTGTCCATGGTGGAGTAGCCAACCAATAAAATTAAGGCATATGGGGAACTGCAACATCCTTGTTCTTTGTTGTCAAAATATATATTGTATGAGAGATGACAAGTTTGATTAGTGGCACAATAATTACAAGAAATGCCCATAAATATGCCTACAACACCAATTGATGGAAACACAGCTCATAGTTTTCTTTTAGATGGTCATATTGTACAATCAGTGGATGATTTTTACAATAAGGTAGAACACTATGATAGTTCGAGGATTTAATATATTGTTTGCAAAGGAAGAGATTCACAGACACTCGCTTAGCAACCCCGTCCTCCATTCAATGCCAAGACAACTATTGTATTCCTATAGGAATCCTTAGGGTTTCTGTTCAGTTAGGGAGTTAGGAAGTTAGTAGTTAGTGATAACTAATTTCTGAACTAATTTCTCAAGTATAAATGTAATCTAGTTCAATGAATGGATGATAGAAATCACATGGTTATTATTTAACAGTGGTATCAGAGCACTTGAGATCCGAGGAGGCTGGTGGCAGCGTTGATGTTAAGGGAGCAGCAGATTATTTTCAACCTGTGACAACACTGCTAGCGGAGTTTGTTTGCCAGCATTTTCCTCTTCTGCGTTTGCAGCATTTGATTGACAGAAACCCTCATTTCTGTTCCTATCACGAATCTGCCAGCATCTTTTTTAATCAGATTTTTGTAGCAGACAAATATGTAAGTTTAAATCAGTTTTGTTTTGGAAAACTGTCTCTGGAGCTACAGAAGTGCCACTTGCTAATTCTGTAAATTTAAAAACAGTTTTTTTTTTTTTTGGTACTAGTGGCAATGGTTAAAACAAAGTTTTTTTTTATAAAAAAAAAGAGAGGAGAAATTTCGGTCTTCAATCTCTACTGAATCTGCAAGATTAAACAGAGTATTTTTTAAAGATCGGAGCATTTATAAGAAGAATTTGAAGTTTGGAAGTGATTAAAACAAAAGTTTATTTTAAGGGTGCCAGTGATTTAAACAGTATTTTTTAAATATGAACTCCTTGGTGTCTTTAATTGGGGTTGTCCTTTTCGGAAAGGAAAATTACCAGGAGTGGTTTAGGAAAGTTAAAAATACTCTTATCTTTAATACTTTATGGGATGGAGTCTGTGAAGTAGAAGGAGACAATGCACCGATGCAACCTGATGATCGAAAACAACTCGCAATTTGGGAAAGTAAGGATAAGAAGGCCTTTGCCTTAATATCCGCTTTAGTCTCAAAAGAGGTAAGCAGATACATTACTCAGAGTAAAACAACTTATGATGCCATAGAAAAACTAAAAGAGCTTTATGATTCACATTCTGAATTGGAGATAATTCAGTTATTGTTAAAGTTATTTAATCTGGAAATGAACGATAATGATCCTCTAAAACTTGCCTCTGAAATTAAAGCCATCAATCATGAAATTGAATGTATTGGAGTTAAAGTTGATTTTCCTCTTACTGCCTTTATAAAATCTCTTTACCCTAGTTATTCACACTATTTGGAATCTATCCAAGCTAGTGGGCAATTAAAAGATATAGATTTTGACAAATTAGTAGGGAAAATCGGAAAGAGAGAAAATTTTTGGCAAGAAAGAAGCATTACATAGTTCTAAAACCAAAACCCTATGTCTTACTCAAAAAGACCAAAAACCTCAGGAGGAATCTTTCAGAAATACTAGAGGTAATAAACGTAGAGGTAGGAAGAATTATAGAGGCAGGGAGGGCAGAAATATTCAGGGAGATAGATAACAGAATAAACAACAAAGAAATTTTTCTGATAAACCAGCTATAAAATGTTTTAGATGTGGTAAACTTGGACATACTGCTGTAAATTGCAGAATTCCCTGGGATAAAATTAATGAAAAAAAAACAATTGCTTGAAAAGAAAGATCATTTAATTCGAGACAGAGGACAATTTTTTGAGAATGCACATTATGTTGTCGCACATTGTAATTTCCACATGGAAGATGTTTTTAGTACTTCTTTTTCTTCATGGTATGACAGTTGGGTTCTAGACATAGGTGCCACGTGTCATATGACTTTTCGAAGAGATTTGTTTGATCAATTCAGTGATAATATTGACGGAGTAGTGTATTTTGTTGATAAGTCCCAAATCAAACCATCAAGGATTGGTTCAATTCAGTTAAAGATTCCTGGACTTCCAAATTATATTTTGAATGATGTTCTTTGCATTCCGCAGTTCCAAAGATTTTTTTTTATCTCTTATACAAATAAGACAACAGGGACATTCCATTCACATATTTTATGGTAAAGTATAAATTAGAAGAGAAACTAATAAGAAACTTGTAATGTCTGGTGTGGAAGAAGATAAATTATTGAAGTTGCATGGCATGTCGTCTGTTGCATTGAACACAACTTATTTGGTTCAGCAAAATGATAATCTGTCATCTTCTTAATTATGGCATGCATGCTTCGGTCATGTTAATTATGAAAGTATTCGAATTATGAAACAACAGGAGATTAAGGGACTTCCAACAGTTTCCAGAAAATTTACCCCATGTAATGCTTGTATATTGGGCAAGCATCACAAACAGTCTTTTCAAAATTCTAAGTTTAGAGCTACCAGAAAATTAAGTCTCATACACTCTGACTTATGTGGTCCAATGCCTGTACCAACTACAAATGGAAATAAATACATACTCCCTTTTATTGATGATTATTCGAGGATGTGCTGGGTTTATTTGCTTAAAGAAAAATCACAAGTTTTTGATGTGTTTAAGAAATTTCATCTCTTGATAACAAATGAAGCACAACTTATTATTGGTACTATAAGGGCTGATAATGGAGGAGAATATACTTCACATGCTTTTGAAACATATTTGTAAGAGAATGGCATCAAACACCAGAACACAATACCATATAATCCGCAACAAAATGGTGTTGCTGAAAGAATGAACCGAACATTGCTTAATATGGTAAGGTCAATGATGTTTTTTAAGAATTTAAAATTAATGTTTTGGGGAGAAGTCGTGCTCTGTGTGGCATACATTAGAAATTAGTGCCCTTCCTCTGTCATTAACAATAGAACTGCATTTGAAATGTGGTACAGTCATCTTCCTGCTATTAAACATTTTCGAATTTTCGGTTCTCAATGTTATGCTTTGATTCCCAAACATCACAGGAATAAGTTGAGTGATCGAAGCAGAAAATGCATATTTTTAGAGTATTCCATGAATTCTAAGGCATACCGATTATATTATGAAGCAAACAAAAAGTTTATTTTGTCAAGAGATGTAATTTTTCTTGAAACTGATAAAGATTCCCTCACTGTTGAAAGACAACTTAATCAAACAGAAAATTTTGTGCCTCAAAAATTTTATTATGAATCAGATAATATACTTCCCTATCCTGAAGGGGGGATTCCTATATTAGATCAGTCTATGGAGTTTCCCTCTCTCAATGATGAGAAATTGGTTGTGGTTGATGATGATAATTCCATTGTTGCTGATGAGGAATTAGTTGATGCAAGCGTTTCTACAGAAACAATGACAGAAATGGAAAGAGCTGAGCCATATCAAGAAGATAAGCAACTTCCTGAACAACTTCCTACACAACCTTTGCAAAGGTCAACTCGTATTCGAAAATTTCCAAATAAATATGATGAGTTTAAGGCTGGAAGTTCCTCAGGTAACTATTCTCATTGTGAATTTAATTTTTTTGTGGATTGTGAACCTACTTGCTTTGAAGAAGCTGCCAATTATGAACAGTGGAAAGATGCAATGCAAAAGGAATTTGATGCTCTCATAAAAAATGGCACATGGAGGCCGGTGGATCCTCTTGTTGGCATCAAACCTATTGGTTGCAAATGGATTTATAAAACTAAGTTTAAAGCTGATGGTTCACTAGACAAGCACAAAGCAAGACTTGTAGTGAAGGGATATGCACAGAAAGAGGGTATCGAATATACAGAGACTTTTGCTCCTATAGCTAAATGGGGCACTATTAGATCTTTGTTTGCTATTGCAGCTCAGAAAGAATGGAAAATTCATCATATGGATGTCAAAACTGCCTTTTTAAATGGAGATTTGAAAGAAGATGTTTACATGTTTTAGCTAGAAGGTTTTTTCATTAAAGGGAAAGAACAAAAAGGTTTGCAAACTAATGACGTCTTTGTACGGCTTGAAACAAGCGCCATGAGCATGGTATGAGAAGCTAACTGGACATCTTCTTAAATTAAACTATAAACATTTTGACCTAGACGATGCAACTCTTTTCATTAAGAAAGTTGGCAGATCAGTTGTATATCTAGTTGTATATGTTGATGATTTGATGATCACAGGAAACAATGATGAATATATATCATCTATAAAGAAGGAATTTTTTGTTGTTGTTGATATGACGGATTTAGGTTTACTTCATTATTATCTTGGAATTGAAGTTGATAAAAAACCACAACATATTTTCATCTCTCAGAAGAAATATGTTGATAAATTATTGAACAGATATAGTATGACGGAATGTAATCTTTTTGCTACTCCAATGGAGCAAAATTTGAAACTCACTTCCGAAGAAGGAAAGTTGTTTGAAGATCCAACAAAGTATAGGCAAATTGTTGGAAGCTTGATTTATTTTTCTATTACTCGTCCTGATATAACCTTTGTTGTTAGAATAATTTCCAGGTTTATGCATCATCCTTGTGAGGGGCATTGGGTAGCATCAAAAAGAGTTTTGAAGTATTTAAAAGGAAATCAAACTTACGACATCAAATATTCCAAAGTTTCAAACTTCCATCTTGCTGGTTATTTAGATTCATATTTTGATGGAGATAAAGAAAATGGAGTCTCAACTTCTGGATATTCGATGAATCTTGGTTCAGCAGCCATCAATTGGAGATCGTGCAAGCAATCTATTCCTGCTGATTCTACCACCGAAGCCAAATATGTTGCAGCAGATCAAGCCACTAAGGAAATCATTTGGCTTCGAAAAATACTCGAAGATTTGCAGGAGAAACAAAGAGCTTCAACTCCTCTATTTGTCGACAACTCTTCTGCAATTCAGTTGGCTAGAAATCCAAAGTTACATGATCGAACCAAACATATCAACGCAAAATATCATTTGATTCGACATCATGTAGAGGCCAAAACAATTCATCTGACACATTGTCCAACTTCTGAACAAATTGCAGGTATTTTTACCAAAGCATTAGGACGTGAAAAGTTTGAAAAATTTAGATCTTTACTTGGTATGTCAAATGTCCCATTGAATTAAGGGGGGGAATGCTGTAATCCTACAGGAATCCTTATGGTTTTTGTTCAGTTAGGTAGTTAGGAAGTTATGAAGTTAGTAGTTAGTGATAACTAATTTCTCAAGTATAAATGTAATCTAGTTCAATGAATGAATGATAGAAATCACATGGTTATTATTTAACAACAACTCTGTGGAGATACAATATATGAACTGTTCCATTATAGAGGAAAATTTTGAGCAACTTATTAAGCTTTACCTTCGTCACAGGTCACTTAAGCGGGGTTACATGAGTGATATTGATAATGATATGCATTGCTGCACGAAGAAATCGACATCATGATCCTCTATTGTAGTACAACTCATGTCGACTTAGAGCCCTTGTTTCTGAAATTTGTAAACCAAGTTTTAAGCTCTTAGGGACTCTTTGACAAACACGACATCTCCAGCTCCCATGAAATTCCATGTTGTTGATGCTGCCCTTCAACGATGATTTACTTTTCAAACGAGTACGTTGAAGAATTATCTTTTAGGGAGAGAAAAAAAATGCCCATTTCACTTTTAGATTCAATGTCATTATTAAATACTATCACTCAATTCCGATCACAACATTAGTTTGAAAAGTAAATGTTTTATTTTATGGATTCATCCTATGGGAAAATTGAGAATTTATTATTAGTTAGGGTGAGGTAGATTACATGAATTGTTTTTATTTTTGAGATTTTTGTTTTTTTGTTTTTAATAAAATTGGTAAAGTTATGATCTAAATTATATATATATATATATATATATATATATATATATATATATATATATATTAATTTTAATATAATTATAATTTATGGGTTGCAGTAATATAGCAATATGTCTTTGGTTTTGGGTAATCCAATAAAATTTTATATTTTAAAAAACTAAAGTTTGTAAAATTTTATATTTAAAAAAAGTTAATGTTTGTAATATATATATATATATAATTTATTTTTAAAGTCATAAAATGATTTGAATTTATAGGTTGTATTAACATAGTAACATGTACTTGGGTTCGGGGAACTAAATAAATAACATTATAAAAATATATACTTTCTTTTAAGGTTTAATGGTTTTTTTTGAAAAATAAATTTCTATTTTCCCAATTATTAGGGATTCTAGGAGTATCATTTGTACATATTAATCAGAAGATTTTATAGAAATGTATGACACTAATGGAAATTTTCAAGAATATATGGAGAATTTCAAAAAGAAAAAAAGCTTGATCTTTACCACGTGCTTAATTGATTCAACAAAACCATGTGAACCATGAAAGATGGCCATCACTCTGGGTTACAAGTGATGGCCATGCACCCACCCATATTTCAGAGGCTGTTTGAGGGGAAAATCTCGAAAGAGATGCCCGTGTTCATGGAATTTGCAACATCAGAATGGCACATGTTCATAATCAATCGTTTGGACCCATTCAAAATCGTCATGAAAAAGAATTACCAAGTCCGAGAGCGCTTTGGCGAGATTCATGCAGTCGCAAATCTTGGCATAGGTTGTGTATCGATTGAGCTTGGTTTCCTCTGTGATTTTGATGAAATATCCAAGGTGATTACCGTTTCTTGGAGGGATAGCTCGTCCGAGTAGTCTTGGGGAAGGGAGTATAGTCTGATCCAAACAGGTGCCCAGTTGAAATCTTCTTTGTCAGGGTCAAAACGCTCAATCTAGTTCATTAAAAAGAGGCTTGCCAAATTAAAGAAATAGGTAACTCCATCCATAGCACGGTTTTTGTCTTCTATACATGTGAAAATGATGTTGAAAAATCCTTTGGGGCCAAGCGGGAGCGTGACTTGTCCCTTGGGCTTCCACTTGGAGGCTATCCAGCCATAGAGAGATTTCTCAGTGGGCCAAAAGCCGATAAAATTTCCAATGAGAGGGTGATCTTTCATGAACTGTATTCTTCCATTGATGTGATGAGAAGGTAGATAGATCTTGGGCTTGTTGGTAGTGATAGGAATGCAGGTGGAGGAAGAGGCTTTTGTCTGCCATTATTTGTCCTTTTCCTCTTCTGACTGAGATTCAAGGGTTACTGTAGATTTAGAGATGCCTGCCATTTCATTGAGATTCGGGTGTTGCGGGTTAGTACGCTTGGCATCATTGACCTCAGAAGAACCACCAAAGGGGGGGCGTGCCTCCCGCCCCCTTCAAGACCAGTCATTCTGTTGACTCTCTTCACGCTACGGATTGCAACACCTTTAGAACAGAAGGGAGGATCAAGAGCTTCGTCAGCGCCCGATGTAGGGGTGAAGGAAACCGTATGTTTCCATGACCTAGCTCAGCTCAGCCTTTGACCTTCCCTCCTGTGAAATTTTCTAAATAAAATATGATTAATAAACTTATTATCCTATTTCTTTTCTTGAATTTTGCTGGTTGGCTCCTCCCTTCTCATCTTTCACTCATTTCTCTCCATTTAGTATTTATAGCCATGTCTCTCTTCTATTCTTGGTAGGTTTTGTCCTGAAGATGAGTCTTTTTTTAGACTCAAAATCTAGACATAAAAATGAAAACTATGGATATTCTAAATTCCCTATCTCAAAACTCACACCACAGAAACCTCCAAACTATATATGTTGGAATCTTCTGATGTTATGTAAGCTTTTATTATTATTAGGAGTATTCTACCATGACTATAGTCGACACCTATTTAGAATAGTAGGAAAATGCTTCCATAATAGTAGGTTTTCAATTTTGTGGATCTCTAATAGCAATGTTTTTTTGGAGCATGAAGACAATTGTAAGGGATTTATACGAGAATCGAATCTTTTTATATAATACAAATGTTAATTGCTCCTTTGAAAAAATACATTGATATTAAGGTTTATTAATAAGGTTCAATAAGGATTTTTTGATATTATATTAAATTTAATAAGGCTTCATGATAAGATTTACATCACATACATTGAGTAAAAAAATCATGTTACACTGTGATGAAAAAAATTCAACATCGCAATATGACAAATAAAAGAATGAGTATCACAATATGATAAACAAATAAGCTACATCACAATGTGACAAGCAAAAAATCAACATCACAATACAATGAACTAAAATCAACACCACAATATAACAAATATAAAAATGATGTCACACTATAATGGAAAAATAACAATGTTTGAATGTGATGACATAATCATACATAGTTAACCTTTGTAGTTATTGTTTGAATAGTCAACCATAGTCAACGATAGTCAATTTTTTTCACCCATGGTCATCCTTAATCAACCTTGGTCGACCATAATCAACCATAATCAATCTTAGTCAACTATGGCCAATCATAGTCAACCTTACTCAATCATAATCAATATTTAAAATTGTTTAATAGTATTAATATTAATAAAATTGAAAATTGTTTAATAATATTAATAGTAATAATATTTTTTAAAAATGACTAATATAGTTTATTAATAAGATACATCTAATAAAGTTTCATAACAGGTTTCATAATAAGATTTATTAAGGTTTATATTTAATAAGGTTTAATATTTAATTTTAAAAAGGATTAATAAAAATATGAATATTGTTAATATTAATCTGGTTGGTTCATATTAAGGTTTACGGATAAGATTTAATATTTAAATTCAGTAACGTTTATGGTATATTTAATATTAAGTGTTCTCAATATTTAATTTTTAATATAACTTTTCTCAATAATGCAACTATATTCAACTATGGTCAACCATGGTCTCTATGATAATCCATGGTTAACATTGTCATCTATACTTAGACATTGACAACCATGGTTAATAATATTCACCCATAGTCAACCATAGTTGATTAGAAACAACTATGTTTAAAAATTGACATCGTAATATGATAAATAAATATCAGTGTCACAATGTACAAAAAAAATTAGCATCACAATCTCACAAACAAAATTTGGCATCACGATGTGATGAAAAAATTGACATTAGATGCGATGAGAAAAAAATTGTGACAATGTGACAAACAATGATCAACATTGTAATGCCAGAAACAAAAAAAAAACATTGTAATGTGAAAAAAAAAAATTAAAGCATGATTGATCATGATTGACTAAAGTTCATTATGGTTATCCATGGTCATCCATGCCAATATTAGTCAGTCGTAGTTAACCATGGGCAACCATAGTCAACCATGGTTAACCTCTGTCGACCATAAGCAAACATGGACATCTTTGATTAACCATAGTCATTATATAGTCAACCATGGTCAACCATTATCAACCTCAATTGACCATGAGTAGGTATGGTCATCTTCAATTAATCATAGTGACCATAATCAACCATGGTCAACCATTTTCAGCTACAATGAATGTGGCCAGTCATAGTTAGTGATGGCCACCATGGTTTACTATGGTTTACATAGTCAACTATTGTAGCCTATGGATAACTATGGTCAACATGATCAAACATCATTAACACAGTTGACTCCAATCGTCATGGTTGATCATGGCCAACCATCAATTTTAGTTAGACATGGTCAACCATTGTCAGCGATGATCAATGATGATCAACCATAACTAAACATGGTCATCTCTGGTTGACAATAATCAACCTTAAAAAATTTATGGTTGACCCATGTTAAAGCTATGGTCATGTTGGAACAGGGTCTCCTACAAAGCTGCGAAACTGGTCCATTTTTTATATTTCTGATTATATTTAGTATAGCGTAGGGGTTTTGGGGTGGGTCAAAGCCCCTAAAGCATTGTAAATGGGTCAAGGGTAGACCAAGAGTCCGCAAACCACGGTTTGTGGACCATTGGATGCATAAGCTAGAATAGTATAAGTAGTTGAACCTTTTTGAGTTGTAGGATAGGCTAAGAATGATAAGAGATTGCTGCTAAGTGCAAATCGATAAATTTGGTCAGGGTTTTCAGGTTCTTGTTGCTGTGTGCGCGGAGAGCCTCTGTCTTGTTGTGTGCGGACCCTGCTGCTATGTGCGTAGGTTGGGTTTTTGGGGTTTTGTACGAAGATATGAAAGATTAATGAATGCGGAAGTATTGTTGCTTATCTGAATCCACTGGAATTACTGTGATATGAATTTGTGATGTCTTGATTACTTAGTATATGCTGCTATGTTATTAGTTTAAGTTGCAAACATACTTGTGTACTTATTTATGCTGTGATATGGGTTTGTTCTACTTGCTTCATACAAGGATATATGAAATAGTTGTGTATTGTTATATGAATTCTCGATATGTTGATTTCTATGAGTAATATTTTTGTTGCGCATGTGGATGCGAAGGGAATATAGGCTTGGCGATACCGGATCATGTCACGATCAGGGTAAACGCAGCTCTGCTTGACTTACCTACCCTCTCCTAGGGTGCGGAAACCTGGTTCTAGCACCCACCCATACTACTTCGGGTGAGACTTTGGCCTACGCAAGCAGGTCACTACCGAAAGGGCCAATAGTATAGGGGTTTGTTGGCAAACCTTGAACATCCGAACCTGGGTCAGGACCCCTCGAGCCAACAGGTCATTAATGGTTAGAATGGTCAAACATACTCGAGAAAGATCACAATGGTTGAACACAGTTAACCATGGCCATCCATTGTCAACATGGACAATCATAATCTATCGTAGAAGACTATGGTCAAATTGGTCAAAGCATGTTCACCCATAGTTAACATCATTAATCATAGTTAGGGAAAATTTTAAAGATGGAAAATGATCTTGAAGTTTAAAAGCATTGGCGAATCTCACTAGTTCCTAATATGCAAACCATAAAATGTTTATAGATGAATTGTAAAATTATTCAAACTTATAATGATTATATATATACTCTCTATATAATGTTGGCAATTTTTAAGGTAAAATAATTTTATATTGTAAAATTTGGGCGAACCATTTTTATAAAAAATGGAAATTGGAGATTTTTTTTTTGGAAAAATCATGGAAAATTAACACACCTACGAATATTAGCCCCTAGAATTTTCCA